>NC_069399.1:97497955-97513013 GCF_026875155.1 Cherax quadricarinatus
GCTGGTATTATACCACCCAAGATCTTTTTCTTGAGTGAGGTTGCAGTCTTTGGCCACCTACACTATACTGTGTCTGCGGTCCTCTTTACCCTTTCCCAATCTTCATGACTTTGCATTTGTGTGTGTGTGTGTGTGTGTACTCACCTAGTTGTGCTCACCTGGTTGTGGTTGCGGGGATCGAGTCACAGCTCCTGGCCCCGTGTGTGTGTGCTTGTGTGTGTGTTTGGTGTGTGTGTGTGTGTGTGTGTTGTGTGTGTGTGTGTGTGTGTGTGTGTGTGTGTGTATATTTGTGTGTGTGTGTGTGCATGTGTGCACTCACCTACTCACCTAATTGTGGTTGCAGGGGTCGAGACTCAGCTCCTGGCCCCGCCTCTTCACTGATCGCTATTAGGTCCTCTCCCTGTCTGCTTCCTGAGCCTTGTCATACCTCTTCTTAAAACTATGTATGGTTCCTGCCTCCACTACTTCACTTGCTAGGCTATTCCACTTCCTGACGACTCTATGACTGAAGAAATACTTCCTAACGTCCCTGTGACTCGTCTGAGTCTTCAGCTTCCAATTGTAACCCCTTGTTTCTGTGTCCCCTCTCTGGAACATCCTGTCTCTGTCTACCTTGTCTATTCCCCACAGAATCTTGTATGTCGTTATCATGTCTCCCCTGACCCTTCTGTCCTCCAGTGTCGTCAGTCTGATTTCCCTCAACCTTTCCTCGTACGACATTCCCCTGAGCTCTGGAACTAGCCTTGTTGCAAACCTTTGTACTTTCTCTAACTTCTTGACGTGCTTGACCAGGTGTGGGTTCCATACTTGTGCTGCATACTCCAGTATAGGCCTAACATACACAGTGTACGGTGTCTTGAACGATTCATTATTAAGGTGTCGAAACGCTATTCTCAGGTTTGCCAGGCGCCCGTATGCTGTAGCAGTTATTTGGTTGACGTGTGCCTCCGGTGATGTGCTCGGTGTTATGGTCACCCCAAGATCTTTCTCCCTGAGTGAGGTCTGTAGTCTTTGTCCACCTAGCCTATATTCTGTCTGCGGTCTTCTTTGCTCCTCCCCAGTCTTCATGACTTTGCATTTGGCAGGGTTGAATTCGAGAAGCCAGTTTCTGGACTACGTGTCCAGCCTATCCAAATCTCTTTCAAGTCCTGCCTGATTCTCATCTGATTTAATTCTCTTCATTAACTTCACATCATCTGTGAACAGTGACACCTCTGAGTCTAACCTTTCCATCATGTCATTCACATATACCAAAAATAGCACTGGTGCTAGGGCCGACCCCTGTGTGACCCCACTCGTCACAGGTGCCCACTGTGATACCTCATCCCATACGATGACTCTTTGTTGCCTCCCTGTCAGGTATACTCTGATCCATTGCAGTGCTTTTCCTGTTATACATGTCTGATCCTCTAGTTTCTGCGCTATTTGCTTATGAGGAACTGTGTTGAAGGCCTTCTTGCTGTCCAAGAAAATGCAATCAACCCACCCCTCTCTCTCGTCTCTTACTTCTGTAATTTTGTCATAAAACTCCGGGTTTGTGACACAGGATTTGCCTTCCATGAATCCATGCTGGTTCTCCACCACTCTCCTCCTGATAATCCTCTCCATGACTTTGAATATTATACACGTCAGTGACACTGGTCTGTAATTTAGTGCCTTTTTTCTGTCTCCCTTTTTAAAAATGGGAACTACATTTGCTGTCTTCCATATCTCAGGTAGTTGCCCAGTTTCAAGGGATGTGTTGAAGATTGTGGTTAATGGCACACACAGTATATCTGCTCCCTCCCTTAGGACCCACGGGGAAATGTTGTCCGGTCCCATTGCCTTTGAGGTATCAAGGTTACTTAGCAGCTTCTTCACCTCCTCCTTAGTTGTGTGCATATCATCCAGCACTTGTTGGTCTGTTCCCTTTTGGTATCCCCCTCTGTCCTGTCTTCCCAGAGTCCTTCCTGTTTCCACTGTGAATACTTCCTTAAATTTCATATTGAGCTCCTCGCATACCTCTTGATCGTTGTTTGTGAGTTCCCCACCTTCTTTCCTCAGCCTGATCACCTGGTCTTTGGCTGACATCTTTCTCCTAATGTGGCTAAACAGCAGTTTCGGGTCAGACTTGGCTTTCGATGCTATGTTATTTTCGTACTGTCGCTGGGCCTCCCTCCTTATCTATGCATATTCGTTTCTGGCTCTTCGACTGATCTCCTTGTTTTCCTGGGTCCCTTGCCTTCTATACCTCTTCCATTCTCTAATGCACTTAGTTTTTGCCTCCCTGCACCTTTGAGTAAACCAAGGACTCGATTTGTTCTTTCCATTGTTTCTGTTGCCCTTGGGAACAAACCTTTCCTCTGCCTCCTTGCATTTTGTTGTTACATATTCCATCATTTCATTTACTGACTTTCCTACCATTTCTCTGTCCCACTGCACCTCCTGCGGGAAGTTCTTCATACCTGTGTAGTGCCCCTTTTATAGTTTGGCTTCTCCGTTCGACTCCTGTTACCCTCTCCACCTGTAACTACTATGTAATCAAAACTCAGGACTGCATGGTCACTAGCTCCGAGGGGCCTCTCATATGTGATGTCATCAATGTCTGAGCTACTCAGGGTGAACACAGGGTCCAGTCTTACTGGTTCATCCTCCCCTCTCTCTCTGGTAGTGTCCCTGATGTGTTGATGCATGAGGTTTTCCAGTACCACATCCATCATCTTGGCCTCCATGTTTCGGGGCCCCTGTGAGGCTCCAGATTTTCCCAATCGATCTCCCTGTGGTTGAAATCGCCAATAACCAGTAACTTTGCTCTGCACGATTGAGCTCTTCGTGCCACCTCAGCCAGTGTGTCCACCATCGTTCTGTTGTTCTCATCATATTCCTCTCTTGGCCTCCTGCAGTTCTGTGGTGGGTTATACATCACAGCAGTGACTATCTTATGTTCCCCAGATTGAATTGTACCAACTATGTAGTCCCTTTCTCCAATCTCGTCCATGCCTTCCATTTCCTGAAAATTCCATCGTTTTTTTATGAGCAGTGCAACCCCTCCTCCCCCTCTGCTCCTTCTATCTTTCCTCAGGATCTGATATCTTGGTGGGAAGAATGCATCTGTTATTGTCTCAGTGAGTTTCGTTTCTGTGACTGCTATGATGTCCAGGGACTTCTCGTTGATTCTCTTATGCCACTCCTCGTATTTATTTGCTATTCCATCTGCGTTTTTGTACCACACCTTCAGCTTCTTGTCTATCATGGAGGACCAGGGAGAATATTGGGGTTGGAGGAGTGGGAGCACTGGGGGGCCTATGGGGGGTTTGTGGTGTGGGTGGGGTTTGTGATCGGGGGGTTGAGGGCAGAGTGCCCATAGGGAGCTGCTGTAGCAGTGGGGTTTGTGATGTGTGGGGGGTGGGGGCAGAGGGAACAGTGTGTGGGTTTTGGTTGAGATTGTTCAGCTACATTGGGGTTGTTCAACTGAGCTGAGGTTGTCACAGTGTGGGTGGAGTTTATGGTGGGGGATGGGGGCAGAGTGCCCAAAGGGGCTGCTGTAGGGGCTGGGTTTGTAATGGGGGGATGGGGGCAGAGGGAACAGTGTGCGGGTTTTGGTTGAGATTATTCTATTGCTTCGGGTTTGTTGTGGTTGGAGTCCTTCTGCGGGTGTCTCTGTAGGGTGTATTTGTCCTTCCACCTGAGTCTGGGTTCTGCTCGTCTTCACCGATGCTTCCATTCCTCCTTTCGTTTTTGTACCCTCTCTCTCAGTATCGTCCTTTCCTGCTGTGGTTTTTGTCACGATCGAGGTACACTCTCTGGTACTCTGGATTGTCCCTCAGCTGTGCTTTCTCTGCAGGACCCTGTTCGAGCTGATTCTCCCTTGAGATTACTTTGACAGCCGTCTCCTTTGCCCACAAACCACCCAATTCTCCAAAAATTTGCCACCTGGGTCATGTCTCCCTCACCTATTGCTTTCAAGATACCTTCGATCGCTTTCTTCTCCCCCTGGTTTCTTTCATCATAGGTTTCCCCTTCAACTTCTTGGAGCCCGTTGACAAACATTGACCTCTCCCTCTACTCCTCCCACTGTGTCTCTCTTTGCATCCTTTGAGTTGTTTTTGCTCCTTCCATCAAAACGTTCCTGCCTTCAACCACTGCCCTTACTGCAGCCCCTATGCTGGAGGGGATTGTCTTCCCTGCTCAGCTGTTCCCTGTCACTGTAGTTGACTGTTAGTCTCTGCATAAGTCATGTCTCCTGCACTGACTGCAGGCTTCTCATTTGGTCTTCCTGTACTCATCTTTTCCTGAGTCCCTACAGCCCCCTCGTCTGTGACTGGTCTAGAAGTTCCCAATGTCATGCCTGTAATGTTGTCTCTCTATTCTGTTCTAGGTTTTTCAGCTCCTCTTCTAAGCACTTGGGTATGGGGTGCATAATAAACAAATTAAACTAAAAAGAGGCAGGATCAATACATAACTTTAAAAGGTACGACAAAGCCAGAAGAGAGTGTACCTGAAGTATACCTGACGAGTGTTCTGGGAGTCAACGCCTCATGTGGATCAGGACCTGATCAACCAGGCTGTTACTGCCAGTCATACGCAAACCAATGTACAAACCCACAGCCTGGCTGGTCAGATACTGACTTTAGGTGCCTGTCCAGCTCCCTCATGAGACACCAGGGATCTATTGGTAATCCCCTTATATATGTTTGGGAGGCAACTTAAGTCTTGAGCCCATGACACTTATTATGTTGTCAATATACTCATGGCACCCATGTTTTTTCATAGGGGGGGGGATATTGCGCCACCTGCCGAGTCTTTTTATTTTCATAACAAGTAATTTCCGTGTGCAGATTGGGATTACCCCGTCGAGGATTTTCAAAGTGTATATATAATCGTGTATTTTTCTCGCCTGCATTCCAAGGAGTACAGGTCAAGGGCCTTTAACCATTCCAAGTATTTGAGGTACTTTATTGTACTTATAAGTGGAGTGAAAGTTCTCATATTCTCCAAGTCTGCAATTTCGCCTGCCTTGAAGGTTCTCATTATTCCATTCTTTCATTTTCCTTGCCGATGTGGTAGAGACATTGTTTTTAATCTTTGAAAGTGAGATTCTCCGACATTATTATTCCCAGGTTAATTACATTAATTTTTTTGATCTATTGTTGATTGGAATTTGTTTTATACTCCTACCCAGTTTTTATTTCCTTAAGTTTTTCATAGTGGAATAATTGAAATTAGTCCGCAGTGAACATTATAGTTTTCTGAGGCCATTTAAAGACTTGGTTAGTGTTCTCAGAGATTTACAGTGTCCTCAATGGATGACACTGTCATGCAGAATCTGGTATCATCAGCGAAGGAGGACGCAGTGCTGTGGCTTACATCCCTGTTAGTGTCAGATATGAGGATGAGGAAAAGGATGGGAGTACTGTACTTAATGGAACAGAGCTTTTCACTGTAGCCACATCAGGCTTTACTGTTTATTATTACTCTGTGTTCTATTTGTTAAGAAGTTACAGATCCATCTACCCACTATTCCTGTTATTCCTTTATCACTCATTTTGTGTGCTATTACACCATGATTACACTTGTCGAAGGCTATCATAATCTCGGTGTATACAACATCTGCATTTTGCCGTTCAGTGCATCCAAGACCATGTCATAGTGGTCCAGTAATAGTGAAACAGGAGCAACTTTCTCTAAACCCATGCTGCCTTGGGTTGTGCAAATGTACGGTGTCCAGGTGGTTGGCGATCTTGTTTCTTAGAACCCTTTCATAGACTTTAATGATGTGGGACATTAGTGCTATTGGTTTGTTATTCTTTGCAGTAGCTTTACTGCCACTTTTGCGGAGTGGGATAAAATCAGTTGTTTTTAGTGACTGTGGGATGACTGTGTCTATGCTCCCTCTCCATAGAATATTTAAGGCACACGAAAGGGGCTTCTTGCAATTCTTGATTATTATTTTTATTATTATAAGCAAAGAGAAGTGCTAAATCCATGAGGGTCATACAGTACAGCAGGGCAGGGGGTAGTGCAGGATCATAGAGTAGCAAGGGTGGAGAGGAGAACAGAGGAGAGCCAGGAAGGGCTGTGATGAGTGCTAAAGGAAGGATTATTAAAGCATTTTGAAATAAATCATTTGCTGTCAAATAGTCAAAGAGGGAGTCTGTGTCAAAGGTGGGGTCATCAGCAAGGAGGGAAAATAAAGTAAGGGCGTTAGAGCAGTGATGACATCGGAGGAAAATTTTGCATGCTCGTTGAAGACGGGAAGTCCAACAGAATTGGGAAATTAAAATTTGGGGAACCAGACAATTCTCAAGAGGGAACGGGGCACCGCTCCATAAAGATACCCAGGAGTGGGGCGGTGCGCCCAATGCGAAGACGGGAGAGTGTTGTCTCTCAACCTCGGCATCGTGGTAACAAGAAAAAAAGCCAAAACTTGATTTGATAGAATTAATTTATGAGTCATATCAGACCAAACGTAGTTGCCAACTTACGAAGGGAGTAAGATTACAGCAAAATATCCAGAAGGGAAATTTCCTATACGAAACGGGGGGTTATGTACCAGACTGCGAGCAGAGTTGCCGCTCGTTCCCTTGAAATCAACATGACCAGGGACCCAACAAAAACAATTTCTTTGCTTTTGCTAGTAATTGGCGCAACCAAAGTTGTACCGAAGAACTAGGGATAGGTAATAAAATTTTTTAACAGCTTGCAAAGCAATAAAGGATCTGAGAATTACAGACTTTGAAAGACATGATGCAATAGGATAACTGTAATGGGAATGGCATACAATTCAGCTTAAAAATCCCAGTCTTTTAAATAAATAAATAACACTACACTGTCCAAAAACAGTGTTGAAAAACCTGGCACCACAAAGGTTTTAGAACCATCAGTGTACATTGCAACTGCATAAAATGAGACCAGTGTTCATGGCATCGCACGTGAGGCACAGACCCTGGCTGTTTTGGGGGATAGCGTGGACGGTTCAAAGCAGCTTCTTCTGCATTTTTAAAAACTGATTTGGAGATTTTAAGGGGGGAGGTCTTGTTTCTCCGGGAGGAGATTAGGGGGCTGAAGGTCCCCTAAAACCTGGGAGAGAGTGTGAGGGGTTGGAGTGTGGGAAATGAGGTTTCCTAGCATGAGGCAGTCTTCTCTCACTGTGGGGGAGGCTGTAGGGGGGGAGGTAGAAAAGGGGTACCAGCAGTGAGGTGCAGCCCGCACCCACAAGTGGGAGTTGTTCCAGAAATGGGAGCGCACAAGTAAGGAAAGTTAAGATGAAGACAAAGGGGGAAATCGCTTCCTGTTCTCCGGGATGAATGTACTTCATGGCCAGTGAAAAAGGGGTCACGCCCCTGCTAATGAAGGTAACGTTTCTGTGGTTGGGACCCTCAGGAAGATATGTTGACCGTGCTTTTTGTAATGGGAATAAGAAATGAGAGATAGAGTGTGTTTCCCTGGAGCGGGGTTTTTGGGGACATTGTCAACGACGGGATAATATCAGGGGGGAATGGGAACAACCCCATTATCGTCTAAAGGGGGGGAAATGATATTGGGAAGGGTGGGAGAGAAGAGCTGTAAAAAGGGTACGGTCACTTAGATTTCATTAAGTCAAGGGGGGGATCCCAATCAATGTACCTTTGCCTAAAGGGAGTGGGAAATGAGGGTTGTCTAGGGAAATTGGGTGTAATTGCGCTAACAGATACGCAAGGAACTTGCAACCCCATTCATTGACAACGGAAAAATTTTTTAAATGGAAAAACTGATTGTATGAAAGGGAGGGGTTTCATCTCTTGGGCAGGGTGTAGCACTTGCAGACCGATTGAGAACCAAAGGGTAAAATGCCTATGATTTTAAACTGATGGAAATAGGGGTTGGGGTGTGTGGGGGGAAACAAGCGGTTGCAACACGGGGGTTGGAAACAGAAAATGAAAAAGGCTTTCAGCATGAAGTTATAAAAAAGCAAAAAAGGTCAGAAAACAAAGGGGGACAGCAGAGGGCGCAAGGGACTAGCTCCCAAAGGGTTTACTATACAATACAGGATGTTAGAAATAAGATGATGAGCTAAATTAATTGCAAGTGCAGGAAAAATAATTATTATTGCATAACAGAACCTGCTCAATCTAAAAGATAAGAGATCCATCTGAATTCACATAAAAAGGGCTAAAATTTATTCCCACTGACAGGGTCAACGGGAAAGGGTGGAGTAGCGATGATGTCAGAGACAATTTAAATTTTTTGTTTTTAGACAAGATATTAAATTAGAAGCGTCACCCACTGAATCTTTTTGGTTACAGCTTCTCGAGGCCAGAAAAACTAATTTTGGGTGTATTTCCGGGCCCCAAAATTTTGATAGGATGCGTAAAATTCTATGGACGAAATTCGAAAGGCATCACATACGAAAATTTTGTGCAAGGGAGATTTCAACATGACAGATTGACTGGAGCAATTTGACAGAAAATTAAGTCGGGGGCCCTTTCTTGATACATCCAGGATTGTTTTTTAAAACAGTTTTGACGAGCCAACAGGGAAAAAACCTCCTTATTTGGTTTTTGCCAGTAGGAAACACTAATTAAAAATTTTGAGGTTAATGATGAGCGGGGGGAGAGTGATCACAAATCACCATTTTAACAATCAGGAATTCCCCAAATAATGGCAATCAATCTCCGCCCTGACTTTCGTTTGCTGTTTCATAGGACTAAAAAATTACTAGGGGGGCTGAACTGGAAGACCTGACTGGGGGTCAGGTAGGGGGTGAGGGGTTCCGATAATGCTTTCCAGGGCATAGTCCTAGCTCCGTTTCCAATTATGTTCCAAATAGGAAATCAATCAAACAAAAATGACCAAATGGATGAAAAATAGATTAAAAACTGATTGGTCCCCAAAAAAGAGGATTATAGGCAAAACAAAAAAGGAGAGGGGCAATTAAGAAAACGATAATTCGTTAAAAAGAGAAATAAAAAAGGGAATTAGAAAAGCAAAAAGAGATTTTGAGGTTAAAGTTGCAAGAGAATCGAAGACTAACCCAAAAGGATTCTTTTAGGTATACAGAAGTAAGTCAGGGACAAGATAGGGCCCCCCCAAAAAATTCCTCGGTCACTCACTGAATGATAAGGAAAAGTGTAGAATTTTTAAAAACATACTCCTCTCAGTTTTTACCAGGGGGGATACCATTGATTTCCATAAAGATAAAATTTTGTGAACAGGGCATAATAAACGTGCACTATTAGGGTTAACCAATGAAGGTCCCTTTGGCAAAAAGATAAATTTAAAAACCAACAAATCCCCAGGCCCTGATGAACTTAGCAAGGGTTTCAAAGGAAGTAAAGAGGAGCTAGCACAAAATTTGGGTAACTTTTTTAAAATCACTACAAAATGGCATGGTGCCAGATAAGTGGAAAAAGGCAAATTATACTTTTTCAAAAAAGGGGACAGGTCCTTAGCTTCGAACATAGACCAATAAGCCAACCCCATAGGGGGAAAAAATTTTTGGGAAACAATAATTTCCGAGGCAGTTCGTGCCACCTTGAAAAGCATAAAAATTTAATAACGAATCTCAGCTGGTTTTTTCAAAGGGACGTTCCTGCCTTACGAATTTATTAACTTTTTCACTAAGGTATTTGGAGGAAAATCATGGTAACAATAGAATTTTATATGGACTTCAGTAAGGCTTTTGACAGGTCCCACATCAGAGCATGAGGAAAAAAAGCACAGGATAGGAGGGGGAAATTTTTTCCCGGGTAGAGGCATGGTTGACAAATAGGCAGCAGAGAGTTTTTATAAAAGGGAGAAATCAGATGGGGGAACTCACGACGGTTTCCACAGGGGGGCAGTGTTGGGGCCCCCTCTGTTCACAACTCATAAAGACAAGATGAGGGCATAAAGGCGACAAACGGGAAGTTTGCCGATGACACCAAAAAGGGGCCCTCGAATTCATTTTGACGAGGACATTCGAGCACCCAGGAAGATTTGAATAGACTGTGCAGTGGTCGGGGGAAGTGGCAGATCAGTTTAATAAGACTAATGCAAAGTTCTAAATGTTTGGGCAGGACAATAACCATGCCACTAAAACAAAAAATGTAGACTTTTATTACGGATTGCGAAAAAATTTAGGAGTTCTGGGTTTGCATAAACTGAAACCCAAAACAACGTGCATAAGTGTTCGCAAAAAAACTAAAAATCCTTGGGTTCATACGAAGCAAAAAAAATAGGAGTCCTCATTTTTTCTTCAACTCTATACACCTTGGTTTGCCCATTTAGAAAAGCTGCACATTTTGGTCACCGATTACGAATGGATAAAATTCTCTGAAAATGACAAAGGAGGATGACAAAGAGATCCATGTATCAGAAACCTTTCCCCATGAGATAGACTAAGGGCCCTGAAAATGCCCTCTAGAAAGACGTAGAATTAGGGGGGATATTTGAGGTTATAATGGGAAGACAGGAATAAAAAAGGGGATGTAAATTGTGTGCGATAATATCTACCTAGACAGACTCGCAGCAATGGTTTTAAGTTGGGAAAAAAACAGATTCAGGAGGGAATAGGAAAGTACGGTTTTAAAAATTGGGATGAAACAAACTCCCCAAATACCGTTATAGAGGCCAGAACGTTTGTAGTTTTAAAAATAGGTTGGATAAATAAAAGATAGTGTGGGGGGGGGTGTGAGTTAGACCAATAGCTTGTGCAAAAGGGGTTTCGGGTTGCCTTGTTCCCCCCTTGAGTAAAAGTGACCTGACCTGATTTGGGGTTGGGGTTTCCTTTGGGGTTAAGCCGGTGGGGATTTGGGGACCGCCTCGCATGGGCCAGTAGGCCTTTGCAGTTTTTCCTTCGTTCTTTGTTCTTATTTCTTAGGGTTCAATTGTGGGGATTTGGGCTTTTCCCGCATGCCCACTCCCATTTATTTTCCCTCATAAAAACTTTGGTAAATTCCCCCAAAGAAAATTTATTTAAAGTCACCTTCAGATTTCAAAAATGAGGCACCCTTTAAAATAACTTCACAACAGCGTAACAAACTTTTGGCGGGCACACTGAGCTAGAAATCTATACAGATATTGACGAATGAAATTAAAAATTTTTCTAAAAAAGACCCAATACCTTATGACAAGCACTGCCCTAAAAAAAGAAAACCCTGATGACAGCTAAGAGACTGAACAGTCCCGGGCCCTAACACCCAGCTTTCTCAAATCCTTTTAAAAAAAAATTGTTTTTTATGGGAAAAAGTTTACCCAAAAATTTCGAGGTGATAAAAAAAAGCCCTAAAAACCCCCTATCGGAAAATTCAAAGTGGGGGAAATTTTATTTGGTCCCTTAAAGTTCCACAGGACAGATCCAGCATGGCCGAAGGGGGACGGCTAAAGTGGCCCGGGCCCCCTTTAAAACCCCCCCAAAACAAACAGAAATTCTCCTTTATTTTGGCGTGGATTGTTGGTAGGCATTTATTTAATTTATCGTTTTAAACCCTTTCGGGGAAGGAGTGGGTATTTTTACTGTTAGTAAAACTAATATTTTGTTTACAAAAAGCAATGTGGGAAAATAATAATGTGACCAAAAGCCTTTAAATGGGTTTAGTAATAGGCCGATAATGAAGGAAAACCCACTAGGATAATTTAGCTAGGGAGAACGGGCAGCCCAAAGTTTGAAACGAAGAGACGAGGATCGGGAAAGAGAACCAGCTCATTCTTCTTAAGACGGGGACACCAACTGGACAAGAGGGTGCCTTTATCAGCAGACGGCGCCCCCCACCCTGTCTTCAATTTGAGACCTGGGGAAATCTGGTGAGGCACCTCGATGAAAATTTAGATAAACCTTTCCTCCATCAGGCCCATACAGTAAGACAAGCCCCTCCCCCTATATCTCATAGTTTTTTCGGGCCCAATGTCTGGGGAATTGTGAGTGAGTTTTTTTCTGGGGGCCCCGGGTGCAACAGGCAAGCATCCCCATTAAAGTACCAGTGTCTCTTGGCAGTCGGGAAAAGCAAAGTGCCCATGTCGGGCTATTTAATACTGGGGGATACATACCCTCTTGGATATAGGAATTTCTGGGGTGCGGGAAAGGCACAAAATAACGATTGAATTTTGAAAAAATTAAAGGCCCCCCGGGTTCACGTGGTTTCTGGGGGAAAGTAAAAGGGGGGCCAAGGCTAAGCTTGGGGAAAGTTGAAGTAAAGGGATTATCCCTGAAAACACCAAGTAAGTTAGTCCTTTTTTACGGGGCATGCAGGCAGTTTCCTTGCAACAAAATCTTTTGTGAAATCTGTCATAATATTATTAACAAATTAGGTTAAGTTAGCACCCCTAGGCCCAGATTTTACACAGAGCTAGGCCAAGCTGACTATGCACAGAAGTTTTTATTTGCAGAAATTTTACAGGCAGGCCCCCGGTAGGCTAGAGAAAACTTGTTTAATTTTTAAATTTTTTACAGTGATCAAATAATCCGATAGGAGAAATTTTGGGTTTTAAATTTCTTTCAGTGGGTTTGCAAAGGTAGCCACAGTTAGGCTAGGGGTTGTGCAATATTTTAAAAAGTTATTTGTGCTAGGCAGATTTAACCCGTTTTTTATTTACAGGGAGTTATAAAGCCAGGTTTAAGTTATAGCACACTATTGGTTTTGGAAATTTTCCTTATCCAACCATCCATGCAAAAACAGAGTAAAAATGGGCATTAGGCCAAGTATTTACATAAATTATTCATTTAAAATGTTTTACAATTTTTTTTGTTGAAATTTTTTTTGTGTTAAACCCCAAATGATTTTAATTTGGTTTTAAATGCACTTTTTTTTTGCGTGGGTTTTTTATTGTCTTTGATTCATGTTAATTTTGGGATTTTTGAAAAAGGGACCTGAAAAACCCAGGTTTAAATCCTGTAATTATTTGCTGGCATTGTACAGAAAAGTGCTAGGGTTTAAGGGTTTTTACATCGATACACATTTTATTGGGGTATGAGAGCTAATAGTGTACATTTTAAGTCAGAGTAGAGTCGAAAATTTTAAAAAAAAGGGAATTGTTAAGCTTGTTGAGAAGCCTTGAGACTCGTTTTATTCTTTCCTAACAAACCCTGACGTGCTGTTTTGGGGGGGACTGGGTAAAGTACAATTAGTGGGCACACTCCTCATTAAACTTCGAAATGGCAGATGGGGGTTCAGGGGAGTTTTGGGTTTAGTGTAAAAAAAAATTAAAAAGATCATAGCGGCATACAAAGGGCAAACGAACAGAACGCGTAACAGGTTTCAAAAGGGTACTTGCAACGCAGTAAAAAGTGACTGCGTTGATTTGCAAGATGCTTGAAAAAGTTTGGGGGAAAAAGGGGGGAAACCTATGAACAAGCATTCTCAGCATATGAGCTACAGCTATTGGGGGATTAAAGAATCCCAGGGTATTTCAGCAGGCTCTGGACGAATTCACTAAAGGGTGATTTTTGATTGTCATCAGGAGATGAATATGTTTCAAAAATTAAATTTTAAATACATTAAAGGCTAGTATTCCCAAGGGGAGTGTTTAACCCCCGCAGGGACCCCAAACACCACCACCTTCAATATGTTGCCCAGGTTGCCCCAGTTGAATTTAACCCACATTTTGGGCCCGGAAACCCCAACTGAGACATTGCTTTTCTTGGATCAGTTTTTAAAACCCCGATAGATGACAGGAACGATTGTCAGATGCCGTCAAATTGCAGTATTTGTGGTCCCCAGCTCAAGGGTAAAGCCTTAGGGCCTGGTCCCCGGGACCCACCAGATTTCTGCCTAATTACCAACATGCCAAAAAACCAATTTTTGAAGGGCATGTTTGGGGAACACTGAGGAATAAAGGTAGCCATACTTTATCGGTTTTTTGGATTTTTAGAGGGTTTTCCGGGACAAAGACCCTTTAAAACCTAGAGAAGTTTCCCTATTGGGAAATTATGAGTTGACAAAAAGTTTCGAGATTTGCATGAGAGGATTTTTTTCAGAAAGGGTCCTTTGGGCCCGGTGATTCAGAGGAAACTGGGTAGCACCCACAGGCTGAGTTGACTTAAAATATGGGGCGAATAGGGTTTACGATAAAAAAAAATTAAATTTAAGGGTTTTGGGGAAATTTATATCTCCCCCTAGTGTAGGTTTAGGGGGGGGAAAAATTAAACCCAAAACCCAAAGGGGAATCTGTCAACCTTTCCCAGACAAACGAGGATAACCTAAAACCCCCTTTCCCACTAGGGTCCCGGGCCCTATTATGCCCAGGGCGAGTCCTCCAGGGGCCCAAGGGGGAAAAGCCGGCCCTGGAGGTGGGTTTTTTGTGGGAAACAGTAGTTCAGGGTGTCCCTTAACCATAACAAAACACCTAAGGGAGTTAGACTTTGTTTAAGTGTTGGGGAAAAATTTTCCGGGGGGCCCCCTCAATGAGTGTCGGGGGTCCCGGAAAGGTAGGCACCACAGTGCACTGTGTCCTAAAAGGCACCGGGGGTCACCACAAGCTAAAGGGGAGCAAAAACCCCAAGAAAGGGGGGAGAGCAAGACGAGTCGGGAAACTGTGTGAGTGAAATGAGTGCAGCACTGGGAATTTGTTCTGGGGAGCAGTTTCAAAATTCGGTGGGCCCTTTCCACCATAATGCGGGGGTTCGAAGGGAAGAAGTCTGAAAAAGACCCATTTGTTCTTCGAAAATGGGGCACAGAGATCCTTCATAAAAAGGTCTAGCAATTAGGTTTTAAGCTGAAGACAGTTTATAAATTTGACAGAAGGTGGAAGGGTTTGGTGGGAAATCCCACGCAGGGTTTTTCCGTAGCAATGTGACGGTCAGGTTAGCCGGGCATCGACGGGGAAAATTTTGCCTTGTAGTGAAGAAGTGCCCAATATCATTACCATAAGGGACTGGCCCCAGCAGTAAACATTTTAGGGAGTTAGGTTGAAGCTGCAGAACCAGAATTGCTACAGACGTTAGTAAGTGGGAATCTTGGTAGGGGGAGATTACATAGACGAGTTCGTTCTATGAGAAGGGTTATCAAGGGGGGGTTGGCCTGTACAGGGGTCCAGCGGGGTACATCATAGGAGGCAGAGTACCAGCTCACTTTCCCTGGACCCCCCGGGAAAGGAGGGCTCTGGTATTCAGCGACTAGGCTGT
>NC_069399.1:97513513-97534962 GCF_026875155.1 Cherax quadricarinatus
GGGTTTTTTTTGGTTTGGGGGTTTTTTGGGGGGACGGTTTTTTGGGTCGGTTTTGGGTGGTTTTTGACCGGGACTTTGGTAGAGGGGGTTTTGGTGGGGGTTGTGGGGCGGGGGGTTGGTTTGGTATTGGAAATTCGGGGGGGTTTTTGGGGTTTTTGATTTTCAGGGGGCGGGTTTGTAGGTTTGGGACGGTTTTGGGTGACGGGGGGTTTTTTCGGTGCTTTTTATTTTTAGGGAAGGGGGTCGGACGGGTTTTGGGGGGCCCCCCCACGGTAGGTCTTTCGGTCTTTTTGCATGGGGTGAAAAGTCCCGAGTTAAGGGGGGGGGGGGGCCCAACCCTCTTTTCCCTTGACGTCATTTGGGGACCCCTGCAAACTTTATTGCGATACCGCGTACGTACCAAGCCCCGCTGGTAGGCACTGGACTTTAGTTGCTGCCCAAAGTGCCTTCTTAAAGGGACAGCAGGGTTATTGGCAATCCCCCTTATGTATGTGGGAGGCAGTTGAACAGTTGGGCCCCCGACAATGCTTTTCATTGGGGGAACTTGCATCTTCTGCAAACCTTTGCTTTCGAAGGGAGGGATTGTTGTTTCCAGATCTGGGACTAGCCTCTCGGATTTCCCAAGTGGTATATGCTCATGCATGTTTTTCGTCTGCATTTCCAGGGGCAAAAACAAGGGATTTCAGCATTTCCAGGTATTTAAGTGCTTACGTATTTTAAAAGTGTCGTGGAAGTTCTCTGTATATTCCCCCAAGGTCTTTGAATTTGGCTGCCTTTGAAAGGGGCGTTAGTGTATAATAATAATTCAATTAGAGTGAAAGAAGGCTATTTGAGGAAAATTATCATGGGTTTGGCATCGCTAGTTTTGAAGGTTTCTTTATCCTTTCCACTCATTTTCCTAACAGGTTGGATAGATACATTGTTGTGATGTTGAAGTGACATTCTGACTTTATCACTCCAGGTTTTTACATTACTTTTTCGCTTTTACTGTGTGTTGGAATTTGTTTTATACTTCGATGCAATTTTAATTTCTCGAGTTTTCCATAGCGGAGTAATGGAAATTTGTCTTCACTGAACTTCATATTGTTTTCTGCGGCCCATGTAAAGATTTGGTTGATGATCCGCTTGGATATTTGTGTGTGAACATTGAATGGTATAAAATACCTGTCGGTATTTTATACATTTGAATGTTCACTCTGTCAGACATACAACACAGGGTTATCTTGGTACAGACCTGAAATCAACTTTGTCAACTTCTACTAGTGAGAATGGCTGGTTTTTGAGAGGGACCTGCCCTTTCCCAAACGAAAACATTCTTACCTCTATAGTGGCCTCATCTCCCCTCCTGGCGTTATATAAGGCTCCATTCTGTCATTTTCAACTTCCATATTGTTTCAGACTATGGAACAATACTCTTCTCCAGATGAGGGACTGACCACCTCAAAACTTAAAGGGGTGATGGGACTGATTACATTGTCTTCAAGTATCTTTGCTTCTTCAACTTTTCTGTACTCGAAGAAGAAGCCTACTGTGTAGGTGAACGTTTCGAAATAAAGATACTAACTGTTGCTATGTGTTTACTTAACAACACATATTTGCAGTGTCTTCGATGCACGACGTGCCATGCAAATTCGGGTGTCATCTGCAAAGGAGGACACGATATTGTGACTTACATCTTTGTTTACGTCAGATATGATGAAAAAGAAACAGGATGGGAGCGAGTACTGTCCCTTGTGGAACAGAGCTTTTCACTTTACCCGCATTGACTTTACTCTTTGTTAGGAATTTATTGATCTTTTTACCCACTTTCCCTGTTATTCCTTTATCATGCATTTTGTGTGCTTTTGCACCATGAGTGAACTTGTCGAAGTTTTTCGCAAAGTCTGTGAAAATACTCTGCATTTTGTTTTCCCCCAGAACCCTCCAAGACCATGTCATAGAGTCAGTAGTTGGGATAGGCAGGAGCGATCTGCTCTAAATCTATGCTCCCCTGGGTTGTGCAACTGATGGGTATCAAAGTGGGTGGCGATCTTGCTTCTTAGAACCCTTTCAAATAATTTTATGATGTGGTTTGTAAGTGCTATCGGTCCGTAATCTTTGAAATGCTTTCTGTCCCCTTTTGGAGTGGGGCTGTCTGTTGTTTTTAATGACTGTGGGATAACCTTGTTTCTTTTTCCCCTTTCCCACGTGAAAGGGGTTTCTTGCAGTTCTTGTAAACACGGAGTTCCACGAGTCTGGGCCTGGGGCAGAGTGCGTGGCCGTCTCATTTATTGTTTTTTTTTCAGAATGTGGTGTTAGGATAATATCAACAATTTTTGATTAACCAAATTTGAGTTCGGTCATAAAAAATTATTTAGATTGTCGACTTAGTTGATTTAACGGCTCACTAAAACGAGTCATCAGGGACTTTAGTATTTCACTCATTTCTTTTCTGACGTCTATGTAATTTCCTTTTCGTTTAAGTAGGGGTTCCAGTACTGGGTTTTTTTGTCCTAGATTTGGCATAAAAAAAAAAGTATTTTGTATTTTTTGCAGTTTCTTTTTATGGTTTTAATTTTCTTTTTGCGTTCTTGTCTCCTGTATGATTCCTTAAGCTTAAGTTCGATTTTGCTATTTCTCTGACCAGTGCCTCCTTTCGTTTTTGAGATTACTGGCCATTTCAGCCGCTTTGTGATTCTTCGCCTTCGCTGTTAGGGAGCATCTCTTTCTTTCTAGTTACATCATTTATTTTTTTTCCTAAAGGAATGTGCCTTGAGAATACCTCAAGTGCCACAGAGTTAATTTTTTCTAGGCAAAGGTTCAGATCCCTGTTGTTTAGGATATTTTCCCATCTTGTTTCATTTAGGACAAGGTTGATTTGATCCCACTATGTTTTTCTAATCGAAGTTGAATTTGGTGAAGGTGAATTTGGTAAATACATGTCTGTACTCTGTTATGATGTGATCTGAGTGTATTTCTTTGATACTGTTATATTCGTACCAGGTCATCACTTTTAGTTAAGATGAGGTCGAGTGTATTTTCCAGTCTTGTTGACTCCACTATTTGCTGCCTTAAGATGAATTTATTTCAGAGATTTAATAGTTCTGTGTGTGTGAATTTTCATCTGAGCTTCCTCCTGGGGTTACCTCTGCTAAACCATCATTTGCTACATTCCCCCATTTTAGGTATCTTGAGTTGAAATCGCCCAGCAGCAAGTATTGGCGGGTAGGAGTTGGGAGATTTTCAGACAGTAGTCAATTTTCAAAGGCTGTTCCTGGAATTGTTGGGAAATTGCATCAGAAGGCATGTATACAACCATAATGACAAGGTTTTAGTTTTCAGTTTTTACTGCCAAAACTTCAACTACTCATTTGTGGTGTTTAGTAATTCCGGAGAAAATGAACGACTCTCTGACATATGTAGGTCTCTGTGAAAGCCGCAGTTTTAGTTAATTAATATCTTTATTATGCACCTCATACCCATCCTGTGGGCGGTAGTCAAAGATTACAAAGGTACATAATGGGTCCAGGGACTGGAACGAAAGTCCCCAAACATTGCATTTGGGCTTGTGGATAGTCCCCTGATGAAAGGTATTTTGTTGTTTGTTGATGGCTTTAGACCTTGTATGTTTGCAAAGATATATGATATCGTATTGATGGTATGTAGGAGGGCTTTGTTTGTAGGCACTAATATCTGTTGTTCTGGAGTGGAGACCACTTACTGTGCCTCCACTCCAGTAGTGATTCGAGGTGGTGTAGTATTTTTGTCATTTCCTGCCAGTTTCTTTTTCTTCCTGGCACCAAAAATATCTCTTTCTCTGGAGTGGTTGTAACTACCCTGGTTAGTTTTCAAAATTATGTGTGATCTGTACCTTCTTGTTCCTTTTTAATGGTGAAAAGTTTACAAGGAGAAGAATTGCATACTCCTTTGGTCATGTGGTAGCGGCAATTTTTGGATGGTCATAATTGCACGTCCCACCTGTTTTCCCAGATATTCCATGACTACAGATTTTAGGTTTTGCCACCGAAGTGGCTAGTTTATTGTGCACCCCATATCCATGGTATGGACGGTAGCGCAAGAGCATATGGATACACAAAAGGCCCAGGAATAGGCCCAAAGGGTTACAGGAATTCATATGGATTTATATCTACATATCTATAGTTCAATTATCTGTTACAAGCAAATTTAGGAAATTTGCTTAGTATATCTGGTATCTTATTTTCATCAATAAGATATCTTGACATGTCACATAGGTTATTATACTGTCTATCTCTGTATTCCTCAACAAGTGGACAATTAAGCACATAGTGTTGAAGACAGTGACCATATGCCTGATCACATAATTTGCATTTAGTTTGATCATCATATGTGTCTCCCAAACTGCCAGAAGTACTTGTAACCAAGCCTAAGCCTGGCCACTGCACCATCAGTCAGTCTGTTCACATTGCAAGTTGCTCCATAAACATACTTATCTATGTTCATGTTATCATAGTGGGTTATAGATCTACTCAGGCTTCTAACTGCATTCCTATAACAATCATTTTCATTATTTATTTCTCTCCTAATATTATTCCTAATGCTAGACACAGTTATACCAAAGTTATATTCTACATTCTCCTTCTGGGTACTCTTCTTGGCTAACATATCAACTTTATCATGAAGGAGTAATCCAATGTGTGATGGGATCCATAGCAACTGTACATTAATTCCTTTGTCCCTGATTTTTTAATATCTATACCTGGTTTCTCCAATGAGCATATTGTTGGAGTCATTATATGAGTTAAGAACATTCAGTGATGACATAAAATCAGTAATGATGATGGAGTGAAGCTCAGTGTCATAGGTTAGCTTTAGCGCCATTAGGATCGCAAACAGTTCAATTTGCAATGTAGACGCCCAGTTGTTAACATTGCAAACTGAACTGTTTGCAATCCTAATGGCGTTAAAGCTAACCTGTGACACTGAGCTTGACTCTATCATCGTTACTGATTCTATGTCATCACTGAATGTTCTACAGGTACCCAAAGCATAGAATTTACACAGATCTAATTTCTGTTTGCCAGGATTTCTTGTGATTGGATTCCCTACTGCAGTTTTTTCTGACCCTCCTGCACCCCGCTATCTGCAGCACCTGCACTAGCATCCGTAGCACCACCAGTTATTTCTGGTGGTGTAGCAACACCTTCCCTGAAGCATCATCCCTTTTTCTCCAGCAATATTTCCGTGTAGAATTTCTTGATCTTTTATGTCTTGGTCATTTCCTGCTACTACAATACTAGCACCATAATCTCAATTGATGCAATGTCTTGCATTTCTAATTCTTTACTGGCCACTGTTCTTCCAACGCAGCACCAGGAATGGCAGCTCCAGCTGACCCACTCCTTTTACTGTCCTAATTGATTTTCCAAAAATGATATTTTTTGTTTATGTTTTTGTCTTTTAGTTTAAATGAGATTTGTTCCCATTGCCTTTTGTTTTAATCTCATTTATGAATTCCGTTTGTGGATCACAATGTGGGATGGGTAACATTTTTTAATGCAAGTATTACTGATTGTATGAGTGACGGGGTCCAGTTATGTCTCCTCCATATACTGCTGTGTTGCCTCCCCAGTTCAGGACTTGGGCGAAATGTGTAAGAGTAATAAACGTTCTCCATGCAACAGACGTCTTTTGTGAATATGACGATACGAATTAACGTCGACGTTGATAAGACACATATGCACAGTTAGGTATCTTTTCCGAAAACATTCCCAGTTGATAAGTGATTACATCGTATTTACATCTGTATTTCTGCTGCCTCTTTATTGGACTGAGATGATGCTATGTAGGCGCTAACGTTTCAGATTAAAATTGACTTAACTATTGCACATGTGTCTTATCAGACCGTTTTTTTTATCCTACATAGTCTTTTGCATGTTGTGATGCCATCCTTCCCAGGGCGGGTGGGATACGGAAAATGGATACACAGATCACTATAATGTAATCCATTTTGACAAAGTTTCGACCACTCTGGGAGGGTTTATACATGTCAACAAACAAATGTGACTTGATAAATATGTATGTTTGGGGTGAAATATGGTCAATACGGGAGTGAGTGACCTTGGAGAGTTTTTACCTGGAGAGGTTTCGGGGGTTCCAACGCTCCCGTGGCTCGGTCTGAGGACCAGACCTCTGGTGGAATCAGGGTCTGATACTGCTGGCCGCACGCAGCTGACGTACGAACCACAGCCCGGTTGGTCAGGGTATCTGACTTTAGGTGCGGTGCCAAGCGCACTTCTTGAAGACAGCCGGGGTCTGTTGGTAATCCCCCTTATTGTATGCTGGGAGGCAGTTGAACAGTTTTGGGCCCCGGACAACTTTATTGTTTGTTCTCTCATTGTATCGTGGAGCCCCTGGCTTTTCATCGGGGGAATGTTGCTTATGCCCGAGTCTTTTGCTTTCATAGGGAGTGATTTTCGTGTGGCAGGTTTTGGTACAATCACCCAGGACTCCATGTGTATATTATCAGTATCTCTCTCTCCTGCGTTCCAGGGAATACAGATCAAGGACCTTCAAACGCTCCAGTAGTTTAGGTGCCTTATCGTATTCTGTGTTGCGTGAAATTTCTTTGTAACTCTCCAGGTCTGCTATGTCGCCAACCTTTGAACGGGGGCCGTTAGTGTACAGCTGTATTCCAGCCTAGGAGAGAACAAACGATTTGAAGAGTATCATCATGGACTTGGCGTCCCTAGTTGTGAAGGTTCTCATATCCAACCTTCATTTCATAGCAGATGAGGTAGTTTACATTGTTTGTGGTCTTTGAAGCGAGATCCAACTGACATTATCCACTCCAGGTCCGTCACATACTTTTTTGATCTTTGTATGTGGGAATTTGTTGTATACCCTGATACATTTTATTTTCCTCAAGTTTCCTATATCTGAGTAGTTGAATTTCTCCTCTTGAACTTCATATTGTTTTGAGTGGGCTTCATTTTGAAGAGTTTGGTTGCTGTCCGCTTGGAGTCTTGCGGTGTCTTCGATGAAGGTCACTGCCATGGTAATCCGGGTGTCATCCGCAAAGGAAGACACGGAGCTATTGAACTTACACTCTGTCTGTTAGAAATGAGTGAATGAGGTTAGAATGGGAGCGAGTACTGTGCCTTGTGGAACAGAGCTTTTTACCATGGCTGCCTAGAACTTTACCCTGTATACTATTACTCTGTGTATTCTGTTTGTCAGGAAGTTATAGAACCATCTACCAACTTTTCCTGTTATTCCTTTATCACGCATTATGTGTGCTACGACACCATGATCACACTTGTCGAAAGCTTTTGCAAAGTCTGTGTATACTACATCTGTATTTTGTTTATCCTCTACAGCATCCAGAACCTTGTCATAGTGGTCCAGTAGCTGGGACAGGCAGGAGCGATCTGCTCTAAACCCGTGTTGCCCTGGGTTGTGTAATTGATGGGTATCTAGGTGGTTGGTGATTTTACTTCTTAAAACCCTCATCAAGATTTTTAGTTATGGGATGTTTAGGGTTTTTGCTAATTTTTTCCCGGTTGCCAGTTCTTTGCAGTTGCTTTTACTGCCATCTTTGTGGGGGGGTGGGGTTATGTCTATTGTTTTTAGTGTATGTGGGCAGACCCCGCTTCTGTGATCCCTCCTCCATTAATAAATGCTGAAGGAATGTGATAAGGAGCTTATTGACAATTCTTGATGAACACACGGAGTTCATGAGTATGGGCTGGGGCAGTAGTGCATGGGCATGCATGTCATTTATTGCCTCTTCAAAGTCTTGTGAACGTTAGGATAATATCCGAGGATTTTTTGAAGATTTGACCAAATTTTGGGGTTTCGTTCATAAAGAATTCATTTGGGATTGTCGAAACCCTTGTCTTGCGTTACGTTGACAAAAATGGATAATTATTCCCATGTGACAAAGTGAAAGGTAACGGGCAATAGAAATTGGACAAAACAAAAATGAAAGTGTGCAAGAAAAGAGGAAAAAAGAGCGGGATATTTTCGAGGTAGGAAGAAAGATGAAAGAGTGGGATAAAACCAATGGAGAGAGAAGTGACTAACTCTTGTATTTATTCATTTGCTTCATTTATCAGCCAGCAATGAGGCTGCAACAAGTGATACGCAAACCAGGTGAGAATGAAACCAACGTAGGACAACATTGTAGATGTATTCGACCAGTACACGGAAAGAACAATGATGTGTTATCGTCACGGAGGGTAAAGTTCACTATACCGTTACGTGGATTACACACCACACACACACACAACACACACACACACACACCACTCACACACACACACCACACACACACACACACACACATACCACACACACCACACACACCACACACACATTACTCAGCCCAGTTTCACTGACAAGATAGTATGCAGAGTCATAGAGAAGATTGTCAGGAGAAGGGTGGAGTATCTAAAAGGAAACAAGCTAATACACGAACAAACCAGCATAGTTTCAGAGACGGGAAATCCTTGTCACAAACTACTGGGGTTTTACAAGATAACGGAGTAATACAGAGAGAGGGGCCGTGGGTAGACTTCATTTTTTTTTGGACGCATGAGGGGCTTTCGATACAGGTTCCACACAAGAAATTAGATGCAAAAAGATAGAGGTCAGTGCAGGATAACAAGGAAGGCGTTGCAACGATACAGAGAATACCTGGACAGGAGCACAACGAGTCATAGTACGTGACGGTCTAAAAACTCCGTGACGGGGTGTTCCAGAGTGGGCGCCCTGTGACGAGCGGCGGGGTTCCACAGTGGTTCACTCCTAGAACGGTACTGTTTCTGGTATATGTGAATGACATGCCGGAAGGGGTAGACTAGGAAGCGTCCCGGTTTGCAGGACAGGCTGCAAACCTGGTCCAGCAATTGGCTCCTGAAATTTAACCCCACTAAATACAAAGTCATGAAGATCGGGAAAGGGCAAAGAAGACCACAGAGTACAGGCTAAGGGGCCAAAGACTGCAAACCTAACTAAAGAAAAAGGATCTTGGGGCGAGTATAATACCGAGCACATTTCCTGAGGCGCACATCAACCAGATAACTGCTGCAGCATATGGGTACCTAGCAAACGTAAGAATAGCGTTCCGAAATATCACTAAGGAATTGTTCAAGACTCTGTGCACCGTGTATGTCAGGCCCATACTGGAGTATGCAGCACCCCAGTTGTGGAACTCTACACACTTTTCATTCACGTCAGAAAATTAGAGAAAGTGCAGAGGTTTGCAATAAGACTAGTCCCAGAGCTAAGGGGTATGTCCTACGAGGAGAGGTGGACAGGAAGGATAGGGGGGACATGATGGACGACATATAAATTCTGAGAGGAGTCAACAAGGTGAGCAGAGACAGGATGGTTCAGAGATGGGACACGCAACAAGGAGTTCACATTTCGGAAGTGAAGACTCAGATGAGTCACAGGGAATGATTAAATAATTATTTTTCAGCCACAGAGTTGTCAGAAAGTGGGAACTAGTCTTGGTATGTGGACGTAGCGGTGGCAGGATCTATTCACATTTTCTAGATGATGTTATGATAAATCTCATCAACAACACTAAGCTTAAAGCAATAATAACCCATCAAAAAGCCGCAGTAGTTTTTTTGTTGTGTTTTTTTTTACGAATTATCACGGAATCCCATTGTTAGAATAACACCCCCCACCCCAATTCTTCAAAGACCTAAACTTACTCACTGTTACAGAACATTCACAATACTATTGTCAATCTAATTTACGGTACCATAATTCTATATATTAACCCTGAACTAAAACACTTTCTTGATAGTTGCAACAGGACACAGACACATTAACCAGACACAAAAATCTCCTATGGCATTCCCGTTTCCGCTTAAACATCTACTTAAATTCGATGTACATAAAATGGCTAAAATCTGGAACTCCTACCTGGAATGATAACTCTTCAAACTGTAGATCAGCCACAATTTTCAAAACTAATCGTTAAAAAACATCTTATCTCCCTAACACACCCCATCATCAGTTAACTAAATGAAAAAAATAACTTCTAAATTCTCATTTTTTGTATCATAAAAACCAATCCAAAACAATATAGTCTTACTCTCGTTATCTGTAATTTCCCCCCTAATTTACACTTACACTCACCCAAATGATTGTAAACATAAAATTCCTAATATAGTTATTGCCTATTAAGTCTTAAGTTAATCTTAAGTTTGCCTAAGATACTCTTCCAATATTGGAACTTTAAGAGAAACAATGTATCATGCCATGACAAAAACCATTCCCATGACTAAATTTTATAATTGTAATATTGTTATATGTTTTGTACTACCTCACGATTATAAATCTAATTATGTATGTATCTAATTATGTATCTAATTATGCATGTAATAATGTATGTTAATATGTACTGCTCCATAACTTATGTCAATATAGAGTAAGAATTAGTATTAGTCTACCGGAAATGTCTAGGCATGCTATTGGCCTCTTTGTTGGTAAATTTACTTCTTTATACCATGTAAACCACACATTGTAAGGCTTGCAAGATAATAATAATACTTTATCATCGTTCATCGTCATTGTGATGGGGCAGGGAGAGAGAGGACCTAGTAGCGACCAGTGAGGAGGCGGGGCCAGGAGCTATGAATGGAACCCAGCAACCACAAATAGGTGAGTACACACACAAGCAGACGCGCGCGCACTCGCACACGCACATGCTCCGCGCGCCTGACATACACATACCAAAATCGGAGAAAGTGCAGAGCTAAGGGGGTATGTCCTATGAGGGTCACTTGTCCCGATGACACTACAGGAAAGGACTAGAGGTGATATGATTACTACAAAATAATCAGAGGAATTAATAGGGTGGACAGCGGCAGACACAAATGAAAAGAGATTCTGCTCTTCACTCTCGCCCAGGCAGGTCATAGCAGCTCTCCTTACTCTGTCTCCCTACGATCCCCGTTGGGGAGGGGAACCTTTACCAGCGTTGTCATCGCCTTGACTTACACGATGAGCTACGCAAATCGTGTAAAGATCAAACCAAGAAATGGTACCGTTGATGATTCAACGAAGATTGCTCTTGCAACTGTTGTTCAGGGAGCACTGGAGGTAAAATTCAAACCATATTGTCACTGAAAGGAAGCCATTCATTGTTGTGTGTAACCGATGATGCTGAAGCAGAGAAGCTACTCACTACCAGAAGCAATCACTACTCTTACTACTCAAGGGTTTACTGTTACGTATCTCCTGCCCTTCAGGGCAGGAAAACAGTATTCACTAAAAAAACTGGACAAGATTCTGATCTGACGTCTCAAACACCTGCTGAACTCAAGTCATCCATCGAGGACGCAAATACTTGGGCTACTGTTGACAGCATTACAAAAAAATCCCAAAATGCAACGTCCATGATCAAGGTCACCTTCACCGACGTTGGAACATGGCTGCCATGCACTGAACGAAGATCTTGCTGTCTACTACTACTACGACAGCCCTACCTACATTGAGCAGAGAGATTATCACTACATCCAATTTTGCTGGAACTTGTTAATTCATACCATCACACAACCCAAATGCATGTCAGTAAAAGACAAGAGTTCTGCACTACATAGTGGTAGTGAGGGACACACCTTCAGTTCCTGCACCGCTGCTGCTCCATCACAACCAGCGTGCTAAACTGCAAGAGTAATGATCACCATACACTGGCAGCAAAATGTCCTACAAGAAAGGATATTATGAAGAATACACAAGATGAGCAAAGAAAAAACCTACTAGCAAGAACATCCAACGGTATGCTGGCAAATTGTAAAAATACAAGCAGACATACAAAAATTACTTCATGCTTATACTCAGCCCGCCTCACACCTCAAACACTACATCACTCCTCAACATGTGGACGTAACGAAGATTCACTACTCGTCTACTATAAGCTCATATGCAAACATGGATGTACCTGGTCATTTAACTCTACCATCATCGAGTTATTTGCATTAAATAACTGCCTTTCTTACTTTTCCAGATCTCCACCTTCTGTAAAAATTCTCAGATTCACAAAAACTTAATCGCCAACTCTTCTGCAGAAGTTCCATCAACACCATCAACTAGTGACGTCAATCCATCAACGAACCAATGAGAAGCCTCCACCGCACCACCTCTACTGAATCCAAAACCAATCAGAAGCTTACCACAGAAACATCTTCTAATTCGTCTACTGAAGTTGAATTCGAAGCAACACCACCTTCCTCTACTCCACCACCGCCTTCTCTTACTTTAGCTCACGTCGATTACTGGAACACCATGGGTAAAACACAAAGGACTCATATTCTACACCACGAGGCTGTACCCTGCAAGAATGAATCGCTAGAACTATCCAACATCTCCAAGGACACACTGATCGTACCAAAGCGAAGAAAGACATTCCCTACTAAAACCAGTTACTCACCAAAACTCCAAACCAACGGAATAATACTACAGCTCTCCCATAAGTGTATTACAAACTCTCTCGAAAACAATTTACCGCTCACGATACACGGTTAAGACCATATCCAAACTCATCCTGCTTGCTGCCTTCTGACCACTCCAGCTCCTACCACTGCCTTCGCCATCCTTCTCCTGTGTGTCAAGCAATGACATCAAGTTAGCCTCTCTCCTAGTGTCTCAAGTACTTTTGCTACCACATGTCCCAAAGTGGTTGGGCCACTTGCCTTGATTCCTCCTCTTCCCCTCCTCATCCTTTTCCAGTTATTTCCATCCTTCCTTATCCTTCTTCCTTCCCATCTTACGACAGCTCTCGTCGTCCTCGATTCGATTCGATTCGACAGCGGCAGATTATTTGAGAGACGGGAAACTACAACACGAAGACAAAGAAACTGACAACACAGATGAGTCACGGGGATGTTAGAAAGGATTTCTTTGGGCTTAAAGTATTCAAGAAGTGCAACGACATCGAGAATGCAGTGGCAGAGGCATATACTGGTGCGTACTCGCCTAGTTGAGGCTACAGGGGTCGAGTCCTAGCTCCTGGCCCCATATACTGGTGTGTATACTGGTGTGTGGGTGTGTGTGTGTGTACTCGCCTATTGTACTCAACTATTTGTGGTTGCAGGGGTCGAGTCACAGGCCCTGGCCCCGCCTCTTCGCTGATTGCTACTAGGTCCTCTCTCTCCCTGCCCCATGAGCTCTATCATTTATTTATTTATTTATTTATTTATTTATTTAAAACTATGTATGGTTCATGCCTACACCACATCACTTTCTAGGCTATTCCATGGCCTATGACTACTCTATGACTGAAGAAATAATATCCTAACATCCTTGGATTCATCTGAAGTCTTCAACTTCCAATTATGACCTCTTGTGTCTGTGTCCCATCTCTGGAACATCCCGTCTTTGTCCACCTCGATCTATCAGTTGCAGTATTTTATATGTCGTTATCATGTCCTCCCCTGACCCTCCTGGCCTCCAGGCGTCTCCGTCAGGCCGATTTCCTCATCCTTTCTTATAGGACAATCCCCGTAGCTCTGGGTTAGTCTTGTTTGCCAAACCTTTGCACTACTTTATCTAAATTTTCTTTTGACGTGCTGGACTAGGTGGGATTCCAAATGGTGCTGCATACTCCTGTATGGGCCTGCGTAGATGGTGTACAGAGTTTAAACGAAATCCTTACTGAGGTTATCGGAATGCTATACCGTAGAGTTTGCCAGGCGACCGTATGCTGCAGCAGTTATCTGATTGGATGTGCGCCTATGGGATATGCTTCGGTTGTTATACTCACCCCAGGATCTTTTCCCTTGAGTGAGGTTGGTTTGCAGTCCTTGGCCATCTAAACTATATTGTGTCTGCGGTCTTCTTTGCCATTCCCCAATCTTCATGTCTTTGCATTTGGCTAGGGCTTAAAATTCAAGGAGCAGTTGCTGGACAGGCTTGTAGCATGTCCAGATCTCTTTGTAGTCATGCCTGGATCCTCGTCGATTCGATTCTTCTCATTAACTTCAAATCATCCTGCAAACAAGAACTTCTGTGTCGATCCTTCCGTTTATGTCGTTCAGTTTTACCATGAACTGCACGAGTCTAGGACTGGAACCCCTGTGGAAACCCGCGTGGCACTGGCGGCCCCCTCTGACACCTCGTCGCCGTTCCATGACTCCGTTGTTGCCTCCACGGTCTGATATTCGCTGATCCATTGCAGTGGTGCCATTTCACTGTTATGTTTGCATGGTCCTCTAGCTTTTGACAGTACCTCTTGTGAGGAACTGTGTCGAAAGCCTCTCTTGCAGTCCAAAACACGCGTCATCCAACCCTCTCTCACTTGTCTTTACTTCTGTTCAGCTTGTCATAAAACTCTAGTAGGTTTGTGGACACAGGATTTTCCTTCCCTGAAACGTGCTGGGTTGTCAATTATAACACTTGTGTTCTTTCAGGTGCCCCACCACTCTCTCCTGATGATCTTCTCCATGACCCTTGCATACTATACACCGACTTAGTGATACAGGTCTGTAGTTTAGTGACTCTTGTCTGTCTCCCTTTTTAAAAAATTGGGAAATTGGGAAGACACATTTTTGCCCATTTTCCATACATCAGGAGTCGTGGTGCACTGTTTTTAGTTTCCCAGGTTTAAAATGATATTTGTTGTTGAAGATCTTTGTTAAGGCTCTCTCACACAATATCTCATGCTCCTCTTTAAGGACCCATGGAGAGAATTGTTGGCTGGGTCCCACCGCTGTGAGGTGTCAAGTTCCGCATAGCAGCCTTCTTACACCTCTCCTTGGATTATATGTACCTCATCCAGCACTTGCTGGTGTGCACCCTGTTCTGATTTCTTGGACGTCCTATGGTTTCCACTGTAAAATACCTCTTTAAAGCTTGGTGTTGAGCTACTGGTCATACTCTCGGTCGTTTCTTGTGACTTCCCATCACCTTCCTCAGTCTGATTAACTAGGTCCTTGACTTTTGTTTTCTCCTGATGTGGCTGTATACAGCTTCGGGTCAGTCGTTACTTTTGATGCTATGTCATTTTCATTATTGTCTCTGAGGGCCTCCCTTCTTATCTGTGCATGTTCGTTTCTGGCTCTTCGGTCTGATTTCTTTATTTTCCTGAGTTCTCTGTCTTCTGTACCTTTTCCATTCTCTAGTACAACCTAGTTTTTGCCTCCCTACACCTTTTGGGTGAACCACGGACTCGTTCGCCCCTTCTTCCCATTATTTCTTGTTTCCCTTGGAACAAACTCTCCTCTGCCTCCTTGCTTTTTCGTTGCTACATAGTCCTATTTCTTGGACTGGTTTTCTTGTCAGTTCCTCTCCATGAATGTCTTGAAGGAAAGTTTCTCATACCTGAGTAGTTCCACACTTTGTAGTTTGGTTTTTTCACAGCCTGTTTCCTGCTACTTCTCCACTTGGAGCATCACTATGTAGGCGAAGCACAGAACCACATGATCACTAGTCCCAGGGGATTTCATACATGATACCTCGATGTCGAAACTACTAATGGTGGAATACACGGTCCAAACCTTGTGGTTCATCCTCTCCTCTCTCTCTGGTAGTTGTCTTTAAACATGTTGATGCATGAGGTTCTCCAGTACCACATCCATTCATTCCCTTTTTTTTGGGGGGGCTCTCCATGTGTCGGGACCCCCATGGGGCTCCAGGTTTTTCCCGTCATCTCCTTGTGATGAATTACCCATAACTAGTATCTTTGCATCCCCCCATGTGTGATCTCCTGGCCACCTCGGATAGTGTGTTGATCATTGCTCTGTTGCTCTCATCGTATTATTCTCTTGGCCTCCTGCAGTTCTGTGGTGGGTTGTAATTACTGCAATTATCACCTTATGTCCCTCAGACTTGGGATTTTGGTCCTACTAAGTAGTCCCTTTCGCCCTGCCATCCATTCCTTCCATTTTCTCAAATACCCCCACTGGCATTTAATGAGCAGTGCAACTCCACCACCCCCTTCTCCTCCTCTGTCTTTCCTGAAGATTTGATATCCGGATGGAAAGAAGATTGAATCTGTTTTATTCTGGTGAGTTTTGTTTCTTGAGAGTGCATTATGCTGGGATGTCTCTTTGATTCCTTTCGTCCAACTCCTCATACTTGTTCTGTTATTTCCATCTGCCTGATATTTGTAACCACCACCTTCAACTTCTTTTCTAAGACTGTGGTCTGGGAAGTATATTGGGGTTGGGGAAGTGGGGAGACCTGGTAAGTAACTATGGGTTGTTGCTGTGTGGGGTGAAGTATGTAATGTAGTGCGGTGGGGGCTTTGGTGTGGCATGGTGTTTGTTTTGATTTAGGATGCGAGTGTTTGGGTTGCACTGGGGCGACCCTGGTTCGGGAGGGCGTCTATAGAAAGTTTGTGAGGCAGGCTGTGTATTAGATCTTCTTCCTGGGCTCTGGGATATCTGGTCTGTCTTCTCCATCCACTCTCTTTCCTCCTTTCGCTTTGTACCATCTCTCTCAGTTTCTTCCTTTCTTCTTGTGTTCTGTCGCGGTCGAAATACACCCTCCTGTATGCCGTCATGTCCCTTAATCGTGCCTTTTCTCCTGCTGGATACTGGTCCGAGTCGCTTCTGCTTGAAAGGTCATCTCACTGGCCGGAGTTCATTTTTTTTACAAACCCCCTATTCTCCGGAAAATTTTCCAGCTGGGTTCATATCGTTTCTCCTATGCTTTCATGATGCTTTCAATTGCTTTTTTCTCCCATTGTTTTCTTGCTTCATATCGTTTCCCCTCGAACTTCCTGGAGCCTTACACAAAGATGACCTCCACCCTTTCATTCTCCCATGCATATCCCTGTGTATCCCCTCATTTAATTTGGTTTACTCCACTGCAGCTTTTTTCATCAGTTTCCACTGGCTTAATGTACTGGGCTCAGTGGCCTGTCATTTTCCCTTCTCGGCTTTCGTGGAGCTCTGTTGTTGTATGTTAGGGCCCTCCACATAAAGTTAGCTCTTTCATTTGCTACAGTCTCATCTGATAGAGCTTCTCCATGCAGTTGTGCCCTTCTTTCCCTACAGTCCCCTTATTGTGGCTGAGTAGCAGTCTCTGTTGTCAATCCCAAATTGTTCTTTGTTTTTGGTGTTTCAGATTTTTCAATTCCTCTTCTAAACTCTGTATCCTAGACTTCTGCTGCTTTGGACATGCACCTCCCACTTCCTGCTTTCCATATCTATACCTCTCGTCCATTCTCATTGCTATGTTCTTCTAGTTCTTTTCCCATTCATGATTCCTTTTTATGAGCTATGTCGCCCAATCTTCCTTTGCATTTTCCTCCTCCGTTCCCTTGGTTTTTTCTTGTTGCTCTATGGCAACCCATTTTTGTTTTATCCTGATTGCCTCAGAGTGGGAAACATCTATGTAGTTCTGTTTTTTAGGTTAAGTAAGTGTGTGTGTTCAGAGTTGTGGGGGTGGGGAGGAAAGAGTAGTGGTGGATCTGTGGCTATGTGGGAGTGAAGCTGCAGTGGGGAGGGGCCGTGGCGGTGGGGCGGCGTTTGGGTATTGTGAAACGGGGGGAAGGGGCGGAGGAGGAGTGGAGCTGGAGGGTGCGGCGTCCTCGTTTGAATCAAGGGGAGAGGGGTAAGGGATCAGGGGGAAGTAGTGATGATGTCGGAGGGGTGAGGGGGGGCGCAAGTGTGAGGTGTTGGGTTGTGGTATGTGTGTCTGGATATGTGTGTGTGTGGACTTGTGTGAGTGTGTAATTTTGTGTGATAATTGGTGTGGACTTATGTCGTGGGTTTTGATTATGTACTGTAAGGTAGCGTTGGCTTGTGCGTTTAAGGTAAGTTCAGTGGTCTTGGCTGCCACCCAACTCACTTCTTTGTGACCTGACACCCCACCAACTACTGCTTGGACCTTTACCGACTATCTTACAGTGTGTTTGTTGTGGGGGGTTTGTGGTTACGTGGGTGTGTGTGTGTTGTGTCGGCTGTATCGTCTGAAGTTTGTGGGTGTGTGGTGGGTATTGGGTGTGTTGGGGTGTTTGTGTTTTGTTTGTATGTTGGTGTTGTGGGTGTTTGGCTGTACTGTTGTGTGTTGTGTTGCCGTATGTTTGGGTTGTTTTAGTGTGTGTGGTGTTGTGTTGTGTGTGTGTTGTGTTGTGTTAATTATGTAGTCGAATTATGAGTGGGCTTATTATAGTGTCTGAAAAATGGTAGGTGGCTTGTGTTGGTTGTTGTGTGTGTGTGTGTGTTTGTTGTGTGTTGTTGTGTGTGTGTGTCGTTGTGTTGTGTGTGATGTCGTGTGTCTGTGTTGTGTGTGTTGTGTGTTTGTGTGTAATTATGGTCGAATTATGGTGTGGGCTTTATTATGTGTATGATAAGTAGGTGCTTGTGCTTGGTGTGTAATGTAGTTTCTCAGTTGTCTCGCTTTTGTAGTCCACAACCCTCTTGTGACCTCCTGACTCCCACCCTTGCAGTGTTTGCCTATTTCACTGCTTATAGTGTGTTTATCGCCTTGTTCAATTTACTTTTCCATTTGCTAAACTTATTGAATACTTGAGTCCTATTCTTTATCGTGACTATGAGAGTTAGACCATTCACATTCAGCTTGTGGCGGTTTGTTAATTGAACGGGACCCCACACCCAAACAACCACTCATAGGTGATACAGTACCTTGTTAGTGCAGCTGTAGAAGTGTTGTAGGTTTGTCAGGTCGATGTGACCGTCTGGCGACGTTTATAGATTTTACGTAGAGTTCCTAAGATCCTGCCTGACATCGGCCACGCGTTTCGTAGATCAGCTCGCTTTTATAGATACGAAACTGAGAGAGTTTGTAAAAGAGATCCAGCTCGATGTAACGTCCTGGCGTTAGATCCACTCAATTTTCTTCTCGTTATTAATCTGTACCCTATTCACTGTATTTCTTTCACTGGTTCTCACTATCTGTTTCACTTTATTAAAATCTTGTGGTGACACTTGGCAACGCCCGCTCATTCACATAGCCCTGCGACAAACGCTTTTATTTTCCAGATCACTTTCAAAATTGTGGCTCTCCCCACAACTTGTGTGGCCTCAGGCAATTAAAAAAAAAAAACACTTCTAGGATTGGTTAGGTAAGACACATATGCACAGTTGACAACTTTATTCGAAACGTTTCGCCTACACAGTAGGCCTTCTTCAGTTTCGAGTTCGAATCGAAAGACAGAAAGTATAAGCAGGAAAAGTAGTTTGTCAGGAAGTGAAGACGATTGTAATCAAGTCCTTCAACCTTTAAAGAAATCGTATAGATTTAGAAAATTTGAGAGTTGTCAGTGTCCCTCGGCCTGGAGAAGTTCAGTTAGAAGTTCAGTTTCCATAGTCAGGAACTATCTGAAGATCAAGCGACATTCTGCAGGAGACTTAAATACTGTCGGATAGGAGAGGTTGCAGGGGTAGTAGTAGTTGTAGTTAGTCGTAGTAGTAGTAGTAGTAAGTAGTAGTAGTAGTAGTTAGTGACGAGGCCACTGAATGAGGTCATTGTCCCTCTCAGATCCAACTTCTCACTTTGAAAAAGCTTGGTCCAAGGTCTGTTTTCTGTACCAAGGATGCCACGTGTTGCAGTTGTATGACAAGTTAACATCAAAATGGGTATACAATACCGACAGGTTGTAGTAGGGTAAGCACATATGCAACAGTTAGAAAACTTTATTCCGAAAACGTTTCGCCTACACAGTAGGCTTCTTCAGTCTGAATACAGGAAGTAGGCTGGAACAGTAGAGAACGAGAAGGAAAGACGATGTAATCGTTCCATCACCCTTAAAAGTCGTATTTAGAATAGATATTTGAGGTTGTCAGTCCCTCGGCTGGAGATAGGTTCAGTTCCATAGTCAGTAACTATCTGAAGATCAAAGCGGACAGTGGGAGGAGGGGGGAGACTAAATACTGTCGGAAGGAGAAGGAGAGAGGAGAGGTTGCAGGGTAGTGATATAGGTTAGTAGTAGTTGTAAGTAGTAAGTAGTTGTAGTCAAGTAGTAGTAGTAGTAGTTGTAGTAGTATAGTAGTAAGGTAGGTGAGAGGCCACCACTGAGAGGTCATGTCCATCTCAGATCCAAACACTTCTCACTTAAAAAGTTGTCCAAGGTTTTGTTTTCTGTACCAAGATGCCAAGTGGTTGCAGTGTCTGACAAGATAAACATCAAGATGGGTATACAATACCGACAGGTGTTTGTTATGTAAAGACACATATGCAACAGTATAGCAACTTTATTCCGAAACGTTTTCGCCTACACAGTAGGCTTCTTCAGTCGAAATACAGAAAGTATGGCGGTACAGTAGAGATGTGAAGACGTTTAATCAGTCCATCACCATTAAAGTGGCCGTAGAATTTGAGGTCTGTCCAGTCCCTCGGCCTGGAGAATGTTCAGTTCCATAGTCATGGACACTATCTGGAAGGATCAATCGGACTGTGCAGAGACTAAATACTGTCCCGATGGAGAGGTGCAGGGTTGTAGTAGTAGTAGTAGTAGTAGTAGTAGTAGTAGTAGTAGTAGTAGTAGTAGTAGTAGTAGTAGTGAGAGGCCACTGAGAGGTCATGTCCCTCTCAGATCCAACACTTCTCACTTGAAAAGCTTGTCCAAGGTGTTTTCTGTACCAAGATGCCACGTGTTGCAGTGTCTGACAAGATAAACATCAAAATGGTATACAATACCGACAGGTTGTTAGGTAAGACACATATGCAACAGTTAGACAACTTTATTCCGAAACGTTTCGCCTACACAGTAGGCTTCTTCAGTCGAATACAGAAAGTAGGCAGGAACAGTAGAGAAGTGAAGACGATGTAATCAGTCCATCACCCTTAAAGTCGTAGAATTTGAGGTTGTCAGTCCCTCGGCCTGGAGAAGTTCAGTTCCATAGTCAGGAACTATCTGAAGATCAAGCGACAGTGCGGTATACACTGTATACGCGGTATACAATACCTGTCGGTATTGTATACCATTTTGATGTTTAACTTCTAGGATTGTTGACTACCCTGACACACTTAGCAACCCTTGCAGAACACTTAGTAGCCCTCAAAAACACTTAAATCCCCGGAGCACCGACGCCGTGACTAGCGCTGTGTGTATTCACCTAGTTGAGGTTGCAGGGGTCGAGTCCTAGCTCCTGGCCCCGCCTCTTCACTGGTCGCTACTAGGTCACTCTCCTTGAACCGTGAGCTTTATCATACCTCTGCTTAAAGCTATGTATGGATCCTGCCTCCACTACATCGCTTCCCAAACTTTTCCACTTAATGACTTCACTGTGACTGAAGAAATACTTCCTAACATCCCTGTGATTCATCTGTCTTCAACTTCCAACTGTTGCTGTTGCTGTGTCCCATCTCTGGAACATCCTGTCTTTGTCCACCTTGTCAATTCCTCTCAGTATTTTGTATGTCGTTATCATGCCCCCCCTATCCCTCCCGTCCTCCAGTGTCGTCAGGTTGATTTCCCTTAACCTCTCCTCGTAGGACATACCCTTAGCTCTGGGACTAGTCTTGTTGCAAACCTTTGCACTTTCTCTAGTTTTCTTACGGTA
>NC_069399.1:97535462-97592962 GCF_026875155.1 Cherax quadricarinatus
CTGGGGGACAAAATTAACCTAATTTTCCCGAAATGATCTGCATAACCAGGGGCTTTCTATATAGTAGTAAGTCACTGATGTCAGTTCGGCCTGTATACTTTGTAAATGCACTTGTAGACATGAAATTACTATTATCAAAATAAATAATGTTAGCGTACAGCAGTATTCTATTTGTATAAAATGTTAAAGACTTTTACATGCTACTAAACACCTCAAATGATGTACTTGAAGTTTTGGCAGTAAAGGTTGAAAACTAAAACCTTGTTATTGTGGTGGCATACAAGCTTCCGGATGCAACTTCCCAGCAATTCCAGAAACAGCTTTTGAAAATTGACTACTGTCTGAAAAATCTCCCAATTCCTGCCCCAAACATCTTGCCACTGGGAGGAGTGTAGCAAATAATATTTTAGCAGAGATCACCCCAGGAGGCAGCTCAGATGAAAATTCACACACACATGAGCTATTAAATCTCAGCACCAAAATCACTTTAAACCAGCAAATATCAGAGCCTACAAGACTAGAAAATACCCTGGACCTCATCTTCACTAACAACGACGATCTGATACGTAATATAACCGTATTAAAGACAATACGCTTAGATCACAATATAACAGAGGAACAGACATGTATGCACAGGGCTTCTGACCAGCAAAATGTGACCAGTCATGAGGGTGTCTTCACAAAATTCAACTTCAATAACAAACACATACAATGGGAACAAGTCAACCATGTCATAAATGAAACAAGCTGAGAAGATATCCTAAACAACACGGATCTGAACCTTTGCCTAGAAAAAATAAACTCTGTGGTTCTTGAGATCTGCTCAAGGCTCATTCCATTAAGAAAAAGAAAGAGAGCAGGAGTAGGAGTAGGAGTAGGAGTAGGAGACAGAGGGTTTGCTTTCCTGGGGCTGGGATGGAGGACATTGTTAGCCGGCTTGACAACATCATGAACGGTAATGGGATCAATCCTATTATTTGCCTCAGTGCTGGAGGCAATGATGTAGGCAAGCGTAGAAGTGAGGATTTAGTTAGAAAGTTCAGGACAGCTATAGACATTATTAGGAAGAAAGGGGGCGCCCTGTTATATGTGGCATTTTGCCAAGAAGAGGTGTTGGTAATGAATGGTTGGCCAGAGCAATTGGTATTAATTGTTGGCTGGATAAACACTGTAAGGATAATGCAGTACCATTCATTGACAACTGGGACAACTTCTATGGCCGAAATGACATGTATGCCAGGGATGGGGTTCACTTATCCAGGGCAGGTGTGGGTTTTCTTGCTAACTCAGTTGAGGGGGTTGTTAGGACTTTAAACTAGTATTAGTTAGAGGTATGGGTTTAGAAATGATAAATAATGAGTATGGATATATTGACTCATGCTCTGATATTAAGAATCTTAATAGTAACTGTCATGGAGTAACTCTGGGTAATGATAATTTCAGAAATTGTGTAAAAACAAAGATGAATAGGAAAAATGTGCAGAAGAAAAAACATATGATGGTATTTTATGCTAACAGTCGAAGTGCAAGAAATAAAATTAATGAACTACGTTTGGTAGCATGTGCTGGGAACTTTGATATCATTGCATTAACTGAAAAATGGTATGATTTAAAGAGTCGGGATATGACTGCTGAGTGTAATATTCAGGGATTTAAGTTGTTCAATGTGGATAGATGTAATGGGAAAGGGGGAGGAGTTGCATTGTATGTTCGAGAAAATATTATTTGTTGCATAAAAACAGGTATAAAAATAGATGGAGCAGTAACAGAGTCTGTTTGGGTAGAGTTCGTGGACGGTCAAGAAAAACTAATTCTAGGTGTAATATACCGACCTCCAGGCTTGGATCACGATAGAGGGAGACTTCTTTGGGACGAAATTGTTAGGACTTCTGGACACAGTAACATAGTCATAGTAGGGGACTTTAACTTTAGTCAAATTGACTGGAATTCTTTGACAGGTAATCTAGAGTCCAGTGACTTTATGGAAACAGTTCAGGACTGTTTTCTGAAACAGCGTAACTGAGCCTACCAGGGGTAATAATTTGCTAGACCTAGTCTTGTCAAATAAGGAAACACTCGTGAATAATCTGGAGATCACTGAAGAGCTTGGCGCAAGTGATCACAAATCCATCACTTTTAGCATTAATTGGGAATGCAAGAATAATGATAATACAGTAAAAATCCCTGATTTTCGTTCTGCCGATTATAATGGACTTAGGGAACATCTGTCTAATCTTGATTGGGGTTATCTAGCTATGATTTTATTGACGATAATCATACTTATGATATGAAGGGATCTGCTTTTATGATTGTTTTCTTAATAATGTACACAGTGCCCAGAGTATATACATTCCCCAGAGAGAAATTAGGTCTAATAATAACGATCCCAAATGGGTTAACAGGAGGCTAAAGCATCTATTAGGGGAGAAAATGGGAATTTATAGGCGCATCAGAAGAGGAGAGGTTAACCTTACTGACCAATATGTTCAGCTTAAAAGAGAAGTAAAAAAGGCGATTAGAAAGGCTAAACGTGACTATGAAATTAGAGTTGCTAATGAATCAAAGACTAATCCAAAGGGGTTCTTTCAAGTGTATAGGACGAAGGTGAAGGAAAAAGTAGGACCTCTGAAAACTGGGAATGGACAGCTGACGGATAATGAACTGGAAATGTGTTCCTTATTTAATGACTATTTTTTGTCAGTTTTTACACAGGAAGATGTAAATGAGATTCCAGTAATTAACAATTATTTAGTTCCTGATGAATTTAAGTTAACTAATATTACTGTCACGAGGGACATAGTTATTGAACAGATAGACAAACTGAAACAAAATAAATCCCCGGGACCCGATGAGTTGTTTTCCAGGGTACTTAAGGAATGCAAGATGGAGCTTAGTCAGCCATTAACGAGTGTATTCAATGCGTCCATCCTTACCGGTGTTGTGCCAGAGTTGTGGGAAGATGGCTAATGTGGTTTCCTATATTCAAATCAGGGGATAAGTCCACTCCTTCAAATTACGTCCAATAAGCCTGACATCTATAGTGGGCAAGTTATTAGAATCAATTATAGCTGACATTATCAGAAGTCACCTTGAAGGGCATAACTTGATAAATGAATCTCAGCATGGATTCACGAGAGGTCGTTCCTGCCTGACAAACTTAATGACGTTCTTCAATAGAACATTTGAGGCAGTTGACAGTGATAAGGAATATGATATTGTTTATTTGGATTTTAGTAAAGCCTTCGATAGAGTACCTCACAAGAGACTCTTAAGAAAAGTGGCACCTCATGGTATAGGAGGTAAGTTCTAGCATGGATTGAGGCATGGCTTACCAATGGAAAGCAGAGAGTTACCATTAATGGAGTGAAATCTGAATGGGGATTAGTCACTAGTGGCATTCCACAAGGATCAGTTTTAGGCCATCTCTTGTTCATAATTTACATTAATGACCTTGATGAAGGGATTACGAGTGACATGAGTAAATTTGCTGATGATACAAAGATAGGCCGTATAAATTCACTCTGAGAGGATATCAATGAACTCCAGGACGATTTGGGACAAATTAATGTCTTGGTCTGAAAATGGCAGATGAAGTTCAATGTGGATAAGTGTAAGGTACTTGCCCTTGGTAATGAAAATAACCCTCGAAGCTATAATCTAGGTGAAGTAGAGCTTGATCATACAGAATGTGAAAAGGACTTGGGAGTCATGGTAAGCAGAAATCTAAAGCCAAGACAGCAGTGCCTTAGTGTGCGCAACAAGGCCAACAGATTACTTGGATTTATCTCAAGAAGTATAAGTAACAGAAGTCCAAAAGTTATTTTACAGCTCTATACATCACTAGTGAGGCCTCATTTAGATTATGCTGCTCAGTTTTGGTCCCCTTACTACAGGATGGATATAGACTCATTAGAGAACATACAGAGAAGAATGACTAAAATGATTTACTGTGTAAGGAACCTTCCGTATGAAGATAGACTCAAAGCCTTAAATCTCCACTCTCTGGAGAGGCGTAGAATGAGGGGAGATATCATTGAAGTGTATAAGTGGATGACGGGCATAAACAAGGGAGATATTAATAAAGTACTGAGGGTGTCGAACCAGGTAAGAACCAGGAATAATGGATTTAAGTTGGATAAATTTAGATTTAGAAAGGACATAGGTAAGTACTGGTTTTCTAATAGAGTTGTAGATGCGTGGAACAGTCTTCCCAATGGGGTGATAGAGGCTAGGACCTTGTGTGGCTTTAAGAAGAGACTGGACAGATATATGAGTGGGAGGGGCTGGGTTTGATTGGTGTCATTGGGTACGGGAGTTATTTCTAGGGAAGCTTTGGGTAGTAGTCGTTTTGATAAGGACCTGCCTGTAAAGTAAAAGGACACAAGTGCAACTAATGTGACATTTATTGTGGCAACGTTTCGCTCTCCAGGAGCTTTATCAAGCCATTACAAACAATACATGGACACAGAGGGTATATAAAGGCTCAGAGTGAGGTGAATACTAGTGAGGTACCATTTCGATGTTCACTAGTGGTGGTAGTAGTAGTAGTAGTAGTAGTAGTGGTAGTGACAAAAGTAATACAATATGGTAGAGCAATTAATTCGTACATGAGTAAAAGGATAAAAAAGCTATTACTTGGGTAACAAAAATAGGTTGGAAAAATTAAAGGGAATGAGGCGCTTTTTTCAGTGTTCACTCTCTGTGTTTGTGTAGTAAAAAGGGGGGGACTATGTGATGGCAGGGTTTTCTTTTTTTGGAGGATTCTTGCTAAGATTTCGGAGATGGTGAAGCTGCTTTGTTTTTTTTAATTGTTTCGAAACAGCGATCAGTGCTGATTAAAGGCATTGCGTGGCGGAAATTGTTTTTTTATCACAAATTTTGGGCGTCTCTGAATTTCATAAGATGATTGGTGGAATTTTCGGTGTTGTACCGGCGTTGTTTAAGTTGTCGTTCCTAAGGGGTATTTTTGGTTCTTGGGGGGTGTCGAGGTTTCTTGTGTTTCCCCTACGTGATTTTTGTCACCCCTCCACGGGTATAGTGTAAATCCCGCATTGCTGGTTCGTGGTGCTTGGTTTTTCCCGGTTAGATCCTTTATGAAATGGGAGAAGCATGGCGATTGGTGTTAGCTTGTAAAATATTTTGGACGTTTGGCCCTGGCTGTTGGGAAGAATTATACTGTGTTGGGGGGCGGTGTTTTATGCGTGGAGAATTTTGATTGAAAAAGCTCTTTTCTTGCAGTCTTTTTATGAAAAAAAAAAGGAAATTGTAACTCAGTGAAAATTTGGGAATTAAGTACATTTCCCCGTAAGAAATCAGGATACAAATTCGGTTGGGTCTTAGGAAAAAAACCCCATGATGATGCCCCCTTTTTGGGCTTGGTTCTTGACTGGAAAAGAAGTGTGTGGGATATTTTTATTGGTGGGTTTCGTAAACTTGAAATCTTAGGGTTTTTTTACTTTGTGAAAAGAGGACGTCGGGGGAAAAATAGCTTTTCATTTGGGGTCTTCTTTTAGTGTAAACTGAATCGCTGGTTCAACTACCTTTCTCGACGTCCTCATTCCAAAATAGCAAAAACCTAAGATTCCCAAATTTATGGAAAAACCCCCATAAAATGATTCACACACTTCTATTCCCGTCAAGATACCAAGACCAAAAGAGGATATCATCGGGTTTTTTCCAAGGATATCGAATTTGTAGCCCTGAGTTTCTTGCGGGAATGTCTTACATTCACCAAACATTCACTGGTTACAATTTCTACTTTTTTCATAAAAGACTGAAAGAAAAGAGTCTTCAGTCATAAATTCCCAGCATACACCGCCCCCAACAAGTTATAATTTTCCCAACAGCCAGGTTGCACAAAAAGTCTCAAAGTACTTTCAAAGTAACACCAGAGCGCCATGCTTCTACCACTTCAATAAAGGATCTAACCAGGGGCAAAACCCCAAACACCACGAACCAGTCAATGCAGGAGTTTACACTATACCCCGTGGGGCTTTTGAAAGATCTCGTAGGTGAAACAGCAAAAAAACTCGACACCCGCCTCAATGGAACAATATACGCATGTAGGGGCGACAACTTAAACAACGCCTGTGTACACACCGAAATTCCACCCCTATCTTTTTGAAATTCAGAGACGCCCATTGTGATAAAAGAAATAATTTTCCCCACACGCAAGTGCCTTGAATCAGCATGACGCTGTTTCGAATACAATTAAAAAAAACAAAAGGCAGCTTACCATCTCCCAAATCTTAGCATGAATCCTCCTGAAAACGTAAACCCCGCCATCACTAGCTCTCCTGTTTATACACAAAACAAGAGAAAATGAACCTGAAACAAACTGCCTCCTTCCCGTTTATATTTGTTCCCAACCCCTTTTTTTTTACCCAAGTAATAGCTTTTATATCCCTTTTACTCATGTCGAATTAATTGCTTACCATATTGTATTATTTTTTTCCCACCCCTACTATACTATCTACTACTACACCATAGGAACACAAAATGGTACCTCACTAGTATTCACCTCATTGACCCTTTTTATCCCCTCTGTGTCCAGTATTGTTTGAAATTTGGCTTGAAAAGCCCTGGAGAGCAAAACGTTGCCACAATAAATGTACTTGTTGCACTTGTGTCCCCTTTTTCTTTAATATTGTCGGTAATTCTACCAATTTTTACAAAGGCCTGCCTGCATGGGCAGTGGCTTCTGCAGTGTTCCCCCTTCTTTTGTTCTTGATGAAAATTAAAAAACCCTGTGCAAATTGGGTATCTTTATTGTAGACGTTTTGCCATCAGGGCTTTTCAATACAAATTCCCGGAATAACTTGAAGCAGTAGAATTATACGGAAGATGAGGTAATCAGTCCCAACCCCGGAGTAGGGGCGAAGAGCACCTAGTCGTGGGTTCTGAAACAGAAGAAAAGGGCCCGGCGCTTAATAGTAACGTCAGGTGTAGCAGCGAGGGATAGTCATGGTAGGCGGGATTCCCCCGTGGAAGTTTGGTCCTTCCCAACAATTTGAAGTTAAGACCATGTGCAAAATTCTGGATATCTTTATTGTAGTAGAGTTTCGCCATCCCGTGGGTTTTCCCAATAAGATTCTAGGAATAATAGGAAAAACAGTGAACTTATCAAAAAAATGAGGTAATCAGTCCCCCGGGCCCTTTGGGGTTAGTGTTCACAGCTCGTGGTGGAGGGAGTTGGGGCAAACACAAGAAAATGGCGCTTTTTAGGGGTCAGTGAATGGGGGGCAGCAGCGAGGGCAGTCCTGGTGGCGGGATTCCCCAGTGGAAGGGCCCTTTCCCAAAGAGAGGGTTAGTTGCAGCAGCCGTGAAGAAGGTCTTTTAGATGTCCTCTGAAAACCCAAAATTCCATGTGTTGCAGTGTTGAAAATTGTGAAGAAGGTATAAAATTTTCCCCAAAATGAAAATTAAGCCATGTGCAACTTGGTATCTTTTTTTTAGTAGACGTTCGCCCCTCCAGTGGTTTATCAATACAGATTCTGGAATAATAGGAAGAAGTAGAATATAACAAAAAGATGGGTAATAGTCCCTGGCCTTGGAGTTAGTGTTCACAGCATGTGGTGGGGAGAGTCTGGAGCAAAGGAAGAAGATGGCGCTTTTATAGGGTCAGTGAATGGGACGGGAGAGACGAGGGCATCATGGTAGGCGGGATTCCCCCAGGGGGAAGTGGTTCCTTCCCAAAGAGTGGGTTAGTTGCAGCAGTTTGCAACTAACCCATCTCTTTGGGAAGGACCCTACTTCCACGGGGGAATCCCGCCCCTACCTGATGCCCCGTCGCTGCCCGCCCCATTCACTGACCCCAAAAAAAGCCCCAGTCTTCTTCCCTTTGTCCGACTCCCCTCCCCCACGATGCTGTGAACCTAACCCCAAAGGCCGGGGACTGATTACCTCTCTTTTGTATATATTTCTACTGTTTTCCCTATTAGCCTGAATCTGTTTTGAAAAAGCCACTGGATGGCAAAAACGTTTACTACAATAAAGATATCAGTGTTGCACTGTGTCTTAACTTTATATTGTGGTATTTTATACCTTTCTTGCACAACTTGTCAGACATGCATCACATGGAATCTTGGTTCGGGGACATCTACAAGCCCTTCTTCACGGCTGTTGCAACAAACCATCTCTTTGGGAGGACCCTACTTCCATGGGGAATCCCCCCCTACCAGTAAAATCCCCTCGTTGCTCCCGTCCCATTCCTGCGCCTAAAAAAAGCGCCGCTTTTTGCCTTTGCTAGACTCTCCTCCACCACGATGCTGTGAACACAACTCCAAGGCCGAGGGACTGATTCCTCATCTTTTGTTATGTTCTATGTCTTCCCTTTATGTCCTAGAATCTGTATTGATAAAGCCACTGGATGGCGAAACGTCTACTACAATAAAGATATCCAGATGTTGCACATGTGTCTTAACTTTCATATTGTCGGTATTTTATACCTTTCTTGCACAACAGGTCCTTCCCAAAGAGATGGGTTAGTATATAGTTCTACTGTCTTCAAATTATGTCCTAGAATTTGTATTGATAAAGCCACTGGATGGCGAAACGTCTACAATAAAGATACCCAGATGTTGCACATGTGTCTTAATTTCATCTTGTCGGTATTATATACCATTCTTTCACAACTTGTCAGACACTGCAACATCATGGAATCTTGATTCTGAGGACAAGTACATAACCTTCACGGTTACGACAACTACTACTACAACTAACCCATCTCTTTGGGAAGGACCTACTTCCACTGGGAAATCCCGCCTACCAGTGACTATGCCCTCGTCTGCTACACCTGACGTTACTATATAAGCGCCAGGCTCCTTTCTTCTGCTTCAGAATCTCCACGACTATGGTGCTCTTCGCACCTACTCCTAGGTTGAGTGACTGATTACCTCATCTTCTGTATATAGTTCTACTGTCTTCAAATTATGTCCTAGAATTTGTATTGATAAAGCCACTGGATGGCGAAACGTCTACAATAAAGATACCCAGATGTTGCACATGTGTCTTCAGTTCCCTAACATCTACGTTTGAATCAATTATCCTATCTTTGTGTCATCGGCGAATTTGCTCATATCACTAGTAATTCCCTCATCAAGATCATTGATATATATTATAAACAACAACGGGCCTAAGACTGATCCCTGTGGAACGCCACTTGTCACAGATCCCCACTCAGATTTAACCCCATTTATGGACACTCTCTGCTTCCTGTCTGTGAGCCATGACTCGATCCACGAGAGCACTTTTCCCCCAATGCCATGAGCTGCCACTTTCTTTAACAGTCTTTGGTGCGGAACTCTATCAAAAGCCTTACTAAAATCTAAGTAAATAATATCAAATTCTTTATCGTGGTCAACAGCCTCAAAAGCTTTACTGAAGAAAGTTAATAAATTGTTAGACAAGACCGGCCTCTTGTGAATCCATGCTGAGTATCATTAATCAAGCTATGCTTATCAAGATGGCTTCTTATAATCTCAGCTATAATTGACTCTAGTAGTTTGCCTACAATTGAGGTCAGGCTTATTGGGCGGTAATTTGACGGTAACGACTTGTCCCCTGTTTTAAAAATAGGAATTACATTAGCCATCTTCCATATATCAGACACTACACCTGTTTTAAGAGATAAATTAAAAATATTAATTAATGGTTCACAGACTTCCATTTTGCATTCCTTAAGAACCCTTGAAAAAACCTCATCAGGACCTGGTGACTTATTTTGCTTCAGTCGGTCTATCTGCTTCATAACCATTTCACTAGTGACTGTGATGTTACATAATTTATCTTCTTCTGGCCCACTATAAAAATTAATTACTGGAATATTGTTAGTGTCTTCCTGTGTAAAAACCGAGAGAAAATAATTATTTAAAATCGAGCACATTTCATTCTCTTTGTCAGTAAGATGCCCATAGAAATAAATGGTATCAAATACCGACCAAGATGCCCATAGTTATTTCTAAGGGGACCTATCTTATCTCTGACTTTTGTTCTATAGACCTGGAAAAAAGTTTTTGGGTTAGTTTTAGAATCCCTAGCAACTTTAATTTCATAGTCCCTTTTAGCTTTTCTTATCCCCTTTTTAATGTCCCTCTTAATGTCAATATACTGATTCATAAGATGACTCTCACCTCTTTTGATACGCCTATAAATTCCTTTCTTATGCCCTAGTAGATATTTCAGCCTATTATTCATCCATTTTGGGTCATTTCTATTTGATCTAATTTCTTTATACGGGATAAACGTTCTTTGAGCCTCATGTATAGTGTTCAAAAAACTGTCATATTGATAGCTCTCTTCGTTACCCCAGTCAACAGATGATAAGTGTTCTCTAAGCCCATCGTAATCTGCTAAGCGAAAATCTGGGACTGTTACTGAGTTATCCCTACTATCATACTTCCATTCAATGCTAAATGTAATTGATTTGTGGTCGCTAGAACCCAGTTCCTCTGAAAACTTCTAAATTATTAACAAGGGATTCATTGTTTGCCAGAACTAAGTCAAGCAGGTTATTACCCCTTGTAGGTTCTGTCACAAACTGCTTCAAAAAACAATCCTGAACTACTTCTAAGAAGTCGTATGATTCTAAATTCCCAGTCAAGAAATTCCAATCAATATGACTAAAGTTAAAGTCTCCTAGAATTACTACATTATCGTGCCTTGTGGCCCTAACAATTTCCTCCCATAGTAGTCTCCCTTGGTCCCTATCTAAGTTTGGGGGACGGTATATCACACCTAAAATTAATTTTACATGCCCCTCTGAAAATTCTATCCAAACAGACTCTGTATGTGTTACTTCAGACTTAATACCCGTTTTTATGCAACAGTTCAAGCGATCTCGGACATACAATGCCACCCCACCTCCCTTCCCGACACTTATATCTACTTGGAACAATTTAAAACCCTGAATGTGACATTCTGCAGGCATGTCCCGACTTTTTGAATTAAACCACGTCTCAGTTATGGCAAATACGTCAATGTTACCTGCACTAGCAACTAGTCCATCTTATTCCTAGCACTGCGACTATTTGTGTAATATATATTTAAAGACCATCCTCTCTCTTTACCCTTCCTGCTCCTTTCTGTTATTCCACTAAACCTATTACTGTCCTTGTCAATTAGTGCCACTGGCTTTCCAATATTCACCTCATTTTGCCAATTACTAGTTCTCCTAGTACTCATATTACTACACTGCGACTTCACTGTTTTCCCGCCAAAACCCATACCACTAACTATTCCTAGTTTAAAGATCTAACAGCTCCCTCCACTGCGTTGGCCAGTGCTCCCACCCCACACCTAGATAAGTGAACTCCATCCCTGGCATACATGTCATTTCTGCCATAGAAGAGGTCCCAGTTGTCAATGAATGTTACCACATTTTTCTTACAGTATTTGTCCAGCCAGCAATTGACACCAATTGCTCTGGACAACCATTCATTTCCAACTCCTCTCCTTGGCAAAATGCCACATATGACAGGTTTCCCATCCTTCCTCCTAATTATCTCTATAGCTGACCTATACCTGCTAATCAGGTCCTCACTCCTACGTCTGCCAACATCATTGCCTCCAGCACTGAGACAAATAATAGGATTGCTCCCATTACTTCTTATGATGTCATCCAGACGGCTAACAATATCCTTCATCCCAGCCCCAGGAAAACACACTCTCTGCCTCCTACTCCTATCCTTCAAGCAGAATGCCCTATCCATGTACCTAATCTGGCTATCCCCAACAACAACGTTTTTACCTTCCTTGGCGTCGTCTTTCGTGATGCTACCAGTAGTCGACTCACATTCGTCAGGTAGCATTACACCACTTGTGGGATTCGTCAAGACGTTGTCGATGGTCTTCGTTGGGGTTTCTAGGGATGTCTCACTCACGTCTGCCAATGCTTCCTTGGTGCTCGTTGTGGCATTCCCAGTAGAACACTCACATTCGTCAGGTAGCACCGCAAATGGGTTGGAAGTTTCCACGGTAGTCTTCTGGTTTCTCGTTGTTTCTGCCTCTCCAACCGTTTTCTTGATCCTCAGCTTGGTTCCATGTTGCCCGGCCACTGACCAAGCTCCCCTCTTAACCTGGGGACTCACAACAGGAGGATTACTACGAATCCCCTTGTTCTCCTCCGTTAATCGCCGTATCTCCAGCTTAGCAACTCTGAGCTCTTCTCTCAGCTGCTGGTAAAGTTGCTCAAGAGAGGGCATCCTGGTTCAGATTTCAGAGAGAGCACGCAAACAGGTCTTCACAGAGCTAAGTACACATCACCACTGAGCTAAGTACACGTCACCACTGAAGTACACGCCACCAGATAAATCCAAGTAATCTGTTGGCCTTGTTGCGCACACTAAGGCACTGCTGTCTTGGCTTTAGATTTCTGCTTACCATGACTCCCAAGTCTTTTTCACATTCTGTATGATCAAGCTCTACTTCACCTAGATTATAGCTTCGAGGGTTATTTTCATTACCAAGGGCAAGTACCTTACACTTATCCACATTGAACTTCATCTGCCATTTTTCAGACCAAGACATTAATTTGTCCAAATCGTCCTGGAGTTCATTGATATCCTCCTCAGAGTGAATTATACGGCCTATCTTTGTATCATCAGCAAATTTACTCATGTCACTCGTAATCCTTCATCAAGGTCATTAATGTAAATTATGAACAAGAGAGGGCCTAAAACTGATCCTTGTGGAACGCCACTAGTGACTAATCCCCATTTAGATTTCACTCCATTAATGACAACTCTCTGCTTTCTATTGGTAAGCCATGCCTCAGTCCATGCTAGAACTTTACCTCCTATACCATGAGCTGCCACTTTTCTTAAGAGGTCTCTTGTGAGGTACTCTATCGAAGGCTTTACTAAAATCCAAATAAACAATATCATATGCCTTATCACTGTCAACTGCCTCAAATGTTCTATTGAAGAACGTCAGTAAGTTTGTCAGGCAGGAACGACCTCTCGTGAATCCATGCTGAGATTCATTTATCAAGTTATGCTCTTCAAGGTGACTTCTGATAATGTCAGCTATAATTGATTCTAATAACTTGCCCACTATAGATGTCAGGCTTATTGGACGGTAATTTGAAGGAGTGGACTTATCCCCTGATTTGAATATAGGAACCACATTAGCCATCTTCCACAACTCTGGCACAACACCGGTAAGGATGGACGTATTGAATACACTCGTTAATGGCTGACATCTTGCATTTCTTAAGTACCCTGGAAAACAACTCATCGGGTCCCGGGGACTTATTTTGCTTCAGTTTGTCTATCTGTTTAATAACCATGTCCCTCGTGACAGTAATATTAGTTAACTTAAATTCATCAGGAACTAAATAATTGTTAATTACTGGAATCTCATTTACATCTTCCTGTGTAAAAACTGACAAAAAATAGTCATTAAATAAGGAACACATTTCCAGTTCATTATCCGTCAGCTGTCCATTCCCTACTGGGTTTATTTTACACTTCCTCCCATATCTCTCACTCCAGTATGTTGTTATGGCAGTGTGCAGATTTGGGACCAATCCCTCTAGTACCTTCCAGGTATATATTATCATGTACCTCTCTCTCCTCCGTTCCAATGAGTACATGTTCAAGACTTTCAGGCCTCCCCAGTAGTTCAGGTGCTTTATTGGCTCAATGTGAGCCGTAAACGATCTCTGTATTTGTTCCATCTCCGATATTTCTTCTGCCCTGAACGGGGCCGTCAGCACTGAGCAATATTCTAAGTGAGGGAGCACTAGCGATTTGAAGAGTGTCACCATCGGCATTGTTTCCCTTGTTTTGAAAGTTCTCAATACCCACCCAGTCATCTTCCTGGCTGTCGTGATCTTTGTCTTGTTATGGTCTTTAAAAGAAAGGTCCACTGACATAATTATTCCTAGGTTTTTCACGTGTTCCTTACACACTTGGAAAATTCTAGAGGAATTAGTACCAAACTTGCACACGACAATCACTCCCGATGAAAGCAAGAGACTCGGCAGGAGATGCAACATTCCCTCAATGAAAAGCAGGGGCACCACGAGTACACTGAGAGACAACACAGTAAGTGTCATGGGCCCAAGACCGTTTAATTGCCTCCCAGCATACGTAAGGGGGATTACCAATAGACCCCTGGCTGTCTTCAAGGCGCTGACCAGCTCGGTTGGTTAGTACCTGACCAGCCGGGCTGTGGTTCATACGTCGGTTTGGGTGCGGCCAGCAATAACAGCCTGGTTGATTAGACCCTGATCTACCATGAGGTCTGGTCTCAGACCGAGCCGAGGGGGCGTTGACCCCCGAAACCCTCTCCAGGTAAACTCCAAGTAGTTTGTCTATTATTTAAGCAGTTCTTCGTAGCAAAAGAATGATAGATGTATTTAGAAGATATGAGAGAGAGAGAGAGAGAGAGAGAGAGAGAGAGAGAGTTAGTAATCCTTAACCTGTAAATAGCTTGTCAGTAAAGCTAGAGATCCTTAACCTAACCTTGCCTTGTCAAACCCCGTGTAAAGAGAGAGAGAGAGAGAGAGAGAGAGAGAGAGAGAGAGAGAGAGAGAGAGAGAGAGAGAGAGAGAGAGAGAGAGAGAGAGAGAGAGAGAGAGAGAGAGAAGTCTTCCTTTATGAGCCCCGTGGTGGTACTAGCACCCACTAACGGCTCAGCTTCCTGTGAGTGTAAATATAATATACGAGTCTTTTGTTTTCCTGTTTCTTGTGCACTCTAAATAACAAAGCTAAAAATGACTTCAGTAAAAAATAAGCGTTATAGTGTTAAATAAGCGTTATAGTGTTAAATAAGTGTTAAATAAGTGTTATAGTGTTAAATAAGTGTTATAGTGTTAAATAAGTGTTATAGTGTTAAATAAGTGTTATAGTGTTAAATAAGTGTTATAGTGTTAAATAAGTGTTATAGTGTTAAATAAGTGTTATAGTGTTAAATAAGTGTTATAGTGTTAAATAAGTGTTATAGTGTTAAAGTGTTATAGTGTTAAATAAGCGTTATAGTGTTAAATAAGCGTTATAGTGTTAAATAAGTGTTATAGTGTTAAATAAGTGTTATAGTGTTAAATAAGTGTTATAGTGTTAAATAAGTGTTATAGTGTTAAATAAGTGTTATAGTGTTAAATAAGCGTTATAGTGTTAAATAAGTGTTATAGTGTTAAATAAGTGTTATAGTGTTAAATAAGCGTTATAGTGTTAAATAAGTGTTATAGTGTTAAATAAGTGTTATAGTGTTAAATAAGTGTTATAGTGTTAAATAAGTGTTATAGTGTTAAATAAGTGTTATAGTGTTAAATAAGCGTTATAGTGTTAAATAAGTGTTATAGTGTTAAATAAGTGTTATAGTGTTAAATAAGTGTTATAGTGTTAAATAAGTGTTATAGTGTTAAATAAGTGTTATAGTGTTAAATAAGTGTTATAGTGTTAAATAAGTGTTATAGTGTTAAATAAGCGTTATAGTGTTAAATAAGTGTTATAGTGTTAAGTGAGTGTTATAGTGTTAAATAAGTGTTATAGTGTTACATAAGCGAGTGTTATAGTGTTAAATAAGTGTTATCTTAAATAAGGATCTTACAGTTAAATAACGGTGTTATAATGTTATATATGAGTGTTATAGTGTTAAATAAGTGAGAGTTATAGTGTTAAATAATTGAGAGTTATTGTGTTAAATTATTTATAGTGTTAAATAAGCGAGAGTTATAGCTTTAAATAAGCATGTTACAGTGTTACATAAGTGAATGTTATAGTGTTGAGTTGCCAGGCGCAGCATCATGTTACCTGGGAGGAGGCACTTGCTTCTTGCATGTGCACTCTGACTTAATTGTTGTGTGGGGACCCTAGCTGACTCTGTGCGTGTGGGGACCCTAGCTGACTCAGCGTGTGTGGGGACCCTAGCTGACTCAGCGTGTGTGTAGACCCTAGCTGACTCAGCGTGTGTGTAGACCCTAGCTGACTCAGCGTGTGTGGGGACTCTAGCTGACTCAGCGTGTGTGGGGACCATAGCTGACTCAGCGTGTGTGTGGACCCTAGCTGACTCAGCGTGTGTGGGGACTCTAGCTGACTCAGCGTGTGTGTGGACCCTAGCTGACTCAGCGTGTGTGTGGACCCTAGCTGACTCTGCGTGTGTGGGGACTCTAGCTGACTCAGCGTGTGTGGGGACCATAGCTGACTCAGCGTGTGTGTGGACCCTAGCTGACTCAGCGTGTGTGGGGACCCTAGCTGACTCAGCGTGTGTGGGGACCCTAGCTGACTCAGCGTGTGGGGACCCTAGCTGACTCAGCGTGTGTGGGGACCCTAGCTGATTCAGCATGTGTGGGGACCATAGCTGACTCAGGTGTGTGGGAAACCCTAGTGACTCAGAGTGTGTGGGGACCCTAGCTGACTCAGCGTGTGTGGGGCCCTAGTGATCAGCGTGTGTGGGGACCCTAGTGACTCAGCGTGTGTTGGGGACCCTAGCTGATCAGGTGTGTGTTAGACCTAGCTGATTCAGCGTGTGTGGGGACCCTAGCTGATCAGCGTGTAGTGGGGACCCTAGCTGACTCAGCGTGTGTGGGACCCTACTGACTCAGCGTGTGTGTGGACCTAGCTGACTCAGCGTGTGTGGGGACCTAGCTGACTAGCGTGTGTGTGGACCCTAGCTGACTCAGCTTGTGTGGGACCCTAGTGACTCAGCGTGTGTGTGGACCCTAGCTGACTCAGGTGTGTGGGGACCCTAGCTGACTCAGCGTGTGTGGGGACCCTAGCTGACTCAGCGTGTGTGGGGACCCTAGCTGACTCAGCGTGTGTGGGGACCCTAGCTGACTCAGCGTGTGTGGGGACCCTAGCTGACTCAGCGCTGTGTGTGGACCCTAGCTGACTCAGCGTGTGTGGGGACCCTAGCTGACTCAGCGTGTGTGTGGACCCTAGCTGACTCAGCGTGTGTGGGGACCCTAGCTGACTCAGCGTGTGTGGGGACCCTAGCTGACTCAGCGTGTGTGTGGACCCTAGCTGACTCAGCGTGTGTGGGGTCCCTAGCTGACTCAGCATGTGTGTGGACCCTAGCTGACTCAGCGTGTGTGTGGACCCTAGCTGACTCAGCATGTGTGTGGACCCTAGCTGACTCAGCGTGTGGGGACCCTAGCTGACTCAGCGTGTGTGGGGACCCTAGCTGACTCAGCGTGTGTGGGGTCCCTAGCTGACTCAGCGTGTGTGGGGACCCTAGCTGACTCAGCGTGTGTGGGGTCCCTAGCTGACTCAGCGTGTGTGGGGACCCTAGCTGACTCAGCGTGTGTAGGGTCCCTAGCTGACTCAGCGTGTGTGAGGACCCTAGCTGACTCAGCGTGTGTGGGGACCCTAGCTGACTCAGCGTGTGTCTGGATCCTAGCTGACTCAGCGTGTGTGGGGTCCCTAGCTGACTCAGCGTGTGTGGGGACCCTGGCTGACTCAGCGTGTGTGGGGTCCCTAGCTGACTCAGCGTGTGTGTGGACTCTAGCTGACTCAGCGTGTGTGGGGACCCTAGCTGACTCAGCGTGTGTGGGGTCCCTAGCTGACTCAGCGTGTGTGTGGACCCTAGCTGACTCAGCGTGTGTGGGGACCCTAGCTGACTCAGCGTGTGTCTGGATCCTAGCTGACTCAGCGTGTGTGGGGACCCTAGCTGACTCAGCGTGTGTGTGGATCCTAGCTGACTCAGCGTGTGTGGGTACCCTAGCTGACTCAGCGTGTATGTGGATCCTAGCTGACTCAGCGTGTGTGTGGATCCTAGCTGACTCAGCGTGTGTGGGGACCCTAGCTGACTCAGCGTGTGTGGGGACCCTAGCTGACTCAGCGTGTGTGGGGACCATAGCTGACTCAGCGTGTGTGGGGTCCCTAGCTGACTCAGCATGTGTGGGGACCCTAGCTGAGTCAGCGTGTGTGTGGACCCTAGCTGACTCAGCGTGTGTGGGGTCCCTAGCTGACCCAGCGTGTGTGGACCCTAGCTGACTCAGCGTGTGTGGACCCTAGCTGACTTAGTGTGGGGACCTCAGCTAGCTCATGATGGGGACCCCAACTGAGTGTAGTGGAGTCTCTCTCATAATTAAGTAAGCAACTTAGCCTCATCTTACTAAGTTAACTGCTCTACGAGGTTTTAAGAAAAGCTAGAAAGAGTTAAATTACACAGACCTATGTAAACACATATTAATTACAAATAGGAAAACTATAATATGCGAGTCTAATACTGTAAGCGTTTTTTTTTTTAATGCAGTTGAAAAAGTACACTAAATACTGAATAAAGCGAGTGAATGCATGCACAGTATGAGCTATGAAATTTCTGACGCAATTTTTTAATAGTTCTCATGGATGAGATTAATAAAAAAGCTTACTGCTTTGTGCTCACAGCTACATCCAAGTCAGATCAGAATTATCATGATCAAGTTCAGCGCTGAAGCCTCAAGTGAAGAGAGACAGCAGGTCTGGAGAAGGATACAAGCTTCGTTGCTTTGTTTACTGCATAACTACGGGGTTTCCTTGTTAGAAATATACACTGTTAACCTATTATAAATAATGTATATTCCTGCTAAATGAAACTGCCATTATGTAAGTGGAAAATTCTTGTGTGTCTTGTATCAGTTAGTAGCAGGTTGAATAGGCCTAGACCACAATGCTGACACAGTGTTCTCTAATTGTGTATATGACAACCTCATGCTCGTGTTTCACTGGATTTATCCAGCATTTCCTCCCATACCTCCCACTCCAGTTCTTTGATGACAATTGTGTTGCAGAGTTCTCAGCTTTGCTCAGACCTCCGCAACACAATTGTCATCGAAGAATAATGATGGATAAATCCAGTGAAAAGGGGCATGAGGTTGTCATATACACAATTAGAGAACACTGTGTCAGCAGCTGTGGTCTAGGACTATTCAACCTGCTACTAGCAGATACAAGAAATTCTATTGTCTGAACAAGATAAAACTTTGAAGAGAATGCTGGGCTACAATCTACTGAAAGTACCTCATCAGCCAGATTGTGATGGCTCTGTGGGCTTGATGGTTACTAGCAACAACAGCCTGATGTACCAGGTAGTCATCAGGAAAGGATGGATCTAGGTGTCTCCGCGAGGATAGACCACCCTTCGAAAATCGTCAAAGGTAGGTGTGGCCAGTCATCGATTTACAGACGATCGTATGATAGTGACGAGTTTTGATGAATGGTGAAGATCTAACACCCACTTTCCATCTACCTCTGTACACTTTATTAAAGGAGTTTTCAAGTTAGTGTGTCTTACAAGCCTGCTACGAAGTGAGGGCAGTGAAGCAGCTCCTCACCTCACTATCTGTCCCATTATGACCTGGGATCACAACATGTCAGGGGCACTAACAGACATTACAACCTACCACACACACCATGACAACTGAGATGTGACCCACCACACACCATGACAACTGAGATGTGACGCACCACACACCATGACAACTGAGATGTGACGCACCACACACCATGACAAGTGAGATGTGACCGACCACACACCATGACAACTGAGATGTGACCCACCACACACCATGACAACTGAGATGTGACGCACCACACACCATGACAATGAGATGTGACGCACACACACATGGGCAACTGAGATGTGACCGACCACACCATGACAATGAGATGTGACGCACACACACCATGACAATGAGATGTGACGCACACACACCATGACAATGAGATGTGACCGACCACACACCATGAAACTGAGATGTGACCACCACACACCATGACAACTGAGATGTGACCGACACAACCATGACAACTGAGATGTGACGCACCACACACCATGACAACTGAGATGTGACCCACACACACCATGACAACTGAGATGTGACGCACCACACACCAGACAATGAGATGTGACCGACACACACCATGACAACTACTGTGGTGTGACCACACACACATGACAACTATGTGGTGTGACCCACACACACCATGACAACTATGTGGTGTGACCACCACACACATACAACTTGGTGGATCCACAACACCATGACGATACTGTGGTGTGTCACACACACATGACAACTGAGGTGTGACCACCACACACATGAAAACTGAGGTGTGACTGCTGCAAATATTTTTTTTAACAACTGGCCGTTTCCACCAAGGCAGCTGACCCGAAGAGAGAAACATAATATATATATATATATATATATATTATATTTATATATATTATATATATAATATATATTTTTATATATATATATATTATATATATATATTATACTACCGTCCTGCAGTGAGTGTGAACGAATCCTGTATTGTTTTACATGATGGTAGGATTGCTGGTGTCTTTTGTCTGTCTCATAAATATGCAAGATTACAGGTACGTCTTGCTACTTCTACTTACACTTAGGTCACACTACACATACATGTACACGTTTATTTATACACACTCATCTGAGTTTTCTTTGATTTTATCTTAATAGTTCTTGGTCTTATTACTTTTCCTTTTATATCCATGGGGAAGTGGAATAAGAATCTTTCCTCCGTAAGCCATGCGTGTTGTAAAAGTCAACTAAAATGCTGGGAACAATGGGCTAGTAACCCCTTTTCCTGTAATAATTACTAAAAAGAATAAGAAGAAGAAAATTGTCAAAGTGTGAAGTATGAATGTGCGTGGATGTTGTGCGAATGATAAGAAAGAGATGATTGTGGATGTTATGAATGAGAAGAAGCTGGATGTCTTGGCTTAAGTGAAACAAAGCTGAAGGGGGTGAGAGAGTTTCAGTGGAGAGGAATAAATGGGATTAGGTCAGGGGTTTCAAATAGAGTTAGAGCTAAAGAAGGAGTAGCAATAATGTTGAAGGATAAGTTATGGCAGGAAAAGAGGGACTATAAATGTATTAATTCAAGGATTATGTGGAGTAAAATAAAGGTTGGATGTGAAAAGTGGGTTATAGTAAGTGCATATGCACCTGGAGAGGAGAGAAGTGTAGATGAGAGAGAGAGATTTTGGGAAATGTTGAGTGAATGCGTGGGGAGTTTTGAACCAAGTGTGAGAGTAATGGTGGCTGGGGATTTCAATGCTAAAGTGGGCAAAAATGTTGTGGAGGGAGTAGTAGGTAAATTTGGGGTGCCAGGGGTAAATGAAAATGGGGAGCCTTTAGTTGAGCTATGTGTAAAAAGAGGTTTGGTAATAAGTAATACATATTTTATGAAGAAGAGGATAAATAAATATACAAGGTATGATATAGCACATAATGAAAGTAGTTTGTTAGATTATGTATTGGTGGATAAAAGGTTGATGGGTAGGCTCCAGGATGTACACGTTTATAGAGAGGCAACTGATATATTGGATCATTATTTAGTTGTAGCTACAGTTAGAGTAAGAGGTAGATGGGAAAAGAGGAAAATGGCAACAACAAGTAAGAGGGAGGTGAAAGTGTATAAACTAAGGGAGGAGGAAGTTCGGGTGAGATATAAGCAACTATTGGCAGAAAGGTGGACTGGTGCAAGCATGAGTAGTGGGGGGAGGGGGGTTGAAGAGGGTTGGAATAGTTTTAAAAATGCAGTATTAGAATGTGGGGTAGAAGTTTGTGGTTATAGGAGGGTGGGTGCAGGAGGAAAGAGGAGTGATTGGTGGAATGATGAAATGAAGGGTGTGATAAAAGAGAAAAAGTTAGCTTATGAGAGGTTTTTACAAAGCAGAAGTGTTATAAGAAGAGCAGAGTATATGGAGAGTAAAAGAAAGGTGAAGAGAGTGGTGAGAGAGTGCAAAGGGAGAGCAGATGATAGAGTGGGAGAGGCACTGTCAAGAAATTTTAATGAAAATAAGAAAAAATTTTGGAGTTAAACAAATTAAGAAAGCCTAAGGAACGAATGAATTTGTCAGTTAAAAACAGAGTAGGGGAGTTAGTAGATGGGGAGATGGAGGTTTGGGGTAGATGGCGAGAATATTTTGAGGAACTTTTAAATGTCGACGAAGAAAGGCGATAATTTCATGCACTGGCCAGGGAGGTATACCATCTTTTAGCAGTGAAGAAGAACAGTATGTGAGTGTGGGGGAGGTGCATGAGGCATTACGTAGAATGAAAGGGGGTAAAGCAGCTGGAACTGACGGGATCATGACAGAAATGCTAAAAGCAGGGGGAGATATAGTGTTGGAGTGGTTGGCATTTTTGTTTAATAAATGTATGAAAGAGGGGAAGGTACCTAGGGATTGGCAGAGAGCATGTATAGTCCCTTTATATAAAGGGAAGGGGGACAAAAGAGATTGTAAAAATTATAGTGGAATAAGTTTACTGAGTATACCAGGAAAAGTGTACGGTAGAGTTATAAATGAAAGAATTAGAGGTAAGACAGAATGTAGGATTGCAGATGAGCAAGGAGGTTTTAGAGTGAGTAGGGAATGTGTAGATCAAGTGTTTACATTGAAGCAAATATGTGAACAGTATTTAGATAAAGGAAGGGAAGTTTTTATTGCATTTATGGATTTAGAAAAAGCATATGATAGAGTGGATAGGGGAGCAATGTTTCAGCTGTTGCAGGTATATGGAATAGGTGGTAAGTTACTAAATGCTGTAAAGAGTTTTTATGAGGATAGTGAGGCTCAGGTTAGGGTGTGTAGAAGAGAGGGAGACTACATCCCGGTAAAAGTAGGTCTTAGACAGGGATGTGTAATGTCACCATGGTTGTTTAATATATTTATAGATGGGGTTGTAAAAGAAGTAAATGCTAGGGTGTTCAGGAGAGGGGTGGGATTAAATTATGGGGAATCAAATACAAAATGGGAATTGACACAGTTGCTTTTTGCTGATGATACTGTGCTTATGGGAAATTCTAAAGAAAAATTGCAAAGGTTACTGGACGAGTTTGGGAGTGTGTGTAAAGGTAGAAAGCTGAAAGTGAACATAGAAAAGTGTAAGGTGATGAGGGTATCAAATGACTTAAAGAAAAACTGGATATCAAATTGGGGAGGAGTATGGAAGAAGTGAATGTTTTCAGATACATGTACTTGGGAGTTGACGTGTCAGCGGATGGATTTATGAAGGATGAGTTTATTCATAGAACTGATGAGGGAAAAAAGGTGAGTGGTGCATTGAGGTATATGTGGAGACAAAAAACGTTATCTATGGAGGCAAAGAAGGGAATGTATGAAAGTATAGTAGTACCAACACTCGTATATGGGTGTGAAGCTTGGGTTGTGAATGCAGCAGCGAGGAGGCGGTTGGAGGCAGTGGAGATGTCCTGTCTAAGGGCAATGTGTGGTGTAAATATTATGCAGAAAATTCGGAGTGTGGAAATTAGGAGAAGGTGTGGAGTTAACAAAAGTATTAGTCAGAGGGCTGAAGAGGGGTTGTTAAGGTGGTTTGGTCATTTAGAGAGAATGGATCAAAGTAGAATGACATGAAGAGCATTTAAATCTGTAGGGGAAGGTGGGGTAGGGGTCGTCCTCGAAAAGGTTGGAAGTAAGGGGTAAGGGAGGTTTTGTGGGCGAGGGGCTTGGACTTCCAGCAGGCGTGCATGAGCGTGTTCGATAGGAGTGAATGGAGACGAATGGCATTTGGGACCTGACGATCAGTTGGAGTGTGAGCAGGGTAATATTTAGTGAAGGGATTCAGGGAAACCGGTTGTTTTTATATAGCCAGACTTGAGTCCTGGAAATGGGAAGTACAATGCCTGCACTCTAAAGGAGGGGTTCAGGATATTGGCAGTTTAGAGGGATATGTTGTGTATCTTTATACGTATATGCTTCTAAGCTGTTGTGTTCTGAGCACCTCTGCAAAAACAGTGATTATGTGTGAGTGAGGTGAAAGAGTTGAATGATGAAAGTATTTTCTTTTTAGGGATTTTCTTTCTTTTTGGGTCACCCTGCCTCGGTGGGAGACGGGCGATATATATATATATAATATATAATATTATTATATATATATATATATATATATATATATATATATATATATATATTATATTTTTTATATATTATATATATATTTATAATAATAATATATATATATCGTGCCGAATAGGTAAAACTGGTTAGTTAGCAAGAACTCATTTAAAATGGAAGATTAGATATCAGATTGGATGGAGTATGGAGGAAGTGAATGTGTTTAGATATTTGGGAGTGAACTTGTCAGCAGATGGGTCTGTGAAAGATCCATCTTTCGGTGAGGGAAAAAACAGGTGAGTGGTGCACTGAGGAGTCTCTAGAGAGAAAGAACATTAACCATGGAAGAAAAAAGGGAAATGTATGAGAGTATAGTACTACCAACACTCTTATAAGTGTGTGAAGCATGGGTTGTGAATGCTGAACAAAGAGAAGGCTGGAGGTAGCAGAGATGTTGTGCTGAGGGCAATGTTCGGTGTGAATATTATGCAGAGAATCTGTAGTTTGGAGATTAGGAGATGCAGGATTTCTAAAAGTATTATCTAGTGGACTGAAGAGGGATTGTTGAGGTGGTTCAGATATTTAGAGAGGATGCAACAATATAGGATGTTTTGGAGGGTGTTTATATCTGTAAAGGAGGGAAGGCAGGGTAAGGGTCATCCTAGGAAAGTTTGGAGGGAAGGAGCAAAGGAAGTTTTGTGTGCGAGGGGCTTAGACATCCAGCAAGTATATGTGTGTTAGATAGGAGTGAGTGGAGGTAAGTGTTTTTTTATGACTTGACGTGCTGTTGGAGGGTTAGCAATGTAACATTTATGGTTATGAGTGTTACAATACTTAATGATTGTAACGAGTCACAGATATTACAATATTCATTGATTGTGATGGTAATGACTGTTAAAATATTCATTGATTGTGACAGTCATGAATGTTACCATATTCGTTGATTGTAATGGTCATGGGTCTTACAAAACTTGGTGATATTTTCCAACACTGCCTCTGAGATGCATGTCAGTGTTGCGAGTTCTTGCCTCCAAACATGAGAATAAGATTCCTCTGAGTTATGGCTAGACTCTTGCAGCTGAATTTAAGCTCAGTTCAAGGTTAAAATTTCTAGTGTTGATATCAAGACTCATAGAGGAAACAACATCTGAGCTTACTGTCCTGCTCTATAACAGTGCTCTGTTAACTAGGTCTACTGTCCTGCTCCATAACAGTGCTCTGTTAACTAGGTTTACTGTCCTGCTCTATAACAGTGCTCTGTTAACTAGGTTTACTGTCCTGCTCTGTAACAGTGCTCTGTTAACTAGGTTTACTGTCCTCTCTATAACAGTGTCTGTTAACTAGGTTTACTGTCCTGCTCTATAACAGTGCTCTGTTAACTAGGTTTACTGTCCTGCTCTATAACAGTGCTCTGTTAACTAGGTTTACTGTCCTGCTCTATAACAGTGCTCTGTTAACTAGGTTTACTGTCCTGCTCTATAACAGTGCTCTGTTAACTAGGTTTACTGTCTGCTCTATAACAGTGCTCTGTTAACTAGGTTTACTGTCCTGCTCTATAACAGTGCTCTGTTAACTAGGTTTACTGTCTGCTCTATAACAGTGCTCTGTTAACTAGGTTTACTGTCCTGCTCTATAACAGTGCTCTGTTAACTAGGTTTACTGTCTGCTCTATAACAGTGCTCTGTTAACTAGTTTACTGTCCTGCTCTATAACAGTGCTCTGTTAACTAGGTTTACTGTCCTGCTCTATAACAGTGCTCTGTTAACTAGGTTTACTGTCCTGCTCTATAACAGTGCTCTGTTAACTAGGTTTACTGTCCTGCTCTATAACAGTGCTCTGTTAACTAGGTTTACTGTCCTGCTCTATAACAGTGCTCTGTTAACTAGGTTTACTGCTCTGCTCTATAACAGTGCTCTGTTAACTAGGTTTACTGTCCTGCTCTATAACAGTGCTCTGTTAACTAGGTTTACTGCTCTGCTCTATAACAGTGCTCTGTTAACTAGGTTTACTGCTCTGCTCTATAACAGTGCTCTGTTAACTAGGTTTACTGTCTGCTCTATAACAGTGCTCTGTTAACTAGGTTTACTGTCCTGCTCTATAACAGTGCTCTGTTAACTAGGTTTACTGTCTGCTCTATAACAGTGCTCTGTTAACTAGGTTTACTGTCCTGCTCTATAACAGTGCTCTGTTAACTAGGTTTACTGCTCTGCTCTATAACAGTGCTCTGTTAACTAGGTTTACTGTCCTGCTCTATAACAGTGCTCTGTTAACTAGGTTTACTGTCCTGCTCTATAACAGTGCTCTGTTAACTAGGTTTACTGTCCTGCTCTATAACAGTGCTCTGTTAACTAGGTTTACTGTCCTGCTCTATAACAGTGCTCTGTTAACTAGGTTTACTGTCCTGCTCTATAACAGTGCTCTGTTAACTAGGTTTACTGTCCTGCTCTATAACAGTGCTCTGTTAACTAGGTTTACTGTCCTGCTCTATAACAGTGCTCTGTTAACTAGGTTTACTGTCCTGCTCTATAACAGTGCTCTGTTAACTAGGTTTACTGTCCTGCTCTATAACAGTGCTCTGTTAACTAGTTACTGTCTGCAAACAGGCGTTATATTACTGTCCTGCTCTATAACAGTGCTCTGTTAACTAGGTTTACTGTCCTGCTCTATAACAGTGCTCTGTTAACTAGGTTTACTGCTCTGCTCTATAACAGTGCTCTGTTAACTAGGTTTACTGCTCTGCTCTATAACAGTGCTCTGTTAACTAGGTTTACTGTCTGCTCTATAACAGTGCTCTGTTAATTTAGGTTTACTGTCATGCTCTATAACAGTGCTCTGTTAACTAGGTTTACTGTCTGCTCTATAACAGTGCTCTGTTAACTAGGTTTACTGTCCTGCTCTATAACAGTGCTCTGTTAACTAGGTTTACTGTCCTGCTCTATAACAGTGCTCTGTTAACTAGGTTTACTGTCTGCTCTATAACAGTGCTCTGTTAACTAGGTTTACTGTCCTGCTCTATAACAGTGCTCTGTTAACTAGGTTTACTGTCCTGCTCTATAACAGTGCTCTGTTAACTAGGTTTACTGTCCTGCTCTATAACAGTGCTCTGTTAACTAGGTTTACTGTCCTGCTCTATAACAGTGCTCTGTTAACTAGGTTTACTGTCCTGCTCTACACTGCTGTAGACTGGTTATCTGCCTGCCATACATGCTCTACTGGTTTAGCTGCCTACCAGCCATGCTCTGACATGTTTGGCTGCCGCCTAGACAGTTCTGTTAACTGGTTACTGACCCTGCCATCCTCTTACTAGGTTTACTGACCCCTCCATGCTCAATGGTTATGCTGATCTACAGTATCCTTTAATCTAGGCTGCACCCATACATCTCGTAATGGTTAGGCTGTACCTGCCATACTGCTCGTAATAGGTTTACTGACCTGCTATCCAGTGCCATGGTAAGGTTACCCTGCCTACGTGCTCAACATGGTTAGCTGTCCTGCTCCTTCACCATGGTTAGGTTTGTACCTTGCTCTCTACCATGGAAAAGGCTTACTGTCCATCCTACCAGTGGTAGGTGTACGCCTGCTCATACCTCAACTAGGTTACTGTCCCTTCACATGCTCAACCTAGGTACTGTCCTTGCTCATCAGTCTCGAACTAGGTAGCTGCTCTATAACATGCCTCTACATGGTACTGACCTTGCCTATACATGCTCTGATAGGTTGACCCCTGCTCTAACATGGTTAGGCTAGACCCTGCCATAACACTCGAACTAGGTATGTTGCCCAGTCAGTGCCTTCCCATGGTTTGACCCAGCCTCTATAACATGGTTAAAGTTACTGCTCCAGCCTATACATCCTGTACTGGTTACGTCCTCCCATCTAACATGCTTGTTAATAGTTACGCCTGCCACCCTATAACATGGTTGTAATAGGTTTACCTGCCATCTCTAACATGTTGTATAGTACCCAGCATCTATAACCAGTGCTGACCCCAGCCATCTCACCATGTTTGACCAACCTGCTCTCACCTGGTAGGCTGACCCTGCCATCCTACCATGGTAGGCTGACCCAGCCATCCTCACGATGGTGCTGACCCCTCATCCACCATGTAGGCTGACCCCTGCCATCCTCACCATGGTAGGCTGACCCCAGCCATCCTCACCATGGTAGGCTGACCCCAGCCATCCTCACGATCGTAGGCTGACCCCAGCCATCCTCACCATGGTAGGCTGTACCCTGCCATCCTCGCCATGGTAGGCTGACCCCTGCCATCCTCACCATGGTAGGCTGACCCCTGCCATCCTCACCATGGTAGGCTGACCCTTGCCATCCTCACCATGGTAGGCTGACCCTTGCCATCCTCACCATGGTAGGCTGACCCTGCCATCCTCACCATGGTAGGCTGACCCTTGCCATCCTCACCATGGTAGGCTGACCCTTGCCATCCTCACCATGGTAGGCTGACCCTTGCCATCCTCACCATGGTAGGCTGACCCTTGCCATCCTCACCATGGTAGGCTGACCCTGCCATCCTCACCATGGTAGGCTGACCCCTGCCATCCTCACCATGGTAGGCTGACCCTGCCATCCTCACCATGGTAGGCTGACCCTCCATCCTCACCATGGTAGGCTGACCCTGCCATCCTCACCATGGTAGGCTGACCCTGCCATCCTCACCATGGTAGGCTGACCCCTGCCATCCTCACCATGGTAGGCTGACCCTGCCATCCTCACCATGGTAGGCTGACCCCTGCCATCCTCACCATGGTAGGCTGACCCCTGCCATCCTCACCATGGTAGTATGACCCCAGTCATCCTCACAATGGTAGGCTGACCCCTAGCCATCCTCAACATGGTAGGTGATCCCAGCCATCCTCACCATGTAGGCTGACCCCAGCCATCCTCACCTTGGTAGATGACCCCTGCCATCCTCACCATGGTAGGCTGACCCCTGCCATCCTCACCATGGTAGGCTGACCCCAGCCATCCTCACCATGGTAGGCTGACCCCAGCCATCCTCACCATGGTAGGCTGACCCCTGCCATCCTCACCATGGTAGGCTGACCCCTGCCATCCTCACCATGGTAGGCTGACCCTTGCCATCCTCACCATGGTAGGCTGACCCCAGCCATCCTCACCATGGTAGGCTGACCCCTGCCATCCTCACCATGGTAGGCTGACCCCTGCCATCCTCACCATGGTAGGCTGACCCCTGCCATCCTCACCATGGTAGGTGACCCAGCCATCCTCACCATGGTAGGTTGACCCCTGCCATCCTCACCATGGTAGGCTGACCCCTGACATCCTCACCATGGTAGGCTGACCACAGCCATCCTCACCATGGTAGGCTGACCCTTGCCATCCTCACCATGGTAGGCTAACCCTTGCCATCCCCACCATGGTAGGCTGACCCCTGCCATCCTCACCATGGTAGGCTGACCCCTGCCATCCTCACCATGGTAGGCTGACCCTTGCCATCCTCACCATGGTAGGCTGATCCTTGCCATCCTCACCATGGTAGGCTGACCCTTGCCATCCTCACCATGGTAGGCTGACCCCTGCCATCCTCACCATGGTAGGCTGACCCCTGCCATCCTCACCATGGTAGGCTTACCCCAGCCATCCTCACCATGGTAGGCTGACCCCTCCCATCCTCACCATGGTAGGCTGACCCCTGCCATCCTGACCAAGGTAGGCTGACCCCTGCCATCCTCACCATGGTAGGCTGACCCCTGCCATCCTCACCATGGTAGGCTGACCACAGCCATCCTCACCATGGTAGTCTGACCCCTGCCATCCTCACCATGGTAGGCTGACCCCTGCCATCCTCACCATGGTAGGCTGACCCCTGCCATCCTCACAATGGTAGGCTGACCCCTGCCATCCTCACCATGGTAGGCTGATCCCAGCCATCCTCACCATGGTAGGCTGACCCCTGCCATCCTCACCATTGTAGGCTGACCCCTGCCATCCTCACCATGGTAGGCTGACCCCTGCCATCCTCACCATGGTAGGCTGACCCCAGCCATCCTCACCATGGTAGGCTGACCCCAGCCATCCTCACCATGGTAGGCTGACCCCTGCCATCCTCACCATGGTAGGCTGACCCCTGCCATCCTCACCATGGTAGGCTGACCCCTGCCATCCTCACCATGGTAGGCTTACCCCAGCCATCCTCACCATGGTAGGCTGACCCCTGCCATCCTCACCATGGTAGGCTGAACCCTGCCATCCTCACCATGGTAGGTTGACCCCTGCCATCCTCACCATGGTAGGCTGACCCCTGCCATCCTCACCATGGTAGGCTGACCACAGCCATCCTCACCATGGTAGTATGACCACAGCCATCCTCACCATGGTAGGCTGACCAGTCATCCTCACCATGGTAGGCTGATCACAGCCATCCTCAACATGGTACGATGACCCCAGCCATCCTCACCATGGTAGGCTGACCCAGCCATCCTCACATGGTAGGATGACCCTGCCATCCTCACCATGGTAGGCTGACCACCCATCCTAACATGGTAGGCTGACCCCAGCCATCCTCACCATGGTAGGCTGACCCAGCCATCCTCACATGGTAGGCTGACCACGCCATCCTCACCATTGTAGGCTGACCCCTGCCATCCTCACCATGGTAGGCTGACCACAGCCATCCTCACCATGGTAGGCTGACCACAGCCATCCTCACCATGGTAGGCTGACCCTCATCCTCACCATGGTAGGTTGACCACAGCCATCCTGAACATGGTAGGATGACCAAGCCATCCTCACCATGGTAGGCTGACCCAGCCATCCTCACCATGGTAGGTGACCACGCCATCCTCACCATGGTAGGCTGACCCAGCCATCCTCACCATGGTAGGCTGACCCCAGCCATTCTCACCATGGTAGGCTGACCACAGCCATCCTCACCATGGTAGGCTGACCCCTGCCATCCTCACCATGGTAGGCTGACCACAGCCATCCTCACCATGGTAGGCTGACCACAGCCATCCTCACCATGGTAGGCTGACCAGTCGTCCTCACCATGGTAGGCTGACCACAGCCATCCTGAACATGGTACGATGACCAAAGCCATCCTCACCATGGTAGGCTGACCCAGCCATCCTCAACATGGTAGGATGACCCCTGCCATCCTCACCATGGTAGGCTGACCCACCCATCCTCACCATGGTAGACTGACCCAGCCATCCTCACCATGGTAGGCTGACCCCAGCCATCCTCACCATGGTAGGCTGACCCCTGCCATCCTCACCATGGTAGGCTGACCCCTGCCATCCTCACCATGGTAGGCTGACCCCTGCCATCCTCACCATGGTAGGCTGACCCCTGCCATCCTCACCTCGGTAGGCTGACCCCAGCCATCCTCACCATGGTAGGCTGACCCCTGCCATCCTCACCATGGTAGGCTGACCCCAGCCATCCTCACCATGGTAGGCTGACCCCTGCCATCCTCACCATGGTAGGCTGACCCCTGCCATCCTCACCATGGTAGGATGACCACAGCCATCCTCACCATGGTAGGCTGACCAGTCATCCTCACCATGGTAGGCTGACCACAGCCATCCTCAACATGGTACGATGACCCCAGCCATCCTCACCATGGTAGGCTGACCCAGCCATCCTCAACATGGTAGGATGACCCCTGCCATCCTCACCATGGTAGGCTGACCCACCCATCCTCACCATGGTAGGCTGACCCAGCCATCCTCACCATGGTAGGCTGACCCCAGCCATTCTCACCATGGTAGGCTGACCACAGCCATCCTCACCATGGTAGGCTGACCCCTGCCATCCTCACCATGGTAGGCTGACCACAGCCATCCTCACCATGGTAGGCTGACCACAGCCATCCTCACCATGGTAGGCTGACCAGTCATCCTCACCATGGTAGGCTGACCACAGCCATCCTCAACATGGTACGATGACCCCAGCCATCCTCACCATGGTAGGATGACCCAGCCATCCTCAACATGGTAGGATGACCCCTGCCATCCTCACCATGGTAGGCTGACCCACCCATGCTCACCATGGTAGGCTGACCCAGCCATCCTCACCATGGTAGGCTGACCCCAGCCATTCTCACCATGGTAGGCTGACCACAGCCATCCTCACCATGGTAGGCTGACCCCTACCATCCTCACCATGGTAGGCTGACCACAGCCATCCTCACCAAGGTAGGCTGACCACAGCCATCCTCACCATAGTAGGCTGTCCACAGCCATCCTCACCATGGTAGGCTGACCACAGCCATCCTCACCATGGTACGATGACCCCCAGCCATCCTCACTATGGTAGGCTGACCCAGCCATCCTCAACATGGTAGGATGACCCCAGCCATCCTCACCATGATAGGCTGACCCAGCCATCCTCACCATGGTAGGATGACCCCAGCCATCATCACCATGGTAGGCTGACCCCTGCCATCCTCACCATGGTAGGCTGACCCTAGCCATCCTCACCATGGTAGGCTGACCCCAGCCATCCTCACGATCGTAGCTCCCTCTACATGGTAGCTGACCCCAGCCATCCTCACCATGGTAGGCTGACCCCAGCCTTCCTCACCATGGTAGGCTGACCCCAGCCATCCTCACCGTGGTAGGCTGACCCCTGCCATCCTCACCATGGTAGGCTGACCCCAGCCATCCTCACCATGGTAGGCTGACCCCTGCCATCCTCACCATGGTATGCTGACCCCAGCCATCATGGTATGCTGACCCTTATGATTACTTTATGGTTTCCTTATGCCGATTCCGTGGATCATATCCCCCTCCGCGGCCTGGTCCCAAACCTCCTGACTGTTGGCCTGATCGACTCAGCTTTTGGTGTTGGCCGCGCATAGTCTTGAGTATGCACCACAGCCTGACCAATCAGGAAATGATTTGAATAACTTATCAAACTTCCTCTTGAATACAGCCAGAGACTTATTGCTAATATCCCTTATGCACGAAGGTAGAACTTTGAAACAGTCGAAGATCTATCTTAGTGTACTCGTCATACTCCTGTTTTTTTTACTGAAGGTACTTTGCACGGTCTGCCAAGTCTTTTGCTTTCGTACATATTCTGTTATGCAGGTTTGGAACTAATCCTTACAAATTTTTTTTTGGCTTGCCTTTATCGCTTACGTTTCAAGGAATACAGTTAAAGAGACTTCAAGCGTTCCCAGTAGTTCAGAAGTTTTACTGAATTTATATGAGCATAGAAAGTTTTCTTTACGTTTTCTAGCTCAGGATTGTCGCCTGTCTTGAAGAAAGCCTTTGGTATACTGCAATATTCCAGTTATCCTGCCTATCATTTTTCTTGCAGCAGCAACATCATGGTGATCCTTGATTGTGAGATCCTCTGACATCATCACTCCCAAGTTTCCTTCTATTGAAGAGTTTGAGATTGTCTTATACTCTGTTTCAGTCAGAAGTACGTAGATACCAAGATTTAAATGGACCTTTGAAATACAACATCCCCGATTCCTGCGTCAGAGTGCAGGCACTGTACTTCACACCTTAGGGAATCATGTGCAGTAACCTGTTTCTCAGAATCCCTTTATAAATGTTAACTTGCTCACGCTCCAAAAACACGTCATATCCTTAAAACTACATGTCTCTCCTCACTACAATCTGACAAGCTGACAAACACCTATGTATGTGATCTAACATAACTGACCTGGAGGAAAAAATATGAGCGGTATCATCAAGGAAAATCTTTTAAACAAATCAGAAAATAGTTTTAATAACATGTGGATTTAAAGTATATACTCGGTAACACCATCCAAGAGCAATAATGGTAAAGTAATTCCTTTTATATCGCATTTCAATGATAATCTTAAAAATTATCATAAAACTATGAGCCAATGGTTAAGACAAATCTTCATCGTTGTATTTGTTGAAGCCGTAGACGTGACAGGAGTAGATGATATTCTCGACCTCGTCATTCTCCCTCTTCCTTCCCCGTTCCCCTCCATCCTTATGTTTCCTCCTCCTCCTCCTCCTCCTCCTCCTCCTCCTCCTCCTAGGGTAGGGTTTGTGCTAGCCTGGCGAGGTTCTCGGCCACAAGAACTGAACCTCTTATTATATTACATGAGAGCGAGGGCTCCTCTTACTCTACAGTCACACTGCCACCAACCTTGAGCTGGTAATAAAATATTACACTGTCTTATGAAAATTCTGCATATTTTTAAATTATTTACACAAAAGGCTATTACTGATAACAAAGCACAAGAGCAATACAACTCTAGTGATGTTTTTTGAGCGTGAATGAGTGGTTGGAGAGTGGGAAGTAACCTTGGAAGAGAGGGAGCTCCCGGCTACATAGCAGAGGGGACATGAGAGTAACTTGGTAAGTTGACAATAATCACGGCCAGACTTTGCTACCCTCTCATGAATATAGCGTCATTCTCATGCCTGACAGCCAAAACTTGCTGACTTGGCTTATAAACCATCGATCTTTTTGCAGACAGGCTATATTTACTTAAATTCTAGCAAAGATAGGTCAAGTTGTTGCATATATAACTCTGGTGTAAGAGAGAAAAATACTGTATACTATTTTAATTTTGAATATATTAATTAGTGTGAAAGAAAAAATTATGATAGATTTTATACTGTCGACTTCTCAGACCGGTTTTTTTATTTTTAAGTATATTTTCACTACGAGGCCTGAGGAGTCTGCTACGCTCACACCGATGGAATGATTGCTCGTCAAATGTTCCTGCAATAAAGGTACACTGATCAAGTGTCATATGCAAGATGCTAAGTGGTGGCTATCAAAGTGGTCCTGACAACAGCTTCACTATCCGGATATTGTGATCCGACAATACTGACACTTGAGTGCCAACAAGCTAACTATATTTGTGCTTAAGTAACAGCTGGACGAAACAACCACTCCGTGAGACAACACACAGGCGCCAGCGCTCAGAGAACTCAGTAATCTTTAGTCTACAAAACACAGGGCGAGGCTGGGCGGAGTGTGAGAGAGGGTGCAGATGTATGCGTCACAAGGCCAAGCTGGCTATAAAGCCAGCCGCAGATCCAGCAAGATGGGCTGCAACAATGTGAAGGCGGAAGACAGAGCATTACCCAGCTTCGTTCATCACCACACACTAGCGTGCAAAATACCGAACAAGCATTATTATTCTTGGCATCACTGCCTCCACAGAGCAGCATAAAAGGAGAGTGGCACAGACAAGACAATGGCAGAACTGTGTTGTGTTGGTTGTGGGACTCTGGTAACCGTGGGACTCTGGTAACAGTTTCTAATACCGGAGTGGAACTCCGGTATTAGAAACTGCCTATAGTATTAGAGAGGAATGATGTTTTTTGTAAGTTCGTAAGTTTGTGAGTGATGAATGCGAGCAGAGTGTGTCCCCATTATGCTCTCAACCCACCACAGTCTGGCAAGTGACCAACAATGAGTCAGTTTGTTAAGTAAAGGGGCTGACTATGTAATGTGATACTAGGAACTTTCAACTGTCGTTTTTCTAGACAAATCATCAGCTTGAATCACGAAGACAAATGAGATTTATATTTAGATTTTGCTCCGAGAAACGAGTTTACTGTTAACTCCAGAGTTCATGTGAGTGAACATATTGTCACACAGACAGGAAATGGAACGACCTACACAGCGAAGTGATGGAGGCAGGATCAATACATGGTTTTAAGAATAGGTATAATAGGGCCTACTCAGCTAGAAGAGTGTGACCCCAGCAGAGCCTAGCGTAGAGGCTGAGCCGGAGCCCTACAACCACAAATAGGTGAGTACAGTATTGGAAACCATCACTCATACTGTGAGCGAATATCCTATCACAATTACAGTAACGGAAAGAACCACTCATTCAGTGAGCGAACATTCTGTAAAGGGTGATGAAAGTAAAAGATTATATAATGAAAGACTGGATATCAGCCTGGAAAAAGGAAGTATTTGGGAAATGAATGTGTTCAAATATTTGAAAGTGGACCTGTTGGTAGATGGGGCTATGAAAGATGAGGCGACCCATAGCACTGACGAGGAGAAAAAGATGGGTCGTGCATTGAGGTAACTGAGGAGACGATGTTATACTGGTATCAACCCCTTATAGGGGTGTAAAGTATGGGTTTTAAATGTTGTATTGAGGAGGAAGCTAGAGGTAGTGGAGATGTGTCTGAGGACAATGTGAGGCGTGAATATAATGCGGATAATTTTTAGTTTGAAGAACTAGAAGGTGCGGGGTTAGTAAAAGTATTATCCAGAGGGCTGAGGAGGGGCTATTTAGGTAGTCTGGACAATTAGAGAGGATGGAGAAAAATAGGAAGGCTTGGAGTGTGTATAAATCTGCAGTGGAGAAAAGGTGGGGTTGAGGTCATTCTAGGAAAAGTTGGAGGGAGAGGGTAAGGGAGGTTTTAAATGTGAGATTCGTGGAACTCTGTTTTCATCAAAAACTGCAAGAAACCCTTTTCGCGTGCCTTAAGTATGCTATAGAGAGGGAGTCTGAACACGGGTGTCATCCCACAGTTGCTAAAAGCAACGGATATAGCTCCACTCCATAAAGGTGGCAGTAAAGAAATAGCAAAGAATTATAGACTGATAACACTAACGTCCCACATTATAAAAATCTCTGAAAGAGTTCAAGGAAGCAAGATCTCTCACCAGGTGGTTTCCCAACAGCTGTACAACCCAGCACAACATGGGTTTAGAGCAGGTGGCTCCTGCCTTTCACAACTACAGGACAATTATGATGCAATGAAAGGCAAACAGGATGCATAAGTAGTTTATAATGACTTTGCAAAAGCCTTCGTTAAGTGTGATCATAGATCAATAGTGCACAAAATGCTGCCACAGTGAAAAGCTCTGTTCCACAGATAGAGTACTTACGCACATCCTTTTCCTCATCATAACATCTGACAGACAGAGATGTGCACTATAGCACAGCGTCTTCCTTTCCAAACGAAACTAGAATCAGCACGAGTCTCTCTTCTAATGAAAATATAGTAAATTTCCAAGCGGAAAACAATATGATGTTCAATGAGGACAAATTTTAGTTACTCCGTTATTGAAAACTTAAGGAAATAATAACTAGAGCAGATTATATAAGAAATTCTAACCACATAATAGCGCGAAAAACTAATGTAAAGCCTTGGAAGTGATAATATCAGAGGATTTCACCTTCAAGCATCACAACAATGTGATCATGTCTATGAGAAAAATTAAATAGGAGGGATAATAAGAACTTTCAAAATAAGGGATGCCAAGCCAATGATGATCCTCTATAAGGCACTTGCTCTCTCTAGGATTTGTAATAACACTTACCATTCAAAATAAGTGATATTACAAATCTACAGAACGTGCAGAGAACATAAATTACTGGGAACATTTGAAGACTTTTGACGTGTGCTTCCCGAAATGCAGGCGAGAAAGATACATCATAATCTATATGTGGAATGTCCTAGAGGGACTAGTCCCAAATCTGCACACAGAAATCAACTTCCCATGAAAGGAAAACACTGGCTGACGGTGCAACATCCCCCCAATGAAAAGCAGTGGAGCCACGAGTACACAAAGAGAAAACACAATAAGCATCCGGGGCCCAAGACTCTTCAAGCCTCCCGGCATACAGTAGGGAAATTATCAAAAGACCCATGGCTGTCTTCAAAAAGAAACTGGACAGATACCTAAAGTCACTGTCCGATCAGCTTGGATGTGGTTCGCACGTTGGACTACGCGCGGTCACGAGTGCTCTTGGAGTGCTAGCAAGGTAAACTTTATGAAGGGAATCAGAAAAACCGGTAAGCTCGACTTGAGTCCTGGAGGTGGGAAGTGCAGTGCCTGCACTCTGAAGGAGGATATTGCAGTCTGCAGGAACATCCGAACTGTAATGTCGGTGCGCCTCTGGCAAGACGGTGGAGTGATTGACAGTAAAAGTGTTTCTTCATTTTTCGGGTCACCTACCTCGGTGGAAAATGATCGGTGATATATATATTTTATTATATATATATATATATATATATATATATATATATATAATATTATATATATGTCCCTGCCAAATAAGCAAAACTTCCGATTTTGGTTTAAATAACAATGCTCTTCTTCCGAATAAAGCAAGCGAAAATTTGTGCATGCAATAATTTCGCAAAAATCACTTCGAACCTAATGAAAAAATATATTTCTTTGTGTTTCCTTATTATTAAATTATTGTAGACTTATCTAAAATATTTTAATTGGATTAGGCTAAATTAAATTGCGCTTGTTATAATAAGGTTAGGTAAGTTTTCTAAGGTACTTTTGGTGCAAAATTATTCGCTTTTAAATTAACATAAATGAGGTAGAGTGTCCCTACTACCAGCCAGTACCCTGTGAGCGAGAGTGGCCCTACTACCAGTACCCTGTGAGCGAGAGTGGCCCTACTACCAGTACCCTGTGAGGGAGAGTGGCCCTACTACCAGTACCCTGTGAGGGAGAGTGGCCCTACTACCAGTGCCCTGTGAGCGAGAGTGGCCTTACTACCAGTACCCTGTGAGCGAGAGTGGCCCTACTACCAGTACCCTGTGAGCGAGAGTGGCCCTACTACCAGTACCCTGTGAGCGAGAGTGGCCCTACTACCAGTACCCTGTGAGCGAGAGTGGCCCTACTACCAGTACCCTGTGAGCGAGAGTGGCCCTACTACCAGTACCCTGTGAGCGAGAGTGGCCCTACTACCAGTACCCTGTGAGCGAGAGTGGCCCTACTACCAGTACCCTGTGAGGGAGAGTGGCCCTACTACCAGTACCCTGTGAGGGAGAGTGGCCCTACTACCAGTGCCCTGTGAGCGAGAGTGGCCTTACTACCAGTACCCTGTGAGCGAGAGTGACCCTACTACCAGTTTCCCTGTGAGCGAGAGTGGCCCTACTACAGTACCCTGTGAGCGAGAGTGGCCCTACTACCATACCCTGTGAGGGAGAGTGGCCCTACTTTCCAGTACCTGTGAGGGAGAGTGGCCCTACTACAGTGCCCTGTGAGCGAGAGTGGCCCCTTTTCTACCAGTACCCTGTGAGCGAGAGTGGCCCTACTACCAGTACCCTGTGAGCGAGAGTGGCCCTACTACCAGTACCCTTGTGAGCGGAGTGGCCCTACTACCAGTACCTGTGAGCGAGAGTGGCCCTACTACCAGTACCCTGTGAGCGAGAGTGGCCCTACTACACAGTACCCCGTGAGAGAGAGTGGCCCTACTACCAGTTTCCCTGTGAGCGGAGTGGCCCTACTCCAGTACCCTGTGAGAGAGGTGGCCCTACTACCAGTACCCTGTGAGCGAGAGTGGCTTACTACCAGTACCTGTGAGCGAGAGTGGCCCTACTACCAGTACCTGTGAGCGAGAGTGGCCCTATACCAGTTACCTGTGAGCGAGAGTGGCCCTACTTTCCAGTGCCCTGTGAGCGAGAGTGGCCCTACTTTCCAGTACCCTGTGAGCGAGGGGGTGGCCCTATACCAGTACCCCGTGAGCGAGAGTGGCCCTACTACCAGTATCCTGTGAAGGAGAGTGGCCCTACTACCAGTGCCCTGTGAGCGAGAGTGGATTTACTACCAGTACCCTGTGAGCGAGAGTGGCCCTACTACCAGTACCCTGTGAGGGAGAGTGGCCCTACTACCAGTACCCTGTGAGGGAGAGTGGCCCGACTACCAGTACCCTGTGAAGGAGAGTGGCCCTACTACCAGTACCCTGTGAGCGAGAGTGGCCCTACTACCAGTATCCTGTGAAGGAGAGTGGCCCTACTACCAGTACCCTGTGAGCGAGAGTGGCCCTACTACCAGTATCCTGTGAAGGAGAGTGGCCCTACTACCAGTGCCCTGTGAGCGAGAGTGGATTTACTACCAGTACCCTGTGAGGGAGAGTGGCCCTACTACCAGTACCCTGTGAGGGAGAGTGGCCCGACTACCAGTACCCTGTGAAGGAGAGTGGCCCTACTACCAGTACCCTGTGAGCGAGAGTGGCCCGACTACCAGTACCCTGTGAAAGAGAGTGGCCCTACTACCAGTACCCTGTGAGCGAGAGTGGCCCTACTACCAGTATCCTGTGAGAGAGAGTGGCCCTACTAGCAGTACTCTGTGTGGGAGAGTGGCCCTACTACCAGTACCCTGTGAGGGAGAGTGGCCCTATTACCAGTACCCTGTGAGGGACAGTGGCCCTACTACCAGTACCCTGTGAGGGAGAGTGACCCTACTACCAGTGCCCTGTGAGCGAGAGTGGCCTTACTACCAGTACCCTGTGAGGGAGAGTGGCCCAACTACCAGTACCCTGTGAGGGAGAGTGGCCCTACTACCAGTACCCTGTGAGGGAGAGGGGGCCCTACTACCAGTACCCTGTGAGCGAGAGTAGCCCTACTATCAGTACCCTGTGAGGGACAGTGGCCCTACTACCAGTACCCTGTGAGGGAGAGTGACCCTACTACCAGTGCCCTGTGAGCGAGAGTGACCTTACTACCAGTACCCTGTGAGGGACAGTGGCCCTACTACCAGTACCCTGTGAGGGAGAGTGACCCTACTACCAGTGCCCTGTGAGCGAGAGTGGCCTTACTACCAGTACCCTGTGAGGGAGAGTGGCCTTACTACCAGTACCCTGTGAGCGAGAGTAGCCCTACTACCAGTACCCTGTGAGCGAGAGTGGCCCTACTACCAGTACCCTGTGAGCGAGAGTAGCCCTACTATCAGTACCCTGTGAGCGAGAGTGGCCCTACTACCAGAGAGGCCACTTACCCCGAGACACATACTGTTCAAACTTCTCCACTACGTCAAGGTGATCCAAGGTGAGAGGGTCACTCAACCTGTGTGTGAATATACTGCTACAATAACAATACAATAACAATAACAATAGGTGATGAAAGATTGAATATCAGATTGGAGGGAGAGAGTATGGAGGAGGTGAACGTATTCAGATATTTGGGAGTGGACGTGTCAGCGGATGGGTCTATGAAAGATGAGGTGAATCATAGAATTGATGAGGGAAAAAGAGTGAGTGGTGCACTTAGGAGTCTGTGGAGACAAAGAACTTTGTCCTTGGAGGCAAAGAGGGGAATGTATGAGAGTATAGTTTTACCAACGCTCTTATATGGGTGTGAAGCGTGGGTGATGAATGTTGCAGCGAGGAGAAGGCTGGAGGCAGTGGAGATGTCATGTCTGAGGGCAATGTGTGGTGTGAATATAATGCAGAGAATTCGTAGTTTGGAAGTTAGGAGGAGGTGCGGGATTACCAAAACTGTTGTCCAGAGGGCTGAGGAAGGGTTGTTGAGGTGGTTCGGACATGTAGAGAGAATGGAGCGAAACAGAATGACTTCAAGAGTGTATCAGTCTGTAGTGGAAGGAAGGCGGGGTAGGGGTCGGCCTAGGAAGGGTTGGAGGGAGGGGGTAAAGGAGGTTTGTGTGCGAGGGGCTTGGACTTCCAGCAGGCATGCGTGAGCGTGTTTGTAGGAGTGAATGGAGACAAATGGTTTTTAATACTTGACGTGCTGTTGGAGTGTGAGCAAAGTAACATTTATGAAGGGATTCAGGGAAACCGGCAGGCCGGACTTGAGTCCTGGAGATGGGAAGTACAGTGCCTGCACTCTGAAGGAGGGGTGTTAATGTTGCAGTTTAAAAACTGTAGTGTAAAGCACCCTTCTGGCAAGACAGTGATGGAGTGAATGATGGTGAAAGTTTTTCTTTTTCGGGCCACCCTGCCTTGGTGGGAATCGGCCGGTGTGATAATAAAAAATAAAATAATAATAACAGTACTGAGAAGTGTCACTCATCCTGTAAACACACCGCCATGTTCAGAGTACTGAGCACCACCAGTAATCTTATGAGTGATCATACTGTCATTAAGCCAAATTATACTGGTTCAAATCAATGATTATATTTATGGCAAAAGAAAAATTTTCATTCTGCTTATTCGGCTAAGAAAACCCTTGCCGAATAGGCCAAACTCAGCGATTCGGCTTACTCAGCAGACATACATACATACATATATACTATACACACACACTATACATATGATGCCAGTCAGGCTTCAGGATCTGGTCTGGATCACCAGAATATACTCTCATGATTCATTACAATGGTTATTATGTGCCTCGTGACACAAAGTAACCATTGTAACAACCTGGGTTAGCATGTGTGTCGTGAGAACCTCGTGTGTGACACATGTTACCATGTGTGTCGTGACAAGCTCGAGTATGACACATGTTACCATGTATGTCGTGACAACCTCGAGTATGACACATGTTACGATGTGTGTCGTGACAACCTCAGTATGCTGAGGTCAGTGGTCACCTGTGGTCATACCTGTCCTAAGCTCTCTGGGAGTTAGCGTGGGCTGTTACCAAGCACCATGGCTTGTTGTAGTGTTTTAGAATCTCAGGTTCAAAGTGTTGAAGAAGGAGGTTCTACTTCTTCAGGAGGAAAATAGGACGCTGAAGCTTCGCATAGATGAGTTTGGGAGCGAGTGTGAGAAGAATTTAGCTGGTAAGGAGGAAATGGTCACCATTTAAGAGTGGCAGCCGCTTTAAGTGGCAAGTGGTTCACAGTTCAGGAACAAAGAAGATAAGGAAGGTTAACAGGGAAGATGTGAAAGTAGGAAATCGATTCTCTGTTCTCCAGGACGAGTATACTTCAGTGGTTAGTGAGGTTGAAGGTACCACTGATTCCCCTGCTAATCAAGGTAGGAGATTCTCAGGTAAGATATATAGACCATGCTTTTTGTAACAGATAGAAAGGTCAGACAGAGGGTGTGCCTTCCTGGAGCTGGTGTTGGTGACATAGTCAGCAGGTTGGATAATATTATGTCAGGTAATGAGAACAAGCTCATTATCTTAGTGCTGGGGGTAATGACATTGGGAAGGGCAGGAGACAGGAGCTGCTGGATAAGTATAGGTCAGCCACAAAAGTAGTCAGGTCTAAGGGATAGATCCCAGTCATATGTAGCATCTTCCCTAGAAAGGGAGTGGGCAATGAATGGATGTCTAGGGCAATTGGTATAAATTGCTGGCTAGACAGGTACTGCAAGGAACATGCAGTCCCATTCATTGATAACTGGGACATATTCTATGGCAAACGTGATATGTATGCAAGGGATCGGGTTCATCTCTCTGGGGCTGGAGTGGTTGCATAAGCCAATACGATTGAGGGGTAATTGATGACTTGTCTAGAAATTTAAACTGATAATTTACAGAGGTATGGGTGTTTGTGGGAAACAATCAGGCTGCAGTATTACGGCTAAAAGCAGCAGATATTACCGGGATACCTCAGGGATATGTTTACAAGACAATATTCAAAATAAAATTACTAGTAAAGCAAATCAATTGATCAACAAAGAGAGATAGTAGATGGCAACGAGTGATAAGCTCCCTTAAGGTTTACTATACAAATAGTAGGATTCTACGAAATAAGATAGATAAGCTAAGATTACTTGCAAGTGTAGGTAATATAGATATTATTGGTATAACAGAGACCTGGTTCAACCTGAAAAACAGAGAAATGCCTCCAGAATGCAACATACAAGGTTATAAACTATTCCACACTGATAGGGCCAACAGGAAGGGTGGTGGAGTGGCGATGTATGTCAGAGATAATTTAAATTTTCTTAGACATAATATAAGATTAGAAACATCGAACACAGAATCTGTTTGGCTACAGTTTCTCGAGGGTCGTGACAAATTAATTTTGGGTGTGATTTATAGGCCTCCAAACCTTGATAGGGAGTGCAGTAAGCTGTTATGGGACGAAATTCATAAGGCATCTAGATATGAAAATGTTGTGATAATGGGAGATTTTAACTTTAGACAAATTGATTGGAACAATATGACAGGAAATCTTGAGTCTAGTGACTTTCTTGATACGGTTCAGGATTGCTTTCTAGAACAGGTTGTGACAGAACCAACTAGAGGAAACAATCTGCTTGACTTGGTTCTTGCCAACAAAGATTCACTAATTAATAATCTTGAGGTTAATGATGAGCTTGGGGAAAGTGATCACACATCACTTACTTTCAATATATCATGGAATTACCCAGATAACTGCAATCAAATCTCTGTCCCAGACTTTCGCTTGGCCGATTACATGGGACTGAAAAATTACCTGGGTGGGCTAAATTGGGATGACCTGACTATGGGTCGGGTAGGTGACTTTGGTTGCCAATATGACGTTTTTCAGAGCATAGTTCTAGCTGCCCAGACAACTTTTGTTCCGAGTAGGGAAATTAGATCTAACAAAAATGATCCCAAATGGATGAACAATAGATTAAAACATCTCATTGGTCAAAAGAGAGGCATATATAGGCATATCAAAATAGGGGATGGACAGTTAAGAAATCAATATATTCAATTAAAGAGAGAAACAGAGTAATAAGAAAAGCAAAAAGGGATTATGAGGCTAAGGTCGCAAGGGATTCGAAGACTAACCCATAAGGGTTCTTTCAGGTATACAGAAGTAAGAGTAGGGACAAGATTCGCCCACTTAAGAGTAACTCTGGTCAGATCACTGACAGTGATAAGGATAGGTGTGAAATTTTCACTACCTACTTCCTCTCAGTTTTTCCCACGAAAATACTAGCGAAATTCCAGAAATAATAGATTATGTAGAACAGGACGATAATAAACTATGCATGATTGCAGTAACTAGTGACATGGTTCTCAAACAGAGAAATTAAAACCTAACAAATCCCCAGGTCCTGATGAACTGTTTGCAAGGGTGTTAAAGGAATGAAAAGAGGAACTTAGCATACCTTTGGCTAATCTTTTCAACATATCACTACAAACTGGCATAGTTCCTGATAAGTGGAAAATGGCAAATGTAATACCTATTTACAAGGCAGGTGACAGGTCCCTAGCTTCGAACTATAGACCAATAAGCCTTACCTCCATAATGGGAAAATTTATGGACTCAATAATTGCCGAAGCAATTCGTAGCCATCTTGATAGGCATAAACTGACTGATGAATCTCAACACGGTTTTACAAAGGAGCATTCCTGTCTTACGAATTTACCAACTTTTTTCACTAAGGTGTTTGAGGAGGTAGATCATGGTAATGAATATGACATTGTGTATATGGACTTCAGTAAGGCTTTCGATAGAGTTCCACATCAGAGGCTATTGAGGAAACTCAAGGCACACGGAATAGGAGAATTTTTTTTCCTGGATAGAGGCCTTGCTGACAAATAGGCAGCAGAGAGTTTGCATAAATGTGGAGAAATCAGAATGGGGGCACGTCACAAGCGGTGTTCCTCAAGGGTCAGTGTCGGGCCCGTTGTTGTTCACAATTTACATAAACGACATAGATGAGGGAATAAATAGCGACATAAGCAAATTTGCTGATGATACCAAAATAGGCCGTCCAATTCATTCTAATGAGGACACTAGAGCACCCCAGGATGATTTGAATGGACTGATGCAATGGTCGGAGAAGTGGCAGATGCAGTTTAACACAGACAAATGCAAAGTTGTTAGGTAAGACACATATGCAACAGTTAGACAACTTTATTCCGAAACGTTTCGCCTACACAGTAGGCTTCTTCAGTCGAATACAGAAAGTAGGCAGGAACAGTAGAGATGTGAAGACGATGTAATCAGTCCATCACCCTTGAAGTCGTAGAATTTGAGGTTGTCAGTCCCTCGGCCTGGAGAAGTTCAGTTCCATAGTCAGGAACTATCTGAAGATCAAGCGACAGTGCGGAGACTTAAATACTGTCGGAAGGAGAGGTGCAGAGTAGTAGTAGTAGTAGTGAGAATGTAGCCACTGAGAGGTCCATTCTCACTACTACTACTACTACTCTGCACCTCTCCTTCCGACAGTATTTAAGTCTCCGCACTGTCGCTTGATCTTCAGATAGTTCCTGACTATGGAACTGAACTTCTCCAGGCCGAGGGACTGACAACCTCAAATTCTACGACTTCAAGGGTGATGGACTGATTACATTGTCTTCACATCTCTACTGTTCCTGCCTACTTTCTGTATTCGACTGAAGAAGCCTACTGTGTAGGCGAAACGTTTCGGAATAAAGTTGTCTAACTGTTGCATATGTGTCTTACCTAACAACCTGTCGGTATTGTATACCATTTTGATGTTCAAATGCAAAGTTCTAAATACTGGGCAGGAAAATAACCATGCCACATATAAACTAAATAATGTAGATCTTAATACTACTGATTGCGAAAAGGATTTAGGAGATCTGGTTAGCAGTAATCTAAAACCAAGACAACAGTGCATTAGTGTTCGCAATAAAGCTAACAGAATCATTGGCCTCATGTCTAGAAGTATAAATAATAGAAGTCCTCAGGTTGTTCTTCAACTCTATATATCTTTGGTTAGGCCTCATTTAGATTATACTGCACAGTTCTGGTCACCGTATTACAGAATGGATATCAATGCACTGGAAAACGTACAGAGGAGGATGACAAAGTTGATCCCATGTATTAGAAATCTTCCCTATGAGGTTAGATTGAGGGCCCTGAATCTGCACTCTCTCGAAAGGCGTAGAATTAGGGATTATATGATCGATAGGGAAGCTGTGATTTCGTGTATAGGGCAAGGAGGAACAACATCTTGTAGGAGTGAGGAAGAGCCAGTTGTGAGTGTGGGGGAAGTTCGTGAGGCAGTAGGTAAAATGAAAGGGGGTAAGGCAGCCGGGATTGATGGGATAAAGATAGAAATGTTAAAAGCAGGTGGGGATATAGTTTTGGAGTGGTTGGTGCAATTATTTAATAAATGTATGGAAGAGGGTAAGGTACCTAGGGATTGGCAGAGAGCATGCATAGTTCCTTTGTATAAAGGCAAAGGGGATAAAAGAGAGTGCAAAAATTATAGGGGGATAAGTCTGTTGAGTATACCTGGCAAAGTGTATGGTAGAGTTATTATTGAAAGAATTAAGAGTAAGACGGAGAATAGGATAGCAGATGAACAAGGAGGCTTTAGGAAAGGTAAGGTGTTTACAGTGAAACATATAAGTGAACAGTATTTAGATAAGGCTAAAGAGGTCTTTGTGGCATTTATGGATTTGGAAAAGGCGTATGACAGGGTGGATAGGGAGGCAATGTGGCAGATGTTGCAGGTGTATGGTGTAGGAGGTAGGTTACTGAAAGCAGTGAAGAGTTTTTACTAGGATACTGAGGCTCAAGTTAGAGTATGTAGGAAAGAGGGAAATTATTTCCCACTAAAAGTAGGCCTTAGACAAGGATGTGTGATGTCACCGTGGTTGTTTAATATATTTATAGATGGGGTTGTAAGAGAAGTAAATGCGAGGGTCTTGGCAAGAGGCGTGGAGTTAAAAGATAAAGAATCACACATAAAGTGGGAGTTGTCACAGTTGCTCTTTGCTGATGACACTGTGCTCTTGGGAGATTCTGAAGAGAAGTTGCAGAGATTGGTGGATGAATTTGGTAGGGTGTGCAAAAGAGAAAAAAATTGAAAGTGAATACAGGAAAGAGTAAGGTTATGAGGATAACAAAAAGATTAGGTGATGAAAGATTGGATATCAGATTGGAGGGGAGAGAGTATGGAGGAGGTAAATGTATTCAGATATTTGGGAGTGGACGTGTCAGCGGATGGGTCTATGAAAGATGAGGTGAATCATAGAATTGATGAGGGGAAAAGGGTGAGTGGTGCACTTAGGAGTCTCTGGAGACAAAGAACTTTGTCCTTGGAGGCAAAGAGGGGAATGTATGAGAGTATAGTTTTACCAACGCTCTTATATGGGTGTGAAGCATGGGTGATGAATGTTGCAGCGAGGAGAAGGCTGGAGGCAGTGGAGATGTCATGTCTGAGAGCAATGTGTGGTGTGAATATAATGCAGAGAATTCGTAGTTTGGAAGTTAGGAGGAGGTGCGGGATTACCAAAACTGTTGTCCAGAGGGCTGAGGAAGGGTTGTTGAGGTGGTTCGGACATGTGGAGAGAATGGAGCGAAACAGAATAACTTCAAGAGTGTATCAGTCTGTAGTGGAAGGAAGGCGGGGTAGGGGTCGGCCTAGGAAAGGTTGGAGGGAGGGGGTAAAGGAGGTTTTGTGTGCGAGGGGCTTAGACTTCCAGCAGGCATGCGTGAGCGTGTTTGATAGGAGTGAATGGAGACAAATGGTTTTTAATACTTGACGTGCTGTTGGAGTGTGAGCAAAGTAACATTTATGAAGGGGTTCAGGGAAACCGGCAGGCCGGACTTGAGTCCTGGAGATGGGAAGTACAGTGCCTGCACTCTGAAGGAGGGGTGTTAATGTTGCAGTTTAAAAACTGTAGTGTAAAGCACCCTTCTGGCAAGACAGTGATGGAGTGAATGATGGTGAAAGTTTTTCTTTCTCGGGCCACCCTGCCTTGGTGGGAATCGGCCAGTGTGATAATAAAAAAATAATAAAAATGATCGAGGTGTATAAATGGAAAACAAGAATAAATAAAGGGAATGTAAACAGCTCTGAAAATTTCCGGCCAAGACAGGACTCGGAGCAATAGTTTCGAGCTGGAAAAATTGAGATTCAGGAAGGATATAGGAAAGCACTGGTTTGGTAATAGAGTTGTGGATGAGTGGAACAAACTCCCGAGTACAGTTGTTGAGGCTAAAACGTTGTGTTGTTTTAAAAATAGGTTACATAAATACATGAGTGGGTGTGGGTGGGTGTGAGTTGGACCTGACTAGCTTGTGCTACTAGGTTTGATGCCGTGCTCCTTCCTTAAGCGGAAGTGACCTGAGTAGGTGGGTAATTGGGCTAATCCGGGGGGGGAAACATGGACCGGCTTCGCATGGGTCAGTAGGCCTGCTGCAGTGTTCCTTCTTTCTTATGTTCTTATGACACATGTTGCCATGTGTGTCGTGAACTTCGAGTATGACACATGTTGCCATGTATGTCGTGACAACCTCGTGTATGACGCATGTTACCATGTGTGTCTATGACATGTTACCATGTGTGTCGTGACAACCTCGTGTATGACACATGTTACCATGTGTGTCTATGACATGTTACCATGTGTGTCGTGACAACCCCATGTATGACACATGTTACCATGTGTGTCATGACAACCTCGTCTATGACACAAAGGATAGCATGTGTGGAGTGACAGCCTCACGTATCTTGATACATAGGTTGTGTGTCATGACACCACGTATCTTGATACACAGGGTACTGTGTATGTGTGTCGTGACACTCTCGTGTATTCGGATACACAGGCTGTATATTACGACAACCTCACGTATGTCGATATACAGGTAACCACAGTGCCACCTCTTTCTCTCTCTCTCTCTCTCTCTCTCTCTTTCTCTCCGTTGCTTGGTGGAATCATCGTCAGCTTCAACGTTATTATAGCATCATCGTCAGCTTGAACGTTATGATAGCGTCAGCGTCAGCTTGAACGTTATGATAGCGTCATCGTCAGCTTGGGGTGGTATATATAAACACTGACAGATGACAGCTGGTTGACATAAACACTGGCACAAGTTGGCACACATCACTATGGCTCTCACTGTGTACTCTCACCTCGCCCCGCTCTTGGAGGCCCAGCTCCAGCTCTTGGAGGCCCAGCTCCAGCTCTTGGAGGCCCAGCTCCAGCTCTTGGAGGCCCAGCTCCAGCTCTTGGAGGCCCAGCTCCAGCTCTTGCACCCGTCAATCTGTGGTTTGAGTTGGAATAATTTCCAACATTTTTTGTAACATGTTTAGTACCTCTAACCTGAGTCATGAAATCGTAATAAGACGATTGTAAACAAACAACATAGTGGGGGGGGGACTTGAACCCATGGCAGCTGAGTCTTAAAACTCCCGGGGAGTTTCGGACTCCCTTGCCATGGGTTCAAGCTACACCTGTTCTGTGATTTGGTAATCCTAGCTGAACAACATATCAGAAGTAGAGAGGATGTGAGGGGAAGTTACCTTATTTACGTACGTATATCCAACATGTGGGCTGATAGTTGTTTCACATATTAACTTTAACATCAAGTTATATCTATGTTCCGGAAAGAATATTAAAGGGGCAGATCTGGCTCTTTAATATCCTCTCCACAATATGTGTGTAGTATGTACTGTAATTTGTCAATTGTTCTCTGTTGTTCACATGCTGAGATATGTTTTTCTCTTTGGGTAATAACATGAACCTCTGCGTAGTCTGCAGCGGACCTCTGAACAACGGTCAAAATATAGTTGTGCTTCGTGATATATCTTTGATGAATTTCGAGAGTCTCTCTACTCTCGGAGCCCGGCCATGGGCCAGGTTCGTTTGGTGCTTGCCTGGTCAATCTGGCTGTTGCTAATGGAGGGCCGTTGCCCCACATATCCATCACAACCTGGTTGATCAGGCACTTGGTAAAGATACTTGCCCAGTCTCCTCTTGAAGGCTTCTATACTTGTACCAGCCGTGTTTCTGATATCTTCTGGTAAGATGTTGAAAAGTCTGGGGCCACGAATGTTGACACAGTGTTCCCTTATTGTGCCCACCGTATATGTGAACAACGAGGTGACACGGTTGTTATATCAGCAGGCCACTCTGTGCATCATATCACTTTGACTTTTGTAGTAAGATATACCATTAAACATGATCTGAGAAAAGGTTGTGAAACGCCATCCACCAGCCGCTGTTCTCTTTGATCTGGTGAAACTAAATTTCAATTCCTCGAACACTTCTTATTGTGTGGACAAACTGCTAAATTTTCAAGCAAGAAGAAGAGAGGCTGTGATGTGTTCCAGGTCACAAAAGACTTCCAGCCGACTTTTGCGGCTGCGTTTAGGAAGCGTTCAAACAGCTGGGGACACTTGTCAAGTTCCCCCAGCACAGCTTGCTGGCTTCCTATCATCCCTTGGCTCATGTGTAAGACTTCAACCTGCGTCCCATTATCCGTTTTCCTTACTTTGTTAAACCCCTTATCTATTTAAACCCCTGAAACTTTCTACTTAGCTACTCATAAGTTTTACTATATCATCGTCTCTACAAAATCCTACCTCCTACCTGCTTCTTAACTTTTCTTACCTGCCGTTTTGTGTTTATTTCCATTTTGTCCTCTTTTAACCTTCGTTGTTGTCATTTTTCAAACTGTCTCTCTGATTCTCTTATTCTTGCTTACCTGTTATTGGTTGTAATGATTTTTTCCAGTCTTGTATTGTCCGCCACACTGTGCACTATTTCATTCTCTTATATGTTTTGTTTTAGAAACTCAAGAATAGCAGTTAAACACATGGCTTCCCACTTGTACTGTTAGTGTCCTAGTCAGATGTAAATCTTCATGTGTCCTTTAAGTATTGTGTGGTGGTGATTAGTTATGTAGCTGCCTTGTCCCTTGGATTCAAGCTGGAAATACTCTCATTCTACGTAGTTTCCTCTTCTAGAGTCCCAGCTGCTCCTCTGATCATTTGCTTCTCCAATCCCACTTGGTGTGGTGTGGTGGTAAAGTATCCAGAGGTGGCTGGTCGAGGAGCCTTACACACGGCGTTAAGAATCCTAGTGTGGAGGTAAAACATAATATATTGCTTACTTTATTCCTTAAGACACTCGTGGCAATTGACCTTTAAGGATGGGAAACACTGAAGAAGAGTGTAGAAGTACCCTGGGAACGAAGCGAGAACTGGAAGAAGAGGAGATAACACTTAACAAATTAATTAAGACACATTTGTAACACCCAGGTATCTTTACTGGAGAAACGATTCGCCTGTGCAGCAGGCTTTATTACTCTCACAAAGAGGCATAAGATATATTTTATTCTTCATTAAAGGGAGGGACTGAAAGACATAGCACCCAGAAAACCTAGTAGGACTACCTGAGGAACAAAAGGAAGGGATAGAAAGAGAGAGGCGGGAGGTGGAAAGATTTAGATATTCACTGGTCACATTAAAACATTTTCTGGCGTGTGTATTGTAGCCGAGGATAGTCATTTTTGAGTCTTCGCTGAGAGTTGAAAGCTGAGAGCTGAGATTCAAATGTTACACACTCTCTAGACCAAGTCCTGACTTCAGTGCCATTACTGCTTAAACTTTTTATGCTATGTCAAAGTTACTTCATATATGTCTGATTCATATATAAATGGACCTTTTGAAACTTGTAATACTTAAAAGTTTCCGAGGAAGAAAAAAGTCAATTTTGTTTGTGCTGGGGTGGACAAACCTTGACTGAATATTGCAGTGTTGATAAATTAGACACATATGCAACTCTTGGGTATCTTTATTAATAATAAAGATACCCAAGAGTTGCACATGTGTCTAATTTATCAACGTGTCAGTTCTGTGAACCATTCATCTACAATATTGCAGCGTGTTGTACTGTGTTGCAACGTAATGTTGTCAACACCAGCCCTGGTGTTGCTGCATCACCAGCTGTGATGCTGCTGAATTATCACGTGTGGTGTTGCTACACCACAGGTTGCAGTTAAAGGCCTGCTGCACCTGGTCATAACCAAAGTCAGCAGTACTGCCAGCAGCCGTGCAAGACAAGATTAATGCAAACACAGCTGGGGTAGTTTTTCTTAACCCTTATATTCCTTCACCATTATGTTTACACAGTTAAGTAATTAAGTTAGTAGTATAATGATAAGACAAGCAAAGAGCCACTCAAAGCAGGAGGAGTGCTTTCGACCAGAGTAAGCAAGAGTCTGCCTCACAGGTAAGCAGGTGTAACGTCATTGCTGTGGAGTCAACTCTCACGCTATTGGTTGGTTGAAATGAACAATTAATACAACAGTGGGTCCCAGAACCGCTATACTGGGAATTACCAGTTCGCTGGTCGAGAGGGAATGCCAATGGGTGTGTATGATGAACGTTGAAAAAATTGTAACATACTCGGCACACGCCACACTGCATCACCAGCTATGTTGTTGCTACATCACCAGCTGTGGTGCTGCTACATCACCAGCTGTGTTGCTGCTGGTGCTTCACCAGGATTACACAAAATATATTTCGAAGACAGAAGATGACACAATCAGTCCCTCAGCCTGGTAGAATTATACATAGAAGACAAGTAGCTAGATTCAGTACACATAACGTGAAGCTCTGACGGTATTAATAACTTTAAACTCCTCTATACAGTGTTGTAGAATATTATGAACACCTCTCTAAACCAACCTTTAATAAGTCTCAGGACCTAAGTCCAAATAAGAAGTTACAATTAAAGAAACAATTTTGTGTCAGAAGCCAGTATGCTCAGACAGCAGCCTGCACAGGTCTGTGTCCTGACCAGATGGGAAAACAACCTCAACACAACTAACAAAGCTGCAAGGCCAAGGTATAAGTTCCAAATTAGGAACATCACAATGTCTAATGCAGATATGTAAGTGACACTGAATCTTGATGCCCCGGAGATTATAACACACCTCCAGTAGTTCACTAAGTGTCCGAACTGTTGTGTAGGCCAGTGATAGTTTAAGAGAACTTCACCAGCATGGTTATGCCCCTGTCTCCCATCAGCTGCTGCTGGCCAACTACTGTACTCCAGTGAGAAGCTGCTGGTCAGCTGCTGCTTACACGTTGGTCAGTCACTGGGAAAGACCAGAAGCGACATGACATGTTAACAATTTGGCAGCAGTTTACATAATAAACACTGAATAGTGAACAATACTTATATACATACCTATAATAATACATATAAAAATAAATAGAATTATTAATAAGCCGAGATAGTATCATTCCAGCTCTGGAGGACACTAAAAGATGTTTATCCAATAATTCTCTAACATAGTATACACTATATACTCCAGTCGTATCTACACGCGTATAGATACGACTGGAAAAATGTATTTATTATCAAATTTCCAGGTTTCCCTAGGTTCCATGGAGTACTGAAGGGACTTCAGGCGCCCCCAAGTAATCTAGAGCAGCGGTTTCTAACCGGGGCTATCCATACCCCTCCGAGGTATGGAAACCAAATAATGAGGGTATGGGAACCAAATAATGGGGGTATGGGAACTAAATAATGGGCGTATGGAAACCAAATAATGGGGGTATAGGATTCAATCTCTGAACATTTGCCGTTTTTCTATAAATAAACATGATAAAACTCTTATGATTTTTTCAGTTGTTGTGTTGCTAGGTACTGAGATGTTATAAAGCCCTGACAGGACTGGCGATGATGATCTAGTGTGGTGAAGGGGTTAGGCGCACATACTGGCAATCCATTGGGCGTCTGTAATTATAAAAAGGTAAGAACTCCTGATCGAGATGCTTTACTGAATTTACATCATCAAGTGATTTTTTTTTCTGTACAGTTCCAAGATCTGCCTTAAAAGGGGCTGCTAGTGTACAGCAATATCTCAGTCTATGGAGAACAAGGTTCTAGTTATCTAGTCTGTCCTTTTTCATTTAGTTGTGATAATAACTGTTGTGATACTTGGACGCAACATCTAACATTATCACTAGTAAGTACCTACTGGAAGCTTTCACTTCGTTTTACACTTCGTTCCATCTCTTTATTTCTTTAATTTTCCATAGCAAAGGAACTGAAAATTGTTTTCATTAAAAATTGTAGTTTTCTGCGGCCTACTCGAACCCCTGGTTTACATCAGCTCGGAAATTTGCTGTGTTCTCAGTGGATGCCACTCTTATACTGGAGAGGGTTTCGGGAGTCAACGCCCCCGCGGCCCGGTCTGAGACCAGGCCTCATGGTGGGTCAGGGTCTGATCAACTAGGCTGTTACTGCTGGCCGCACGCAAACTGACGTACGAACCACAGCCAGGTTGGTCAGGTACTGACTTTAGGTGCCTGTCCAGCGCCTTCTTGAAGACAGCCAGGGGTCTATTGGTAATCCCCCTTATGTATGCTGGGAGGCAGTTGAACAGTCTTGGGCCCCCTGAAACTTATTGTGTTGTCTCTCAATGTATTCGTGGCGCCACTGCTTTTCATTGGAGGAATGTTGCATCTCCTGCCAAGTCTTTTGCTTTCATAGGGATTGATTTTCGTGTGCAGGTTTGGTACCAGTCCCTCAAGGACCTTCTTCCATGTGTATATTATCATGTATTTCTCTCGCCTGCATTCCAAGGAATACAGATCAAGGACCTTCAACCGTTCCCAGTAATTTAAGTGTCTTATTGTACTTATGTGTGAAATTATTTATACCATTTTGTCGGATATGAGAATAAGAATGAGAACTAGGACGAGTACTGTGCCGTGAGGAACACAGTTTATCACTGTGACAACCTCTGATTGAGCTTTCTTCACTATTTCACTTTGGGTTTGTTAATAACTTAAAAATCCATCTGCCACTTTTCTAGTTCATCCTTTTGCACACATTTTGTGTGCCACACACCATGCTCACACAGTGCCACACACCATGCTCACACAGTGCCACACACCATGCTCACACAGTGCCACACACCATGCTCACACAGTGCCACATCACCATGCTCACACAGTGCCATATCACCATGCTCACACAGTGCCATATCACCATGCTCGCACAGTGCCATATCACCATGCTCGCACAGTGCCATATCACCATGCTCACACAGTGTCACATCACCATGCTCACACAGTGCCACATCACCATGCTCACACAGTGCCATATCACCATGCTCACACAGTGTCACATCACCATGCTCACACAGTGCCACATCACCATGCTCACACAGTGCCATATCACCATGCTCACACAGTGCCATATCACCATGCTCACACAGTGCCATATCACCATGCTCACACAGTGCCATATCACCATGCTCACACAGTGCCATATCACCATGCTCACACAGTGCCATATCACCATGCTCACACAGTGCCACATCACCATGCTCACACAGTGTCACATCACCATGCTCACACAGTGCCACATCACCATGCTCACACAGTGCCACATCACCATGCTCACACAGTGCCACATCACCATGCTCACACAGTGCCACATCACCATGCTCACACAGTGCCACATCACCATGCTCACACAGTGCCACATCACCATGCTCACACAGTGCCACATCACCATGCTCACACAGTGTCACATCACCATGCTCACACAGTGCCACATCACCATGCTCACACAGTGCCACATCACCATGCTCACACAGTGCCACATCACCATGCTCACACAGTGCCACATCACCATGCTCACACAGTGCCACATCACCATGCTCACACAGTGCCACATCACCATGCTCACACAGTGCCACATCACCATGCTCACACAGTGCCACATCACCATGCTCACACAGTGCCACATCACCATGCTCACACAGTGCCACATCACCATGCTCACACAGTGCCACATCACCATGCTCACACAGTGTCACATCACCATGCTCACACAGTGCCACATCACCATGCTCACACAGTGCCACATCACCATGCTCACACAGTGCCACATCACCATGCTCACACAGTGCCACATCACCATGCTCACACAGTGCCACATCACCATGCTCACACAGTGCCACATCACCATGCTCACACAGTGCCACATCACCATGCTCACACAGTGCCACATCACCATGCTCACACAGTGTCACATCACCATGCTCACACAGTGTCACATCACCATGCTCACACAGTGTCACATCACCATGCTCACACAGTGTCACATCACCATGCTCACACAGTGTCACATCACCATGCTCACACAGTGTCACATCACCATGCTCACACAGTGCCACATCACCAAATGTAGCATTGATAATTGTTTGGAAGACTCCTGAAGCGGTTACCAGTAAGTTACTTCGCTTAATGCCGTAATTATTATGTCCTCGAGATTTCTTAAACAGTCTATCGTAAATAATGACAATGTTTATCTTACAATGTTGTATTACAATCAAAGAGAGAGCAATAAACAAATGTGGGATAAAGTGACAGCACTCCACAGACATGATACAGCGTCCCACAGCGCTCCACAGAGATGATACAGCGTCCCACAGCGCTTCACAGAGATGATACAGCGTCCCACAGCGCTTCACAGACATGATACAGCGTCCCACAGCGCTTCACAGACATGATACAGCGTCCCACAGCGCTCCACAGAGATGATACAGCGTCCCACAGCGCTTCACAGACATGATACAGCGTCCCACAGCGCTCCACAGAGGTAAAAACAGCATCCCACAGAACTCCATAGAAGTAATACAGCGTCCCACAACACTTCACAGAGGTAAAACAGCGTCGCACAGCACTCCACAGAGATGATACAGCGTCCCACAGCGCTCCACAGAGGTAAAAACAGCATCCCACAGAACTCCATAGAAGTAATACAGCGTCCCACAGCACTTCACAGAGGTAATACAGCGTCTCACATTACTCCACAGAGGTAATACAGCGTACCACAGCACTTCACAGAGGTAATACAGCGTCCCACAGCACTTCACAGAGGTAATACAGCGTCCCACAGCACTTCACAGAGGTAATACAGCGTCTCACATTACTCCACAGAGGTAATACAGCGTCCCACAGCACTTCACAGAGGTAATACAGCGTCCCACAGCACTTCACAGAGGTAATACAGCGTCTCACATTACTCCACAGAGGTAATACAGCGTCCCACAGCACTCCACAGAGGTAATACAGCGTCCCACAGCACTTCACAGAGGTAATACAGCGTCCCACAGCACTTCACAGAGGTAATACAGCGTCTCACATTACTCCACAGAGGTAATACAGCGTACCACAGCACTTCACAGAGGTAATACAGCGTCCCACAGCACTTCACAGAGGTAATACAGCGTCTCACATTACTCCACAGAGGTAATACAGCGTCCCACAGCACTTCACAGAGGTAATACAGCGTCCCACAGCACTTCACAGAGGTAATACAGCGTCTCACATTACTCCACAGAGGTAATACAGCGTCCCACAGCAC
>NC_069399.1:97597962-97630462 GCF_026875155.1 Cherax quadricarinatus
TATATGGATAGTGTGTATACATCATCTTATATGCTTGGGTCGATGCTCATTTTCGGTTATTTCTCGTCCACTGTCTACAGCTTCATACCTCCGTGTCTTGTCTTGGATGCCCTTTCTCTTTGTAAACACTTTGCACTTGTTAAGACTGAATTCATGTAGCCACCTTCCTGACCACGTTTGCAGTCTATTAAAATTATTATGTAACAGATTCCTGCCCTCTAGTTATCTTCCTTATTAATTTCCTTTCATCTACAAAGTATAGAATTCAATTTCCTCCGGCAGGACATTTATGTATATCAAGAACAGCAAAGGTCCAGCACTGTTTCTTGGGGTCTCTACTCGCCACTCTTGCCCACTCTAAATACCTGCTTCCTTAGCAATTAAACTTATATCCATTTAATTACATTACCAGTTACTTCCTCCTTTATCATTTTATTTAAGAGTCTCTTGTGGCATGATTTCTTTCATTCTAGATTCTACGAAGATACAGTCTATTCTCTCTTTCTCTACTTCGGTATTTCCGTGATTCTGTAAAAACATTCTAGGAGATTCATCAGACAAAATTTGCTCTCAACCCATAATGGTCGCCTTTGTAGTTGCTTAAGTATTCTCTTTCTTATAATCTTTTATAGACCCTTATCCAGTATGTTAGTCAGCACATCTTATCTATAATTAGGGGCTTATTTCATTCCTTTCTTATATATTATGATCACATTTGCTATTTTCCAGCTTCTGGCAGTTGCTCTGTTTTATCGACTTGATGTACAGCCTAGTGAAGGAACTGCATATATTACTTTGAATTACCCAAGGTAATATACTACCTGGTCCCATTGCTCCTATTAGTTTTAATTTCCTTAGAATTCCTCTCACTTCTTCTCTCTCCGTTGTAATTTCCTGTAATCTTTGCTGCTCGCCCAGTTCTCTCTCTCCTCTTGGCATCTCCATCGATTTCTCATTGAAGTTCTTTATGAATCTTACATTCAATTCTTCACGTACTTCTCTGTCATTCTGAGTCAGTTCTCCTTCTCCTTCCTGAGTCTTATTACCTAATCAACTTCCCTTATCTTACTTCTCATGCTTCTCTTTCTTCCCTTTTGTACTTATTCTCATTTATACTGCAAAGTTCAATGTTTTCAGTTGTTCTATTGTTTCTGGAAGTTTTTTTTCCCATTTTACTCTTTAGCTTTTCTCTCCTGCTATTCTTTACGTTTCCTTTCTTGCTTTTTAGTAGAAATCTTTGACTTTCTCGCTTATCTGTAACTTCTCTCAGTCTATAACTGTGTTATATTCCACTTCTCTCCTACAGAACTTTTATTCAAGAACACACTTATTTCTGTGTAACTACCTCACTTATAGACCGAATTTCTTGCATTTTTCTACTCGCCATTCTCCGCTACACTGGGCAGTTGAAGCATACTGGAAAGTAATCACTGCCTCCTAGACTAGATTCAGTATATTTAATTTCTTTCATTGTCGCTTTAATTATCTGAAAGACTGGAACCTGCACTGCGGATTATCCTCAATTCTGGTCCTTATTGTGTATAAAAAATGTTACCTCAAAAAGTTTCTTATCCGTGTCTTCATCAGTTCGTCTCCACACTTCTCTCAGCCTCTGAGTGATTACCAATTTTAACCAGTAAGATTTTTTATTATTCTCTTTTTTTTTATCTTCGTTCTATTCATTCTTCGTACATCTTATTTCAGGAACTGTATTACTGTTATTTTTCTCCTAAGTGATGGCCAACAACCTGACATATCGGGGACTGGCCCGCGACTGGCTGGCCAAAGATGATTGATTCTCCACACCTTGAGCTGACTAACTCGCACGGGTTTAGCACCGCATCAACTATAATATATATAATCTTGTTATTCCCACAGTTCTGTCTTGTTCAGCATGTGTTCTTTGAAGGATTGTAAACTATTCTTAATCATTACCTTGTGTTCTACTCTTGTACATGACATCTGAGGTCTCCACTAGAGAGCTCATTAATCACTTAAATATTGTATATGTTTAATTAGTATAGTCGTTTCTCTCCTCTCTCTCTCTCCTATCTAATATTCATCGAGGAGAGAGAAACGTCGTGGTAAGCTTCTCTCTCCTATGTGCAGCTTATTTGTGTATTCCAGTCACGGTATTGTGCCTTCATGTTCTTTTTTTTTATACTTACCTTTATCTTGGAGTATTGATTTACAATAACATCAATATGTATAATAAACCTTTATTATGTCATGTGTTTTGCTTTTAATAATGTGCGTCTGATTCAAGTTTGATGCTTGGGAAGAATGGAAGGCCATACCATGAAGTTTGTAGATGAATGGTTCAGAGAACCGACATGTTGATACCATGAAGTGTCTGAGAGGATTCTGAAGCTTTGTGGGAAGATCTCTTCCCTCTGTATGGATAGGAAGCTGCTCTCCAACGGCTTGAGGTGGTGGGTCGTTGGTTCATTTGGTTGTGGAGTTTATTATTGTGGTGTAGGTTACAGATGGAGGATGCGGGCAGTGGAGGTAAGTTGGTGAGGAGGTACGATGGGAAGAGGTGGAATATTGCTTATATTCAATGCAGGAAGGAGGAGGAGAGGAGTTTGTTCTGGAATTGGGTGTCGTGGTATCTGGGATCAAGTAACAGTATATATGAAAGATGTGAAATATGGATGGAAAAAATTCTCGTCCTGTCAGCTCCCTGCCATGCTACTCCACCCTGGTTGGTAAACTGCTCTACTTTCATTTCTCTTGGATGGTCTTCATCTTTCTATTTTTATGTCTGTCCGCCTTATGTGTCTCCTCTATTTTACCTTTTTCCTTAAGCACCATCTTGTATTTTTCTAGTTCGTGGCGATTTTCCTGTCTCATGCTCTAAGTACATTGCTGCCTGTATATCTTCCGTGGTAACACTTTACTCCTTGCAAGCCTCTCTGTTTTATACAGTGCATCGCTTCATTTGCCTCCTGGTCTACTCCACTTCAATCAGTATGACCCTCACTCTTTATGTTCTCCTTCTCTTCTCTTTGCTTCAGTATCATTCCTTTCAGCTAACCTAGCAGTTAATACTGACGTTTTTCTCTGTCCTTCCCGCTGTAACAGTGTCCAGTTTAGTCTTTCTAAAATTCGTGTTTCTTTGTGATTAATTAACTTGCAGTTAGAGAAAGACAGAAGACACTGGAAATAGCCTCGAGAGGAGGATAAGATATGATAAACACATAAAAGTTTATACATTGATACGAGAAAACAGATAAGGAATTGTTCGTGACACAACGGGAGAATAGGCAACTTACATAAAATTACAGAAAAGCTTGTAGAGAAGGTGTGTTAATGGCATGCTCGTGCTTGCATATGCTGCTAACAATGCCAAGAATATCAGTAATAATTTGCAAGAGGCTAAAGAATAGGTGGACAAGTTGAGGAGTGGGCACATGAGGCGCCATCCTCTCCAGCCTCGCTGGGGATCTGGTCATCGACCCACAGTCTCCTACCTTGTTTTCACTACCAGCACCAGACTGCACAATAAATCAATCTCTTTTCAATTTAAGGAAAAACGCCTTAAAAAAATCTACACAAAAAACTGCACAAAAACACCCCTGTGAAGACTGGGAAATACGGTAGACACATAGAGGCCAGAATACCATGCAACTCTGGCAGATTTCTCGACTTTACTGGTACATGAGCTGTAATATATTAATATATTCAAACTGAATAATTTGCCTGGCAACCTATCCACCTGAAAAACTAAATTACTACAGAATTCATTAAATACTCAGGGACAAGGTAAGTGAGATTGTTACCTGGTGTTTATTTAACAACACCGCCGCGTCCGTTCTCAGGCCCCGTCATCTTGGTGATCACCTGATCAAACAGGCTATTGGTGCATGGCACATACTTCGACAGTTATCACAGCTCTGCTGATCAGGAATTTCCTCAGGAACTTGTCAAGTTTTCTCTTGAAGACAGTTTAGGGTTTATTGGCAATCCATCTCATATTTAATAGGAGGTTGTTGAAAAGTCTTGAGCTCCATCTCTTTATAAATACTGATTGATCTCTTAGTGTACTTACCACATACTTTGCTTTTCATTAGGGTAATCTGCAGTCTTGCAAACCTCCTGCTCTTGTAAGTATTAATTCCAGTGTTTAGGTTTGGCATTAGTCCCTCCAGTATCTTTAAAGTACAAATAATATATCTTTCTCGCCTGTGTTCCACGAAGTACAATATGAGAGATATTAGGCATTCATAATAATTTTGACGTTTGAATTTATGTGAGAAGAGAAATTTTGTGTTCATTTTGTAGATTTAAAGTGGGTGTTAGTGCACAACTATATTCCTGTTTGAAGAGCACAAGTCAAAAAATATTCTCTTTAGTGTTTTGAAATTCAGCAAAAGTAAGTTTGAGTTTATGGACTATATGAAGACTGTAACAGATGTACCATGAAAACATCTGGCGTCGTGGGAAATGACAATAGGGTCACTATTGTTCATATTGCATCAGTTACCTGTCTGCATGGCAGGGTCGCCATGATGTAGTGCATACGAACTGTCAGTAGTATATAAGTATACAACCGCTAGCTATTATGTTCTCATGGCTTTGGGGTCACAGACTTGACTCCTACCTTTTAAATTGTGCTTCTTGCGCTATGTTCCTCTCAGTCTGGACTCGAATATCATAGTGGCAGGATACCTGGGACAGGCTCCTTGCAAGGACCTTAATAAACTGGACAGCAGAGCAGAAGCCTTCTTCATTCCACACCCATATCACTGATACGATCCCCACAACAAATGTTCCTAATGCAAGCTCAGTGGCTCATTGGTACAATGGACGGCCTCCTATATGTCAGGACCACGGTTCGAGTCGCCGCCCACTTTGTTTATTCATTAACAGTCTTTCATTACGACTTAGGCTTAAAAGTTGTCTTAATATAAGTACATATTTCTCTGTTCAACATAGCCAGAACTATTTTATAAAACACTTCACCTTGCCAGTACATCTGAATTTATCATTAACATGCAATTAAATTATGCACTTTAACCAAAGTATTCAATATATTTCACTTTATCCGATGATCTACCTGGAGGGTGTTCCGGGGGTCAATGCCCCCGTGAAGCGGCCCATGACCAGGCTTCATGTTGGTTCAGGGCCTGATCAACCAGGCTGTTATTGACGGTTACACGCACTCCAGCAAGAGGTCTACTGGTAATCCCCCTTATGAATGCTGGGATGCTGTTAAAAAGTCTTGGGTCCCTGACTTGTCATTGGGCCGCCTGCCGAGTCTTTTGCTTTCGTAGGGAGTGATGCCTGTGTGCAGATTTGTGACTAATCCCCCTAGAATTTTCCAGAAGTAAATTATGATGTATCTTTCTCACCTGCATTTCTAGAAGTACAGGTCAAGGGACTTCAAACTTTCCCAGTAACTGAGGTGCTTGACTGTAGTTACAGTGAAAGTTCTCTGTACTTTCTCCAGATCTGCAATTTTGCCTTCCCTGAAAGGTGTTAATGTGTAAAGCAGTATTCCAGCCTAGAGAGAACAAGTGTACTGCTGACTGCGCAGCAGTGTCTGCTTGTTCATTGCCCTGTACGTCAACATGACCAGGTACCCAGCAAAAAAAAAAAACAATATCTTTGTGTTTGCTAGACATAGGGCGTAGTCAAAGTTGGATACGAAGAACTAGGAGGTGAGGTGTATCAAATTTTCGTATATCCTGTAAAGCACTAAGGGAGTCTGAAACGACCACAAATGGTGACACAGGCATAGATGCTATACGGATAAGTGCTACAAGAATGGCATACAATTCAACAGTAAAAATGCTAGCCGAGGATAATATATGTCCTCGCACGACACTGTCCGGAAACACTGCTGTGAATCCGACGCCGTCAGAAGACTTAGAACCATCGGTGTACACTGCGATGGCATGAGAATGAGAGCGGAAGTGGCCATGAAAAAGAGCGGGAAGCCACCGTAGGAAGTTGGGCTTTTGCGCATGACAGTAGGAAAGAACAGACTCGAACAGCTGGAACTTCCCAGGGGGGCAGGGAAAAGTGAGATGCTACGTGAACATAGAAAGGTGGTAACTGAAGAGAAGACAAGGGCGAATGGAGGCGGAGAGAAAAGGGGCGGAGTAAGCAGGGGCGACGAACAAATAAAGAACGTCTACTAACATCAGTGATCATCCTATATACGGAAGGATTGTGGAGGTCATGAAATTGAACATAATAGTGAAGACAATGAGCATCACGGCGATCGGACAAGGATGGAATATTCGCTTCTGCATAGAGGCTCTCAACAGGGGATGAACGAAAGGCACCAAGGCACAGACGGAGACCTGGGTGATAAATGGGATCTAACTTAAGCAGAGTTGTGGGGGAGGCCGCAGAATAGATTTGGTCACCATAATCCAGCTTGGACAAGACTAGGGTGGAATGCAGACGGAGGAGATTGCGACGATCTGCTCCCCATGAACGATGAGCGAGAACTTTAAGGAGATTCAGCCGACCATGGCAAGTTGCCTTTAAGAAGAAATGTGTGGTTTCCATGTCAGCCGGCGATCAAAGAGCAGGCCCAGAAACTTGACCGTATCACATGCCGGAATGCGTGAACCGTGTAAGTACAAGGGAGTATCTGGAATAAGTGGACGTCTAGTGATGGTAATGAACCGGGTTTTCGTACTAGAATATTTAAAGCCGTGAGAAGTGGTCCAATGGGAGACTCGGTCTATCACAACCTGAAGGAAGGCTGCTACTAGTCGACAGTCAGCGCCCGAGTAAGCTATAGCTAAGTCATTAATATACAGTGACGAACAAATATGCGAAGGAAGAACGGAAGGGAGGTCGTTTATAGCTAAGAGAAAAAGAGTAGTGCTGAGGACACAACCTTGTGGAACTCCTCCCTCGGCTTGTACAAAGTCCGAGGAAAGCGAGGCGCTAATATGGGCCCGAAAATGTCTATCGGATAAGAAAGCAGCGATGAAGTTTGGTAGATTACCACAGAGGCCTAAGGAGTGGGCTTGGGCTAAGATGTTATACCTCCAAGTGGTGTCATATGCCTTCTCTACATCAAAAAAAGACCGCTAGGCCAGAGTGGTTGTTAGCAAAGGCATTTCGAATTTACGTATCTAAGTGGAGCAAGGGGTCTAAGAGCCACATCAGACGTCTATTCACCAGTCGTTCCATCACCTTGCAGACCACACTGATCAGGGCAATGGGACAATAGTGAGAGGTGTCAAGCCCTGAGACGCCAGGTTTGCGAAACGGCAGTACAATAGCCGATTTCCAGTATTGAGGGAGAACCCCTCAAGTCCAAATTAGATTGAAAATACGTAAAAGAACGGGAAGGGCCGTAGATAGATGTTGGAGTATGATGATGTGGGTATCATCAGGTCTCAGTACCGACGGCCGGTAAATGGAATGAAGAGTAAAAGGTACACCAAACGGGGAGTAGAATGAAATTAGCCCTGAGGCACCCACACCATCGTATGTCCTCGGATCACGGTACAACACCTAGCTCTGCTTGGTGCATGATCTTTGTAGGAATGTATGATCTAGTGAGTTAGAGTGTCGTTAATTATCGCTCACCATGAGGCAGGCTGAAACAATACGGGGTCGATCCTCCAGCTAGTCGCAGCGTTGTTATATATATATATATATATATATATATATATATATATATATATATATATATATAATATATATATATATATATATATATATATTGTAGTAGTAGGTTGGTAGACAGCAACCACCCAGGAAGTACTACCGTCCTGCCAGATGACTGTGAAACAAAAACCTGTAACTGTTTTGCATGATGGTAGGATTGCTGGTTTTCTTTTTCTGTCTCATAAACACGCTAGATAACAGGATATCTTGCTACTCCTACTTACACTTTGGTCACACTTCACAGACACGCACATGCATATATATATATACATACATCTAGGTTTTTCTCCTTATTCTAAATAGCTCTTGTTCTTTTTTATTTCTTCTATTGTCCATGGGGAAGTGGAAAAGAATCTTTCCTCCGTAAGCCATGCGTGTCGTATGAGGCGACTAAAATGCCGGGAGCAATGGGCTAGTAACCCCTTCTCCTGTATACATTTACTAAAAAAGAGAAGAAGAAAAACTTTATAAAACTGGGTTGTTTAAATGTGCGTGGATGTAGTGCGGATGACAAGAAACAGATGATTGCTGATGTTATGAATGAAAAGAAGTTGGATGTCCTGGCTCTAAGCGAAACAAAGCTGAAGGGGGTAGGAGAGTTTTCAGTGGGGGGAAATAAATGGGATTAAATCTGGAGTATCTGAGAGAGTTAGAGCAAAGGAAGGGGTAGCATAATGTTAAATGATCAGTTATGGAAGGAGAAAAGAGAATATGAATGTGTAAATTCGAGAATTATGTGGATTAAAGTAAAGGTTGGATGCGAGAAGTGGGTCATAATAAGCGTGTATGCACCTGGAGAAGAGAGGAATGCAGAGGAGAGAGAGAGATTTTGGGAGATGTTAAGTGAATGTATAGGAGCCTTTGAACCAAGTGAGAGAGTAATTGTGGTAGGGGACCTGAATGCTAAAGTAGGAGAAACTTTTAGAGAGGGTGTGGTAGGTAAGTTTGGGGTGCCAGGTGTAAATGATAATGGGAGCCCTTTGATTGAACTTTGTATAGAAAGGGTTTAGTTATAGGTAATTACATATTTTAAGAAAAAGAGGATAAATTAGTATACACGATATGATGTAGGGCGAAATGACAGTAGTTTGTTGGATTATGTATTGGTAGATAAAAGACTGTTGAGTAGACTTCAGGATGTACATGTTTATAGAGGGGCCACAGATATATCAGATCACTTTCTAGTTGTAGCTACACTGAGAGTAAAAGGTAGATGGGATACAAGGAGATAGAAGCATCAGGAAGAGAGAGGTGAAGGTTTATAAACTAAAAGAGGAGGCAGTTAGGTAAGATATAAACAGCTATTGGAGGATAGATGGGCTAATGAGAGCATAGGCAATGGGTCGAAGAGGAATGGGGTAGGTTTAAAAATGTAGTGTTAGAGTGTTCAGCAGAAATTTGTGGTTACAGGAAAGTGGGTGCAGGAGGGAAGAGGAGCGATTGGTGGAATGATGATGTAAAGAGAGTAGTAAGGGAGAAAAAGTTAGCATATGAGAAGTTTTTAACAAAGTAGAAGTGATGCAAGGAGGGAAGAGTATATGGAGAAAAAGAGAGAGGTTAAGAGAGTGGTGAAGCAATGTAAAAAGAGAGCAAATGAAGAGTGGGTGAGCTGTTATCAACAAATTTTGTTGAAAATAAGAAAAAGTTTGGAGTGAGATTAACAAGTTAAGGAAGCCTAGAGAACAAATGGATTTGTCAGTTAAAAATAGGAGAGGAGAGTTATTAAATTGAGAGTTAAGGTATTGGGAAGATGGAGGGACTATTTTGAGGAATTGTTAAATGTTGATGAAGATAGGGAAGCTGTGATTTCGTGTATAGGGCAAGGAGGAAAAACATCTTGTAGAGTGGAAGGAAGAGCCAGTTGTGAGTGTGGGGAAGTTCGTGAGGCAGTAGGTAAATGAAAGGGGTAAGGCAGCCGGATTGATGGATAAAGATAGAAATGTTAAAAGCAGGTGGGGATATAGTTTTGAGTGGTGGTGCAATTATTTAATAAATGTATGGAAGAGGGTAAGGTACCTAGGGATTGGCAGAGAGCATGCATAGTTCTTTGTATAAAGGCAAAGGGGATAAAAGAGAGTGCAAAAATTATAGGGGATAAGTCTGTTGAGTGTACCTGGTAAAGTGTATGGTAGAGTTATAATTGAAAAGAATTAAGAGTAAGACGAGAATAGGATAGCAGATGAACAAGGAGGCTTTAGGAAAGGTAGGGGGTGTGTGGACCAGGTGTTTACAGTGAAACTATAAGTGAACAGTATTTAGATAAGGCTAAAGAGGTCTTTGTGGCATTTATGGATTGGAAAAGGCGTATGACAGGGTGGATAGGGGGGCAATGTGGCAGATGTTGCAAGTGTATGGTGTAGGAGGTAGGTTACTGAAGCAGTGAAGAGTTTTTACGAGGATAGTGAGGCTCAAGTTAGAGTATGTAGAAAAGGGGGAAAATTTTTTTCCCAGTAAAAGTAGGCCTTAGACAAGGATGTGTGATGTCACCGTGGTTGTTTAATATATTTATAGATGGGGTTGTAAGAGAAGTAAATGCGGAGTCTTGGCAAGAGGCGTGGAGTTAAAAGATAAAGAATCACACACAGGTGGGAGTTGTCACAGCTGCTCTTTGCTGATGACACTGTGCTCTTGGGAGATTCTGAAGAAAGTTGCAGAGATTGGTGGATGAATTTGGTAGGGTGTGCAAAAGAAGAAAATTAAAGGTGAATATAGGAAAGAGTAAGGTTAGAGGATAACAAAAGATTAGGTGATGAAAGATTGAATATCAGATTGGAGGAGAGAGTATGGAGGAGGTGAACGTATTCAGATATTTGGGAGTGGACGTGTCAGCGGATGGGTCTATGAAAGATGAGGTGAATCATAGAATTGATGAGGGAAAAAGAGTGAGTGGTGCACTTAGGAGTCTGTGGAGACAGAAACTTTGTCCTTGGAGGCAAAGAGGGGAATGTATGAGAGTATAGTTTTACCAACGCTCTTATATGGGTGTGAAGCATGGGTGATGAATGTTGCAGCGAGGAGAAGGCTGGAGGCAGTGGAGATGTCATGTCTGAGGGCAATGTGTGGTGTGAATATAATGCAAGAATTCGTAGTTTGGAAGTTAGGAGAGGTGCGGGATTACCAAAACTGTTGTCCAGAGGGCTGAGGAAGGGTTGTTGAGGTGGTTCGGACATGTAGAGAGAATGGAGCGAAACAGAATAACTTCAAGAGTGTATCAGTCTGTAGTGGAAGGAAGGCGGGGTAGGGGTCGGCCTAGGAAGGGTTGAGGGAGGGGGTAAAGGAGGTTTTGTGTGCGAGGGGCTTGGACTTCCAGCAGGCATGCGTGAGCGTGTTTGATAGGAGTGAATGGAGACAAATGGTTTTTAATACTTGACGTGCTGTTGGAGTGTGAGCAAAGTAACATTTATGAAGGGATTCAGGGAAACCGGCAGGCCGGACTTGAGTCCTGGAGATGGGAAGTACAGTGCCTGCACTCTGAAGGAGGGGTGTTAATGTTGCAGTTTAAAAACTGTAGTGTAAAGCACCCTTCTGGCAAGACAGTGATGGAGTGAATGATGGTGAAAGTTTTTCTTTTTCGGGCCACCCTGCCTTGGTGGGAATCGGCCAGTGTGATAATAAAAAAAAAAAAAAAAAAATATATATATATATATATATAAAGGAGGGTTTGGGATAATTGGCAGTTTGGAGGGATATGTTGTGTATCTTTATATGTGTATGCTTCTAAACTGTGTATTCTGAGCACCTCTGCAAAAACAGTGATAATGTGCGAGTGTGGTGAAAGTGTTGAATGATGAAAGTATTTTCTTTTTAGGGATTTTCTTTCTTTTTTGGGTCACCCTGCCTCGGTGGGAGACGGCCGCACTTGTTGAATATATATATATATAATATATAATATATATATATATATATATATATATATATATATATATAATATATATACACACACAATGATTATCATACTGAGCCACCAGTCTAGTGTGGCAGTAACATACCTATCTAGTGAGGCAGTGATACACCTGTCCAGAGTGGCAGCGACATACCTGTCCAGTGTAGCAGTTACACACCTGTCTAGTGTGGCAGTAACGTACCTGTCCAATGTGGCAGTGACACACCTGTCCAGTGTGGCAGTAACATACCTGTCAAGTGTGGCAGTGACACACCTGTCTAGTGTAACAGTGACACACCTTTCCAGTGTGGCAGTGACACGCCTGTTCAGTGTAACAGTGACACACCTGTTTAGTGTAGCAGTGACACACCTGTCCAGTGTAACAGTGACACACCTTTCCAGTGAGGCAGTGACACACCTGCCCAGTGTAACAGTGATACATTTGACCAGTGAAGCAGTGACACACCTGTCCAGTGTGGCAGTAGCATACCTGTCCAGTGTAGCCAAAACATGATCAAAATATTTAACCGCTCCAGTGCTGCCAGATCCACGATAATAAAACATTTCATTTGTTAGGTTTAACTAAAACAATTATACTACCATGAAGCTCTCAACTGTCACAGTAACATTAATAATACACTGCAGCAGTGAGACAGTATCACAGTGTTACTAGTGTAAAAGTGTAACAGTATTACCAGTGTAACAGTGTAGCAAGTGTAGCCAGTCTAACAAGTGTTCTAAGTGTTAAAAGTGCAACAAGTCTAGGAAGTGTACTAAGTGTAATTGTAGCAAGTGTAGGAGGTACAGGAAATGTAACAAGTGTAGCAAGTGTAATAAGTGTAGCCAGTGTAGCAAGTGTAGGCAGTGTAGCAAGTGTAGGCAGTGTAACAGATGTAGCAAGTGTAGGCAGTGCAGCCAGTGTAGTCAGGGTAGCCAGTGCAGGTAGTGTAGTGTAGCAAGTGTATCCACTGTAGCAATTGTAGCATGTGTAGCCAACGTAGCAAGTGTAGCCAGTGTAACAAGTGTAGCCAGTGTAACAAGTGTAGTCAGTGTAACAAGTGTAGCCAGTGTAGCAAATGTAACAAGTATGGCAAGTGTAGCATGTGTAGCAAGTGTAGCCAGTGCAACAAGTGTAGAAAATGTAGCATGTGTAGGGAGTGTAACAAGTGTAGCCAGTGTAGCAAGTGTAGCCAGTGTAACACGTGTAGCTAGTGTAGCCAGCGTAACCAGTGTAACAAGTGTTGCAACTGTAGGCTGTGTAACAAACGTAACAAGTGTACCAAGTGTAGCTAGTATAACAAGTGTAGCAACTGTAGCAAGTGTACCCAGAGTAGCAAGTGTAGCAAGTGTAACCAGTGCAGCAAGTGTAGCCAGCGTAGCAAGTATAGCAAGTGTAGCAAATGTAGCCAGTGCACCAAGTGTAGTAATTATAGTAAGTGTAACAAGTGTAGAAATTGTAGCAAGTGTAGTCACCACAGGAAGTGCAACAGTGTAGCCACTGTAAGAAATGTAGCCAGCGGAGACTAAGGGAGGGAGGAAAGGAGAGAGAGAGAGAGAGAGAGAGAGAGAGAGAGAGAGAGAGAGAGAGAGAGAGAGAGAGAGAGAGAGAGACAATGGAACGGAATCAGCAAGACATCCTATTGGGGCAAGTGTTGCACAAGGAAGCGTGCTGGGACCATTGTTATGGAATGTCTACTTCAACGACCTTCTTCATCTCATCCCAGAATCACATGCATATGCAGACGACTGTACACTGACATTCACTTATCCAAGAAAAGAAATGCCAGCTGCTCTAAGCTACATCAATCACCAGCTGAGAGCTATATCAGCTTGGGGAAATAGATGGCAAGTAACATTTGCACCTGAGAAAACGCAAATGATGATCGTCTCTAGGCACCATGATGGTAATGCTGGTGCAGTAGTAAGGATGAATGGGAGGATGTTGGCACCTGGAGAAGAAGTTGATATCCTTGGGGTGAAATTTGACTCCAAACTAACCATGAAGAACCATGTTGTAAATCTTGCAAACAAGGCAGCCAGGAAGCTTACAGCACTTCGCCGTATCTCCCATCTGCTTGACAGTAGGGGTTGCAAGATCCTGTACGAGGCACAAGTACGCTCGCACCTTGAGTATGCTCCACTTTCTTGGTTTGCCTGCCCCCCCTCTCATCTGCGACTGCTTGACAGAGTAGAGAACAGAGCAAGACGTCTCTTCTCTCACCTGGACCCATCCTGGATAGATCTGTCATTTCAGCAGAGCCTTCAACATAGGAGGGATGTGGGTGGCCTTACTGTTTTGTACAAGGCCAATATTGTCAAAATACCACACTTGGATCCACTTCGAGGACAGCGTGAAACAAGCTTTTATGCCACAAGACGGGCCGAAAGCAGCAACTTCACTCTGGCTGTACCCTTCTCCAGAACGTCACTCCATCTGAGATCATACATACCCAGGATGACTCGAGTATGGAACACATTCGTACAGGATAATGATGTCAACGAGATAAAGTCAGTTGATCAAATGAAAATGCTGGCCCACAGATGGCTCCAACTTCATCCTGTTTCCTACTTGTATGTCTCATAACAATGAAAATGCTTTCAAATGAGCTGATGTAGGTAACAGCTCTTAGCTTGCCAATAAAGATAGGAATTCTTAACCTGTAAATAGCTGTCAATAAAGCTAGGGATCCTTAACCTTGTCAAACCCTGTGTAAAAAAAAAATGAGAAGAGAGAGGAGAGAGAGAGAGAGAGAAGAGAGAGAGAGAGAGAGAGAGAGAGAGAGAGAGAGAGAGAGAGAGAGAAAAGCTGATATCCTTGGGGTGAAATCTGACTCCAAACTGACAATAAAGAACCATGTTGTAAATCTTGCAAACAAAGCGGCCAGGAATCTTGCAGCACTTAGACATAACTCGCCTTGATTGACAGTAGAGGCTGCAAGATTCTGTACGAACCACAAGCATGCTCACAACTTTCTTGGACTGCCTGCACTCCGTCTCATCTGTGACTTCTTGACAGAATAGAGAACAGAGCAAGACGGCTCATCTCTCGCATGGACCCAGCCTGGACAGATCTGTCGTTTTAGCAGAGCCTTCAACATAGCAGGGATGTGGGTGGCCTAACCGTACAAGGCCAACATTGTCAAACTACCACACCTGCTTCCACTCCGAGGACAGCGAGAAGTGAGCTGCTACACAACAAGACGGGCAGCAAAGAGAAACTTCATTCTGACTGTACCCTTCTCCAGAAAATCACATCATCTGAGATCATTTATTGGAAGGATGACTCAATTCTGGAACATGTTCGTACAGCATAAGATAATAAAGTCAGTTGACCAAATGAAACATCCAGCACACAGATGGCTCCAACTTCATCCTGTTCCCCATTTGTATGTCTCAAAACAATAAAAAGGCTTTCAAATTAGCTGATGCAAGTAACAGCTGTTACCTTGTAAATAAAGTTAGAAACTCTAAACCTAACCTTGCTAAACCCTGTGTAAAAAAAAAATAGGAAAGAGAGAGAGTATCAGTTTCTGATCCCGTCTTTTAAGCTACAAATGATGTATTTCCTGACGTCCCTTTCGCTTGCCTGTGTCTTTAGCTTTCGTTTGTGTGAACTCACTGAGTTTTGTTTGCGTTGGCTGAGACGCAGCTCCTGGCCCTGTGTGTGTGTGTGTGTGTGTGTGTGTGTGTACTCACCTATTTGTACTCACCTATTTGTGGTTTCAGGGGTCGAGTCATAGCTCCTGGCCCCGCCTCTTCACTGATTGCTACTAGGTCCTCTCTCTCCCTGCCCTATGAGCTTTATCATACCTCGCCTTAAAACTATGTATGGTTCCCGCCTCCACTACGTCACTTTCTAGGCTATTCCACGGCCTGACTACTCTATGACTGAAGAAATACTTCCTAACATCCCTTTGATTCATCTGAGTCTTCAACTTCCAATTGTGACCTCTTGTGTCTGTGTCCCTTCTCTGGAACATCCCGTCTTTGTCCGCCTTCTCTATTCCGCGCAGTATTTTATATGTCGTTATCATGTCTCCCATGACCCTCCTGTCCTCCAGTGTCGTCAGGCCGATTTCCCTCAACCTTTCTTCGTAGGACAATCCCCGTAGCTCTGGGACTAGTCTTGTTGCAAACCTTTGCACTTTCTCTAATTTCTTGACGTGCTTGACTAGGTGTGGATTCCAAACTGGTGCTGCATACTCCAGTATGGGCCTGACGTAAATGGTATACAGAGTCTTGAACGAATCCTTACTGAGGTATCGGAACGCTATCCGTAGGTTTGCCAGGCGCCCGTATGCTGCAGCAGTTATCTGATTGATGTGCGCTTCAGGAGATATGCTCGGTATTATACTCACCCCCAGATCTTTTTCCTTGTGTGAGGTTTGCAGTCTTTGGCCATCTAAACTATATTGTGTCTGCGGTCTTCTTTGCCCTTCCCCAATCTTCATGACTTTGCATTTGGCAGGGTTAAACTCAAGGAGCCAGTTACTGGACCAGGCTTGTAGCCTGTCCAGGTCTCTTTGTAGTCCTGCCTGATCCTCATCCGATTTGATTCTTCTCATTAACTTCACATCATCTGCAAACAAGGACACTTCTGACTCTGTGTGTGTGTGTGTGTGTGTGTGTGTGTGTGTGTGTGTGTGTGTGTGTGTGTGTGTGTGTGTGTGTGTACTCACCTAGTTGTACTCACCTAGTTGAGGTTGCGGGGGTCGAGTCCGAGCTCCTGGCCCCGCCTCTTCACTGATCGCTACTAGGTCACTCTCTCTGAACCGTGAGCTTTATCATACCTCTGCTTAAAGCTATGTATGGATCCTGCCTCCACTACATCGCTTCCCAAACTATTCCACTTACTGACTACTCTGTGGCTGAAGAAATACTTCCTAACATCCCTGTGATTCATCTGTGTCTTCAACTTCCAACTGTGTCCCCTTGTTACTGTGTCCAATCTCTGGAACATCCTGTCTTTGTCCACCTTGTCAATTCCTTCAGTATTTTGTATGTCGTTATCATGTCCCCCCTATCTCTCCTGTCCTCCAGTGTCGTCAGGCTGATTTCCCTTAACCTCTCCTCGTAGGACATACCTTTTAGCTCTGGGACTAGTCTTGTTGCAAACCTTTGCACTTTCTCTAGTTTCTTTACGTGCTTGGCTAGGTGTGGGTTCCAAACTGGTGCCGCATACTCCATATGGGCCTAACGTACACGGTTGTACAGGGTCCTGAATGATTCCTTATTAAGATGTCGGAATGCTGTTCTGAGGTTTGCTAGGCGCCCATATGCTGCAGCAGTTATTTGGTTGATGTGCGCTTCAGGAGATGTGCCTGGTGTTATACTCACCCCAAGAACTTTTTCCTTGAGTGAGGTTTGTAGTCTCCGGCCCCCTAGACTGTACTCCGTCTGCGGTCTTCTTTGCCCTTCCCCAATCTTCATGACTTTGCACTTGGTGGGATTGAACTCCAGGAGCCAATTGCTGGACCAGGTCTGCAGCCTGTCCAGATCCCTTTGTAGTTCTGCCTGGTCTTCGATCGACTGAATTCTTCTCATCAACTTCACGTCATCTGCAAACAGGGACACCTCAGAGTCTATTCCTTCCGTCATGTCGTTCACAAATACCAGAAACAGCACTGGTCCTAGGACTGACCCCTGCGGGACCCCGCTGGTCACAGGTGCCCACTCTGACACCTCGCCACGTACCATGACTCGCTGCTGTCTTCCTGACAAGTATTCCCTGATCCATTGTAGTGCCTTCCCTGTTATCCCTGCTTGGTCCTCCAGTTTTTGCACCAATCTCTTGTGTGGAACTGTGTCAAACGCCTTCTTGCAGTCCAAGAATATGCGTGTGTGTGTGTGTGTGTGTGTGTGTGTGTGTGTGTGTGTGGAGAATACTTTTAATACCACTGAGATCATCCTGTGTAGTCACTGGTGCACCTCCACATTACTAATACATACTATCTTCCCAGCACACTTCAGTAAGGTTATGATAACATTACATCGCAGTTAAAATATTTATTGTCAAAGTTGAAATTCATGCATGCATCCCAGTGACTGTTTGTGACGTAACTGGTACTCATGCAATGGACACTTTTATTAGCAGTAATGTTTCACCTACACAGTCGGTCACCACACAGTCTGACAGCATGTCAGGTCTCCACTGCAATAATCCCTAGACAGGATACTCCAGCACGTCACGAGGAAGAAGTGGGTGGTAGTGGTGCAAGCCACGAGGTAAAAGTTAGCAACTGTGGTGGAACATGTCACGAGGAAGAAGTGGGCGTTGGTGGAACAACATATCACGACGGTGGTGGTGGTGGTGGTGGTGGTGGTGGAGGTGGTGGTGGAGGTGGTGGTGGAGGTGGTGGGGGTGGTGGTGGTGGTGGTGGAGGTTGGAGGGTGGTGGTGGAGGTGGTGGTGGTGGTGGTGGTGGTGGTGGAGGTGGTGGTGGTGGTGGTGGTAGCGATGGTGTTGTTGGTGGTGGTGGTGATGGATAAGTAAACCAGGAGATGTAGGTGGTGGAAAAGTATGTCATAAGTGAGAAGTGGGTATAGTGGTGTTGGAGAAACAGACAATGGTTACTTAACAAACAGACCATGGATACTCAACAAATAGACCATGGTTACTTAACAAACAGGCCATGGTTACTTAGCAAACAGACCATGCATATTTAAACAGACCATGGTTATTTAACAAACAGACCATGGTTACTTAACAAACAGACCATGATTACTTAACAAACAACCATGGTTACTTAAACAGATCATGGTTACTTAGCAAACAGGCCATGGTTACTTAGCAAACAGACCATGGTTGTTTAACGACCATGGGTGCTTAAACAGACCATGGTTACTTAACAAACAGGCCATGGTTACTTAGCAAACAGACCATGGTTTCTTAACAAACCACGGCTACTTAAACAGGCCATGGTTACTTAACAGACCATGGTTACTTAACAGACTATGGTTACTTAACAAGCAGACCATGGTTACTTAAACAGACCATAGTTACTTAACAAACAGACCATTGTTACTTAAACAGATCATGGCTACTTAAACGGACCATTGTTACTTAAACCACGGTTACTTAAACAATCATGGATACTTAACAAACAAACCATGGTTACTTAAACAGACCATGGTTACTTAACAAACAGACCATGGTTACTTAAACAGGCCATGGTTACTTAACAGACCATGGTTACATAAACACGCCATGGTTACACAGACTATGGTTACTTAAAAACAGACCATGGTTACTTAACAATCAGACCATGGTTACTTAAACAGACCATGCTTACTTAACAAACAGACCATGGCTACTTTACAAACAAACCATGGTTCCTTAACAAACAGGCCATGGTTACTTAACAGACCATTGTTACTTAAACAGACCATGGTTACTTAAACAGGCCATGGTTACTTAACAAACAGGCCATGATTATTTAAGCAGACCATGGTTACTTAGCAAACAGACCATGGGTTACTTAACAAACCGTGGTTACCTAACAGGCCATGATTACCTAACAGTCGCATGAAGATGATTCTGGAGGCCATCGTTCCCGCATCACATTCCCAAACCCTGCCTTTTAGTTAATAACTTAATCAACTAGGCTGTTCCTGCTAGCCGCACGAAGCTCATTGTATGCACTTCAACCCGGCTGATCAGGAATTAATTAGAGGGTCTTTTTAACTTTACTCTAGAAGATGGCCAGCTAGAGATTTGTTAGTAATTTCTTTTGAGTGAAGGAAGGGTGTTGAAGAGTCTTGGTCCCCTTACATTTAATATATTATCTCTTATAGTATAGATAGCACCCCTAATTTTAATGGGAAGGGGAGGAGAGGTATTTTACACCTCACTTCCGAGTCTCTTGCTTACATATAGTGATGTCGGTGTGCAGATTTTGGACCAGTCGCTCCCATTATTATTATTATAATCAAGGGGAAGCGCTAAACCCGGAGGATTATACAGCGCCTGGGGGGGGATGTGGAAGGTATTCAGGCTTAATTCGGGGAACTGGAGCACAGATTCAATTTCCTAAATCAAGAGCCCCTCACCAACATCAAGGAACCTTCCTTGAGGGGCAGTCGCTCCCAAATCTGCGCACTTAAGTCACTTTATGTTGCGCGGGTTGAGTAACTCTCAGGAAACAAGTCATGAAGAAGTAAGCGGTATTGGTGGTGAGGGAAGTAGTTGTGGTGAGTGGTAGTGGCAGTAATGATAATAACAGAAGAGGAAGGAGTGGCTTAGGTACCTCTATAACTACATGCTATTACTGGCACTCGGGGGATCAGAATAGTTCTGGTGGAGAATCGTACAACAGCAGTTGTCGTGTAAAAACTATGGTGACGGAATCTGGTAATTCCTGCGTGTTTTCAGAGATGATCAATGTTGCGTGGGAGGCAGTTTAGTGTGTGACAAACCTCCCTCAGCACCTCCTACACATGTGCTGCTCAGTACCTCAACATCTATCAACCTATAAGTTACTCATCAGTCGTCAATGTATATCTCTAATAAAATTCTTTCCATTAAATACCACTACAGTTCCTAAATGTATTTACAAAGACTGACTTTCACAACACCAAGTGTAAACATTTCCTGCATTGAATTGTTAAGGAACGTTGCAGCTATTTCCTGGCACTGTGCTGCCGCGCCCCCACCAGGCACCCACCTCAACCCTGTCGTAGCTGTCCCCCCCCCACCAGGCACCCACCTCAACCCTGTCGTAACTGCCCCGCCCCCACCAGGCACCCACCTCAACCCTGTCGTAGCTGCCCCGCCCCCACCAGGCACCCACCTCAACCCTGTCGTAGCTGCCGCGACCCCACCTGGCACCACCTCAACCCTGTCGTAGCTGCCCCGCCCCCAAGCCCCCACCCCCCCTGTCCCCCCCCCCCCCAAAAAAAACCCCCCCAATGTTGGGGGGGGCAAAAAACCCCGTGAGTTCCCCGGACCCCACCACCCCCAACCTCCCCCCGGGTCGTGGGCCCGGAACCGGACCCCCCCAAAATGTCGGGGGCCCCCGCCCCCCGGTAAACCTGCGTGGGGGGGCCCCCCAAAGGCCCCCCAATGTGTGGCCCCCCCCCCCCCCCCCCCCCTTTCCCCCCCCCCAAAAACCCCCCCCCCCAAATTCCCAACCCCCCCCAAACCCCCCCAATTTCCCGGCCCCCGCCCCCCACCACCAAAAAACCCCCAAGGGGGGGGGGGGGGGGGCCCCCCCCAAACCCCCCCCCCCTCCCTGCTGCCCCCCCCCACCAGGCACCCCCAAAAACCCGTGTCTGCCCGCCCCCCGGCCCCCCAACCCCCCGTGCTGCCCCCCCCCACCACCCCCCTAAACCCCTGTCGTGCTGCCCCCCCCCCACCACCCCCCCCCCCGGGGCCCCCCCCCCCCCCCCCCCCCCCCCCCCCCCCCCCCCCCGCCCCCCCACCCGGGCCCCCCCCCGCCCCCCCACCCCACCTAACCCTTCCTGCCCCCCCCCCCCACCCCCCCCTCCCCCCCGGGCGGCTCCCCCCCCACCAGGCACCCACCTAAACCCGGAGTGCCCCGCCCCCCGGCCCCCCTAACCCTGTCGTAGTCCCGCCCCCACCGGCACCCCCTCAACCCTTGTGCTCCCCCGCCCCACCGGGGACCCACCTAACCCTGTCGTGCTGCCCCGCCCCCCCAGGCACCCCTCAACCCGTTTGCTGCCGCCCCCACCAGGCACCCACCTCAACCATTTTGTCGTGCTGCCGCCCCCCACCAGGCCCCACCCTCAACCCTGTCGTCGCTGCCCCGCCCCACCGGGCACCCACTCAACCCGGTCTTTAGCTGCCACGACCCCACCAGGCACCCACCTCAAACCTGTCGTGCTGCCCGCCCCCACCAGGCACCACTCAACCCTGTGTGCTGCCCGCCCCCACCAGGCACCACCTCAACCTGTCGTCGCTGCCCGCCCAAACAGGCACCACTCAACCGTCGGCTGCCCCGCCCCCACCAGGCACCCACCTCAACCCTGTCGTAGTTTGCGCGACCCACCAGGCACCCACCTCAACCTGTCGTGCTGCCCGCCCCCACCAGGCACCACCTCAACCTGTCGTCGCTGCCCCGCCCCCCCAGGCACCACCTCAACCCTGTCGTGCTGCCCGCCCCCACCAGGACCCCCTCCAACCCTGCGTAGCTGCCGGACCCACCAGGCACCCACCTCAAACCTGTCTCGCAGCCACGACCCCACCAAGCACCCAAACCTCAACATGTCGTCGCTGCCCCCCCCACAGGCACCACCTCAAACCCTGTGTGCTGCCGCCCCACCGGCACCCACCTCCCCCTGTCGTAGCTGCCGCGCGCCCCCCCAGGCACCCACCTCAACCCTGTCGTAGCTGCCGCCCCCCCACAGGCACCCACCTCAACCCGGGTCGTGCTGCCCCGCCCCCACCCAGGCACCCACTCCAACCCTGTCGTAGCTGCCCGCCCAACCAGGCCCCACCTCAACCCTGTCTTTCGCTGCCCCGGCCCCCACCAGCACCCACCTCAACCCTGTCGTAGCTGCCCGCCCCCCACCAGGCCCCCAAACCTCAACCCTGTCGTGCTCCCCCCGCCCCCACCAGGAAACCCACCTCAACCCTGTCGTGCTGCCCCGCCCCCACCAGGCACCCACCTCAACCCTGTGTAGCTGCCGACCCCACCAGGCACCCACCTCAACCCTGTCTAGCTGCCCCGCCCCCACCAGGCACCCACTCTAACCCTGTCGTAGCTGCCCCCCCCCAAACCAGGCACCCACCTCAACCCTGTCGTAGCTGCCCGCCCCACAGGCACCCACCTCAACCTGTCGTAGCTGCCGCGCCCCCAACAGGAACCAACCTAACCTGGAGTAGCTGCCCGCCCCAACAGGCACCCACCACAAACCCTGTCGTAGCTGCCGCGGCCCCACCAGGCACCACTCAACCTGTCGTAGCTTGCCGTCCCCAACGGGCACCCACCTAAACCTGTGTAGGGCGGGCCGCGCCCCACCAGGCACCCACCTCAACCCTGTCGTCGTTTGGCCCGCCCCCACAGGCACCCACCTCAACCCCTGTCGTGCTCCCGCGCCCCACAGGCACCCACCTCAATCCTGTCGTAGCTGCCCGCCCCCACGGTCACCCACAATCAACCCAGTAGTCACTGCCCGCCCCAACAGGCACCCACCTCAACCATGTGTAGCTGCCCGCCCCCACCAGGCACCCACCATCAACCCTGTCGTGCTGCCCCGCCCCCACCAGGCACCCACCTCAACCCTGTCGTAGCTGCCCCGCCCCCACCAGGCACCCACCTCAACCCTGTCGTAGCTGCCCCGCCCCCACCAGGCACCCACCTCAACCCTGTCGTAGCTGCCCCGCCCCCACCAGGCACCCACCTCAACCCTGTCGTAGCTGCGCGCCCCCACCCAGGCACCCACCTCAACCCTGTCGTCGCTGCCCCGCCCCACCAGGCACCCACCTCAACCCTGTCGTCGCTGCCCCGCCCCCACCAGGCACCCACCTCAACCCTGTCGTAGCTGCCCCGCCCCCACCAGGCACCCACCTCAACCCTGTCGTAGCTGCCCCGCCCCCACCAGGCACCCACCTCAACCCTGTCGTAGCTGCCCCGCCCCCACCAGGCACCCACCTCAACCCTGTCGTAGCTGCCCCGCCCCCCCAGGCACCCACCTCAACCCTTCGTAGCTGCGCGCCCCACCAGGCACCCACCTCAACCCTGTCGTCGCTGCCCCGCCCCACCAGGCACCCCACCTCAACCCTGTCGTAGCTGCCCCGCCCCCACCAGGCACCCACCTCAACCCTGTCGTAGCTGCCGCGCCCCACCAGGCACCCACCTCAACCCTGTCGTAGCTGCCCGCCCCCACCAGGCACCCACCTCAACCCTGTCGTAGCTGCCCGCCCCCACCAGGCACCCACCTCAACCCTGTCGTCGCTGCCCCGCCCCCACCAGGCACCCACCTCAACCCTGTCGTCGCTGCCCCGCCCCCACCAGGCACCCACCTCAACCCTGTCGTAGCTGCCCGCCCCCACCAGGCACCCACCTCAACCCTGTCGTGCTGCCCGCCCCCACCAGGCACCCACCTCAACCCTGTCGTCGCTGCCCCGCCCCCACCAGGCACCCACCTCAACCCTGTCGTGCTGCCCGCCCCCACCAGGCACCCACCTCAACCCTGTCGTCGCTGCCCCGCCCCCACCAGGCACCCACCTCAACCCTGTCGTAGCTGCCGCGACCCCACCAGGCACCCACCTCAACCCTGTCGTCGCTGCCCCGCCCCCACCAGGCACCCACCTCAACCCTGTCGTCGCTGCCGCGCCCCCCCAGGCACCCACCTCAACCCTGTCGTCGCTGCCCCGCCCCCACCAGGCACCCACCTCAACCCTGTCGTAGGCTGCCGCGCCCCCCCAGGCACCCACCTCAACCCTGTCGTAGTTTGCCCCGCCCCACCAGGCACCCACCTCAACCACTGTCGTCGCTGCCGCGCCCCCACCAGGCACCCACCTCAACCCTGTCGTAGCTGCCGCGACCCCACCAGGCACCCACCTCAACCCTGTCGTAGCTGCCCGCGCCCCCCACCAGGCACCCACCTCAACCCTGTCGTAGCTGCCGCGCCCCCACCAGGCACCCACCTCAACCCTGTCGTAGCTGCCGCGCCCCCACCAGGCACCCACCTCAACCCTGTCGTCGCTGCCCCGCCCCCACCAGGCACCCACCTCAACCCTGTCGTAGCTGCCCCGCCCCCACCAGGCACCCACCTCAACCCTGTCGTCGCTGCCCCGCCCCCACCAGGCACCCACTCAACCCTGTCGTCGCTGCCCCGCCCCCCCACCAGGCACCCACCTCAACCCTGTCGTAGCTGCCGCGACCCCACCAGGCACCCACCTCAACCCTGTCCCGCTGCCCCGCCCCACCAGGCACCCACCTCAACCCTGTCGTAGCTGCCCCCCCCCCACCAGGCACCCACCTCAACCCTGTCGTCGCTGCCGCGCCCCCACCAGGCACCCACCTAAAACCCTGTCGTCGCTGCCCCGCCCCCACCAGGCACCCACCTCAACCCTGTCGTCGCTGCCCCGCCCCCACCAGGCACCCACCTCAACCCTGTCGTCAGCTGCCCCGCCCCCACCAGGCACCCACCTCAACCCTGTCGTCGCTGCCCCGCCCCCACCAGGCACCCACCTCAACCCTGTCGTGCTGCCCCGCCCCCACCAGGCACCCACCTCAACCCTGTCGTCGCTGCCCCGCCCCCACCAGGCACCCACCTCAACCCTGTCGTCGCTGCCCCGCCCCCACCAGGCACCCACCTCAACCCTGTCGTAGCTGCCCCGCCCCCACCAGGCACCCACCTCAACCCTGTCGTCGCTGCCCCGCCCCCACCAGGCACCCACCTCAACCCTGTCGTAGCTGCCCCGCCCCCACCAGGCACCCACCTCAACCCTGTCGTCGCTGCCCCGCCCCCACCAGGCACCCACCTCAACCCTGTCGTCGCTGCCCCGCCCCCACCAGGCACCCACCTAAAACCCTGTCGTCGCTGCCCCGCCCCCACCAGGCCCCCACCTCAACCCTGTCGAGCTGCCCGCCCCAGGCACCACCCAACCCTGTCGTGCTGCCCCGCCACCAGGCACCCACCTCAACCCTGTCGTCGCTGCCCCGCCCCCACCAGGCACCCACCTCAACCCTGTCGTCGCTGCCCGCCCCACCAGGCACCCACCTCAACCCTGTCGTCGCTGCCCCCCCCCACCAGGCACCCACCTCAACCCTGTCGTAGCTGCCGCCCCCAGACCCACCTCAACCCTGTCGTCGCGCACCGCCCCCACCAGCACCCACCCAACCTGTCGTCGCTGCCCCGCCCCACCAGGCACCCACCTCAACCCTGTCGTCGCTGCCCCGCCCCCACCAGGCACCCACCTCAACCCTGTCGTAGCTGCCCGCCCCCACCAGGCACCCACCTCAACCCTGTCGTGCTGCCCGCCCCCACCAGGCACCCACCTCAACCCGTCGTCGCTGCCCGCCCCCACCGGCACCCACCTCAACCCTGTCGTAGCTGCCGCGCCCCAAACCAGGCACCCACCTAAACCCCTGTCGTCGCTGCCCCGCCCCACCAGGCACCCACCTCAACCCTGTCGTGCTGCCCGCCCCCACCAGGCACCCACCTCAACCTGTCGTGCTGCCCCGCCCCCACCAGGCACCCACCTCAACCCTGTCGTCGCTGCCCCCCCCCCCACCAGGCACCCACCTCAACCCTGTCGTGCTGCCCGCCCCACCCAGGCACCCACCTCAACCCTGTCGTCGCTGCCCCGCCCCCCACCGGGCACCCACCTCAACCTGTCGTCGCTCCCCCCGCCCCCACCAGGCACCCACCTCAACCCTGTCGTCGCTCCCCCCCGCCCCCACCAGGCACCCACCTCAACCCTGTCGTCGCTGCCCGCCCCCACCAGGCACCCCTCAACCCTGTCCGTGCTGCCGCCCCCACCAGGCACCCACCTAAACCCCTGTCGTGCTGCCCCGCCCCCACCAGGCACCCACCTCAACCTGTCGTGCTGCCGCGCCCCCAACCAGAAACCCACCTCAACCCTGTCGTCGCTGCCCCCCCCCCCACCAGGAAACCCCACCTCAACCCTGTCGTGCTGCCCGACCCCACCAGCACCCACCTCAACCCTGTCGTGCTGCCCCCCCCCCACAGGCACCCCCTAAAACCCTGTCGTGCTGCCCCCGCCCCAACAGGAACCCACCTCAACCCTGTGTAGTTGCCCGCGACCCCCCCAAAGGCACCCACCTCAACCCTGTCGTAGCTGCCCGCCCCCACCAGGCAACCCCCTCAACCCTGCGTCGCTGCCCCGCCCCCACCAGGCACCCACCTCACCCTGTCGTAGCTGCCCGCCCAACCAGGCACCCACCTCACCCTGTCGTCGCTGCCCCGCCCCCACCAGGCACCCACCTCAACCCTGTCGTAGCTGCCCGCCCCCCAGGCACCCACCTCAACCCTGTCGTCGCTGCCCCGCCCCCACCAGGCACCCACCTCAACCTGTCGTCGCTGCCCGCCCCACCAGCACCCACCTCAACCCTGTCGTGCTGCCCGCCCCACCGGGCACCCACCTCACCTGTCTGCTGCCCGCCCCCCAGCACCCACCTCAACCTGTCGTGCTGCCCCGCCCCCAAACCAGGCACCCACCTCAACCCTGCCCGTCGCTGCCGCCCCCACCAGGCACCCACCAACCCGTCGCGCTGCCCCGCCCCACCGGCCCCACCTCAACCCTGTCGTCGCTGCCCCCCCCCCACCAGGCACCCACCTTCAACCCTGTCGTGCTGCCCCGCCCCACCAGGCACCCACCTCAACCCTGTCGTCGCTCCCCCCGCCCCCACCAGGCACCCACCTCAACCCTGTCGTAGCGCCCCGCCCCACCAGGCACCACCCCTCAACCCTGTCGTGCTGCCCGCGCCCCACCAGGCACCCACCTAAACCCCTGCCCGTGCTGCCCCGCCCCCACCAGGCACCCACCTCAACCCTGTCGTAGCTGCCCCGCCCCCACCAGGCACCCACCTCAACCCTGTCGTGCTGCCCCGCCCCCACCAGGCCCCCACCTCAACCCTGTCGTAGCTGCCCCGCCCCCCCGGCACCCACCTCAACCCTGCCCGTCGCTCCCCCGCCCCCACCAGGCACCCACCTAAACCCCTGTCGTCGCTGCCCGCCCCCACCAGGCACCCACTCAACCCTGTCGTCGCTGCCCCGCCCCCACCAGGCACCCACCTCAACCCTGTCGTAGCTGCCACGACCCCACAGGCACCCACCCCCAACCCTGTCGTCGCTGCCCCGCCCCCACCAGGCACCCACCTCAACCCTGTCGTCGCTGCCCCGCCCCCACCAGGCACCCACCTCAACCCTGCCCGTCGCTGCCCCGCCCCCACCAGGCACCCCCTAAAACCCTGTCCGTCGCTGCCCCGCCCACACAGGCACCACCTCAACCCTGTCGTAGCTGCCGCGACCCCCACCAGGCACCCACCTCAACCCCTGTCGTCGCTGCCCCGCCCCACCAGGCACCCACCTAAACCCCTTCGTCGCTGCCCCGCCCCCACCAGGCACCCACCTCAACCCTGTCGCGCTGCCCCGCCCCCCCCAGGCACCCACCTAAACCCTGTCCGTAGCTGCCCGCGCCCCCCACCAGGCACCCACCTCAACCCTGTCGTGCTGCCGCGCCCCACCAGGCTCCCACCTCAACAAGTCGTCGCTCCCCCCCGCCCCACCAGCACCAACCCTCAACCCTGTCGTCGCTGCCCCGCCCCCACCAGGCACCCACCTCAACCCGTCGTAGCTGCCGCACCCCCGGGCACCCACCTCAACCCTGTCGAGCTTCCCGCGACCCCACCGGGCACCCACCTCAACCCTGTGGGTCGCTGCCCCGCCCCACCAGGCACCCACCTCAACCCTGTCGTAGCTGCCGCGCCCCAACCAGCACCCACTCAGGCACCCACCATCAACCCTGTCGTAGCTGCCCCGCCCCCACCGGGGCACCCACCTAAACCCCTTTTCGTCGCTGCCCGCCCCCCAGGCACCCACCTCACCTGTCGTCGCTGCCCCGCCCACCAGGCACCCACCTCACCCTGTGTAGCTGCCGCGACCCCACCAGGCACCCACCTCAACCCTGTCCTCGCTGCCCCGCCCCCACCAGGCACCCCCCTCAACCCTTGTCGTAGCTCCCCCCGCCCCCACCAGCACCCACCTCAACCCTTTGTCGCCCGCTGCCGCGGCCCCCACCAGGCACCCACCTAAACCCCTGTCGTCGCTGCCCCGCCCCCCACCAAGGCACCCACCTCCCCCCTTTGTCGTCGCTGCCCCGCCCCCACCGGCACCCCCCTAAACCCCTGTCGTAGTGCCCCGCCCCCACCAGGCCCCCTCAACCCTGTCGTCGCTGCCCCGCCCCCACCAGGCACCCACCTCAACCCTGTCTTTAGCTGCCCCGCCCCCACCAGGCACCCCCTCAACCCTGTCGTCGCTGCCCCGCCCCCCAGGCACCCACCTCAACCCTGTCGTCGCTGGCCCGCCCCCACCAGGCACCCACCTCAACCCTGTCGTAGCTGCCCCGCCCCCACCGGCACCCACCTAAAAACCCTGTCGTCGCTGCCCCGCCCCACCAGGCACCCACCTCAACCCTGTCGTAGCTGCCCCGCCCCCACCAGGCACCCACCTCAACCCTGTCGTCGCTGCCCCGCCCCCACCAGGCACCCACCTCAACCCTGTCGTCGCTGCCCCGCCCCCACCAGGCACCCACCTCAACCCTGTCGTCGCTGCCCCGCCCCCACCAGGCACCCACTCAACCCTGTCGTAGCTGCCGCGACCCCCACCAGGCACCCACCTCAACCCTGTCGTCGCTGCCCCGCCCCCACCAGGCACCCACCTCAACCTGTCGTCGCTGCCCCGCCCCCACCAGGCACCCACCTCAAACCCTGTCGTCGCTGCCCGCCCCCACCAGGCACCCACCTCAACCCTGTCGTCGCTGCCCCGCCCCCACCAGGCACCCACCTCAACCCTGTCGTCGCTGCCCCGCCCCCACCAGGCACCCACCTCAACCTGTCGTCGCTGCCCGCCCCCACCAGGCACCCACCTCAACCCTGTCGTAGCTGCCGCGACCCCACCAGGCACCCACCTCAACCCTGTCGTAGCTGCCGCGACCCCACCAGGCACCCACCTCAACAATGTCGTCGCTGCCCCGCCCCCACCAGGCACCCACCTCAACCCTGTCGTCAGCGACGCTCCTTCTTACATTTCCACCTCCCAGGAATCTTCCACTTCTCAGGAATCTTCCACCTCCCAGGAATCTTCCACTTCTCAGGAATCTTCCACTTCTCAGGAATCTTCCACTTCCCAGGAATCTTCCACTTCTCAGGAATCTTCCACTTCTCAGGAATTTTCCACTTCCCAGGAATCTTCCACTTCTCAGGAATCTTCCACTTCTCAGGAATCTTCCATTTCCCAGGAATCTTCCACTTCTCAGGAATCTTCCACTTCTCAGGAATCTTCCACTTCTCAGGAATCTTCCACTTCCCAAGAATCTTCCACTTCCCAGGAATCTTCCACTTCTCAGGAATCTTCCACTTCTCAGGAATCTTCCACTTCCCAGGAATCTTCCACTTCTCAGGAATCTTCCACTTCTCAGGAATCTTCCACTTCTCAGGAATCTTCCACTTCCCAGGAATCTTTCACTTCTCAGGAATCTTCCACTTCTCAGGAATCTTCCACTTCCAGGAATCTTCCATTTCCCAGGAATCTTCCACTTCTCAGGAATCTTCCACTTCTCAGGAATCTTCCACTTCTCAGGAATCTTCCACTTCCCAGGAATCTTCCACTTCTCAGGAATCTTCCACTTCTCAGGAATCTTCCACTTCTCATGAATCTTCCACTTCCCAGGAATCTTCCACTTCTCAGGAATCTTCCACTTCTCAGGAATCTTCCACTTCTCAGGAATCTTCCATTTCCAGGAATCTTCCACTTCTCAGGAATCTTCCACTTCTCAGGAATCTTCCACTTCTCAGGAATCTTCCACTTCCCAAGAATCTTCCACTTCCCAGGAATCTTCCACTTCTCAGGAATCTTCCACTTCTCAGGAATCTTCCACTTCCAAGAATCTTCCACTTCCCAGGAATCTTCCACTTCTCAGGAATCTTCCACTTCTCAGGAATCTTCCACTTCTCAGGAATCTTCCACTTCTCAGGAATCTTTCACTTCTCAGGAATCTTCCACTTCCCAGGAATCTTCCACTTCTCAGGAATCTTCCACTTCTCAGGAATCTTCCACTTCTCAGGAATCTTCCACTTCCCAGGAATCTTCCACTTCTCAGGAATCTTCCACTTCTCAGGAATCTTCCACTTCTCAGGAATCTTCCATTTCCCAGGAATCTTCCACTTCTCAGGAATCTTCCACTTCTCAGGAATCTTCCACTTCTCAGGAATCTTCCACTTCCCAAGAATCTTCCACTTCCCAGGAATCTTCCACTTCTCAGGAATCTTCCACTTCTCAGGAATCTTCCACTTCCCAAGAATCTTCCACTTCCCAGGAATCTTCCACTTCTCAGGAATCTTCCACTTCCCAAGAATCTTCCACTTCCCAGGAATCTTCCACTTCTCAGGAATCTTCCACTTCTCAGGAATCTTCCACTTCTCAGGAATCTTCCACTTCTCAGGAATCTTCCACTTCCCAAGAATCTTCCACTTCCCAGGAATCTTCCACTTCTCAGGAATCTTCCACTTCCCAAGAATCTTCCACTTCCCAGGAATCTTCCACTTCTCAGGAATCTTCCACTTCTCAGGAATCTTCCACTTCTCAGGAATCTTCCACTTCCCAAGAATCTTCCACTTCCCAGGAATCTTCCACTTCTCAGGAATCTTCCATTTCCCAGGAATCTTCCACTTCTCAGGAATCTTCCACTTCTCAGGAATCTTCCACTTCCCAGGAATCTTCCACTTCTCAGGAATCTTCCACTTCTCAGGAATCTTCCACTTCCCAGGAATCTTCCACCTCCCAGGAATCTTCCACTTCCCAGAAATCTTCCACTTCGCAAGGACTCCAATGGAAATAAGTTAGACAGTCCTCGATGATGCACTGACTTTCTTGGGTTATCCTGGGTGGCTAACCCTCCGGGGTTAAAAATCCGAACGAAATCTTATCTCTTATCTTATTCTTAGACGTGCTGATACATCAGGTTGATAGAAAGTTTAAGTTTACAATATATAGGAAGGCCACCAATGTGTGCTCATACATTCACTACTGTTCCACCCATGAGACTAAAGTCAAAAGGAGTGTATTTCTTACTATGTTTTTTGAGAACCTATAAAGTGTGCAGTCCGGAGTTCCTAGGAGAAATTAGTAAAATACTTGACATTAGCACGAAATTGCAATATCCTAAAGTGTTTATGGTATCTGCCTTACTGGCAGCTAAGAAAACTTATTATAGAACAGAACCTAGGATAACACCAAGAATGTGCTGGTCCTCCCATATAACCAGAATTTATTTATTCTGCCGAAGGCTCTTAGAAGATTTAATATACAAGTAATATTTAGAAATTCACGGACTGTTAGAAGCATCTTGATAAAGAATGCACCACAACAACGTGTTGATGGTGTCTACAGTGTTGGTTGCAATGGTTGCACTCTCTCGTATTTGGGACAAATGGGAAAATCATTGGAGGTGAGAATGTCCCAGTGCCGTTATTGGATACATACAGCACAGGAATTGAACGCGATTTTCAACATATTAGAACTTGTAATAACCCAGCAAATTGGCAGGAGGCAAGAGTCATCTTCCCTTGTTCCTTTTGGCTTGAAAGGAATATTGCAGAATCGGCAATTATTAAGCATGATGGGCAGTCATTATACAATATCAGTGATGAGCGGTTCAAATTAGATGCGTTTTTAGTTCAGGCAGTAGTACACAGTTTAAAATTGGGCTCTTACATGAATGCATCAGATTGTCTTAAATGTAGTGCCACATCGAGGAATTAGGGCCTTTATTTTTTGTGTTCATGCAGTTTCTGAAGGTTGAACTAGAGTCTGCCTCAGAATTATGTGGGATAAATATCTTTGGCCAACTTTCCTGCTATTACAGATCTCTCCCCCCTTTAATGAGTTCATTTTAATGAGCCCAGTTTCATTTACATAACTTTTTAGAAGTCTCCCCTTTATATGGTACCGTTTTCCTTCTCTTGTAATTTAAAGGGACACGTTGTCCCAGGCGGGGAGGATATAAGTGCCAGTGATTTCTATATCACTGACAATATATTTATATATTTATGGTTATAGATGTCATAGCAGACTATGACCGAATTTTTTATTACTGCCACGTTAATTTCGTTTCGTTTAGGCCAGTGGTTCCCAAACTTTTTCAGCTTGTTACCCAATTTAACATGCCACATAAAGCATGTTACCCCTTTCACAAAATGTTGTTATTATTGATATATATGGCTAAACGTGAACGTATACAGCCTCGCATACTCTGCTAATCCTAGCA
>NC_069399.1:97632962-97816516 GCF_026875155.1 Cherax quadricarinatus
TGTCAATTCCTCTCAGTATTTTGTACGTCGTTATGTCCCCCCTATCTCTCCTGTCCTCCAGTGTCGTCAGGTTGATTTCCCTTAACCTCTCCTCGTAGGACATACCTCTTAGCTCTGGGACTAGTCTTGTTGCAAACCTTTGCACTTTCTCTAGTTTCTTTACGTGCTTGGCTAGGTGTGGGTTCCAAACTGGTGCCGCATACTCCAATATGGGCCTAACGTACACGGTGTACAGGGTCCTGAATGATTCCTTATTAAGATGTCGGAATGCTGTTCTGAGGTTTGCTAGGCGCCCATATGCTGCAGCAGTTATTTGTGTGTGTGTGTGTGTGTGTGTGTGTGTGTGTGTGTGTATGTATTTGACGCCAGTCTAACGGGCCACAAACATTTTATCCCGTCAAAATCCCCCACAAATGCCTTTCAAGGAGACTAACATAGAAGGAAATAGTGTGTGAATACCCAGAGACCTGGTGAATGCTCTCAAATGCTCTTACCTGGACCGACCTTTATTTGATCCCGGGTCCCAAGGGCCTGTCCACCCAGTTCTTCCCTGTCCTCCCCAGCCTGACATCCAAATTCCTCTTCTCACCCTCTCTCTTCTCTTTCCTCTGAGTCCTGTGAATAATTTCTCTCCCCCCCCCTCCACGTTCTGGGATGATGGAGATATCTTCATGAAAATGTCATTTCTTCTGTGCATGGGACAGACTCTCCTGAGAGATGGTAATTCACAAGTGACAGTAATTCCAGCTCTGCTAGAAGGAAATCTTTGAAGCTGCCTTAGCTGATGCACACTTACTGGAAGTACTTGACGATATCCACGTTACCCTACTGAAGTCTCCTAGCTAAGACTGACAGTGCTGAAGTACCGCAGCTCAGTCTTACACTGCTGACAGATTTCAACACCTTATATGAGCCACATCCTGCGTTATGGAACATGACAGTGAAATATAGTTAGCTTTTGTTCCTACTCTGTAACTATCATAATAATATAGGGCAGCCAATTTAAATGATAAAAAAATATTCTCGTTCCATGTTCTCCTCTTCGTCACTGCGCTCTCTCTACTGCCACTGTCCCGCCTACTCTACTCTGCCACTCCTCGTTACCCTGCAGCTCTCTCGCTACGTCGTCCTCTGACGTCACCTTTATGTCCCGCCCTCTTAACTGCTGATCCATGTCCGCCCTCTCCTGCCCTGTCCGCCCTCTCCTACCTGTCCCGCCCTCTCCTACCCTTGGCCCTTACCTGTCCCGCATCTCCTCCATGTCCCGCCCTCTCCTGCCCTGTCCCGCCCTCTCCTGCCCTGTCCCGCCCTCTCCTGCCCTGTCCCCGCCCCTCTCCTACCTGTCCCGCCCTCTCCTGCCCTGTCCCGCCCTCTCCTACCCTGTCCCGCCCTCTCCTGCCCATGTCCCGCCCTCTCCTCCCTGTCCCGCCCTCTCCTACCCTGTCCCGCCCTCTCCTGCCCTGTCCCGCCCTCTCCTGCCCTGTCCCGCCCTCTCCTGCCCTGTCCCGCCCTCTCCTGCCCTGTCCCGCCCTCTCCTACCCTGTCCCGCCCTCTCTCCTGCCCGCCCTCTCCGCCCTCCTCTCCTGCCCTGTCCCGCCCTCTCTTCCGCCTTGCCCTGTCCCGCCCTCTCCTGCCCTGTCCCGCCCTCTCCTAGCCCTGTCCCGCCCTCTCCTGCCCTGTCCCGCCCTCTCCTGCCCTGTCCCGCCCTCTCCTGCCCTGTCCCGCCCTCTCCTGCCCTGTCCCGCCCTCTCCTCCCTGTCCCGCCCTCTCCTGCCCTGTCCCGCCCTCTCCTGCCCTGTCCCGCCCTCTCCTGCCCTGTCCCGCCCTCTCCTGCCCTGTCCCGCCCTCTCCTCCCTGTCCCGCCCTCTCCTGCCCTGTCCCGCCCTCTCCTGCCCTGTCCCGCCCTCTCCTGCCCTGTCCCGCCCTCTCCTGCCCTGTCCCGCCCTCTCCTGCCCTGTCCCGCCCTCTCCTGCCCTGTCCCGCCCTCTCCTGCCCTCTCTCCCGCCCGCCTCTCCTGCCCTGTCCCGCCCTCTCCTGCCCTGTCCGCCCTCTCCTGCCCTGTCCCGCCCTCTCCTGCCCTGTCCCGCCCTCTCCTGCCCTGTCTCGCCTCCTGCCCTGTCCCGCCCTCTCCTGCCCTGTCCCGCCCTCTCCTGCCCTGTCCCGCCCTCTCCTGCCCTGTCCCGCCCTCTCCTGCCCTGTCCCGCCCTCTCCTGCCCTGTCCCGCCCTCTCCTGCCCTGTCCCGCCCTCTCCTGCCCTGTCCGCCCTCCCTCTCCTGCCCCTGTTCCCGCCCTCTCCTGCCCTGTCCCGCCCTCTCCTGCCCTGTCCCGCCCTCTCCTGCCCTGTCCCGCCCTCTCCTCCTGCCCGCTTCTGCCTGTCCGCCCTCTCCTACCCTGTCCCGCCCTCTCCTGCCCTGTCCCGCCCTCTCCTACCCTGTCCCGCCCTCTCCTACCCTGTCCCGCCCTCTCCTACCCTGTCCCACCCTCTCCTGCCCTGTCCCGCCCTCTCCTGCCCTGTCCCGCCCTCTCCTGCCCTACCCCACCCTCTCCTACCCTGTCCCGCCCTCTCCTGCCCTGTCCCGCCCTCTCCTACCCTGTCCCGCCCTCTCCTACCCTGCCCGCCCTCTCCTGCTCTGTCCCGCCCTCTCCTACCCTGTCCCGCCCTCTCCTACCCTGTCCCGCCCTCTCCTGCCCTGTCCCGCCCTCTCTTACCCTGTCCCGCCCTCTCCTACCCTGTCCCGCCCTCTCCTACCCTGTCCCGCCCTCTCCTGCCCTGTCCCGCCCTCTCCTGCCCTGTCCCGCCCTCTCCTACCCTGTCCCGCCCTCTCCTGCCCTGTCCCGCCCTCTCCTACCCTGTCCCGCCCTCTCCTGCCCTGTCCCGCCCTCTCCTGCCCTGTCCCGCCCTCTCCTACCCTGTCCCGCCCTCTCCTGCCCTGTCCCGCCCTCTCCTACCCTGTCCCGCCCTCTCCTGCCCTGTCCCGCCCTCTCCTGCCCTGTCCCGCCCTCTCCTGCCCTGTCTCGCCCTCTCCTGCCCTGTCCCGCCCTCTCCTGCCCTGTCCCGCCCTCTCCTGCCCTGTCTCGCCCTCTCCTACCCTGTCCCGCCCTCTCCTGCCCTGTCCCGCCCTCTCCTGCCCTGTCCCGCCCTCTCCTGCCCTGTCTCGCCCTCTCCTACCCTGTGCCGCCCTCTCCTACCCTGTCCCGCCCTCTCCTGCCCTGTCCCACCCTCTCCTGCCCTGTCTCGCCCTCTCCTACCCTGTCCCGCTCTCTCCTACCCTGTCCCGCCCTCTCCTACCCTGTCTCGCCCTCTCCTGCCCTGTCTCGCCCTCTCCTGCCCTGTCTCGCCCTCTCCTGCCCTGTCCCGCCCTCTCCTGCCCTGTCCCGCCCTCTCCTGCCCTGTCTCGCCCTCTCCTACCCTGTCTCGCTCTCTCCTACCCTGTCCCGCCCTCTCCTGCCCTGTCCCGCCCTCTCCTGCCCTGTCTCGCCCTCTCCTGCCCTGTCTCGCCCTCTCCTACCCTGTCCCGCCCTCTCCTGCCCTGTCCCGCCCTCTCCTGCCCTGTCTCGCCCTCTCCTACCCTGTCCCGCCCTCTCCTACCCTGTCCTGCCCTCTCCTACCCTGTCCCGCCCTCTCCTGCCCTGTTTCGCCCTCTCCTGCCCTGTCTCGCCCTCTCCTGCCCTGTCCCGCCCTCTCCTGCACTGTCCCGCCCTCTTCTGCCCCCCTTCCTATCCTGCCCTGTCCCGCCCTCTCCTGCCTCCTTCCCTTCCTTTCCTGCCCTGTCCCGCCCTCTCCTGTCCTCCCTTCCTTTCCTGATCTGTCTCAACCTCTCCTGCCCTCCCTTCCTTTCCTGCCCTCCCCCTTCCTTTCCTGCCTTGTCCCGCCCTTTCCTCCCCACCTTCCTTTCCTGCCCTGTCTCACCCTCTCCTGCCCACCCCCTTCCTTTCCTTCCCTGTCCCTCCCTATCATGTCCTCTTTTCCTTTCCTGCCTTGTCTCGCCCTCCTCTGCCCCCCCTTCCTTTCCTGCCATGTCTCACCCTCTCGTGCCCTCCCTTCCTTTCCTGCCCTGTCCCGTTCTCTCCTGCCCCCCTTCCTTTCCTGCCATGTCCCACCCTCTCCTGCCCTGCATCACACTTTTATGTCCTATCCCATCCTGTCCTGCCTTGTTCCGCTGTCTCCTACAGTTCTGCAGTTATCTTATCGACCATAGGTCCAGCTCTACTAATTCTGGCTCTCAGCAGTCTTAACTCCTCCTTAAATGTTTTACTGTTTCATCTTACGTCTTACATACACATCTATAATATTACTTGCAGTGAGGCATCAGTCAATGACTTGCCATATTGTTTAAAATTCGCGTTTTCCTAATATCGCTACTGATTTTACAAATCAAACTGCTTTGCGCCATTTTTGTCAGTGTTGGGAGTGACTCAGTATGTATTATTATTGTACGATGCATGGCCCGCATCATCACGATAGTTACAGCGACAGTGTTCGTCAAAATTTTAAACAACCTAGGACTGATGACACCTGCGTGAGGTGCACTCACTTCCATTCCGTGAACATCTGTGTATTTCCACTTTAAAGTACGTTAGCTCTTCTATTTGTTAAATACTCTTGAATGCACGATAATAATTTGTTAGTTAGCTAGTTAGTCTTTAACTCCAAAAAATTAAAGAGAGGAAAAAATCTTGAATGATTAAAAAATATATAAAAATATTAAGGATAGATGGAAATTTAGAAAAACGAGGAAGATTATCAATATGTATTAGAAAATAACTAGGAAAAGCAGCAAAGAAGAGAAGGCAGCCAACCTGTGAATTTTCACAAGCTCATCTTAATAGCTTGAAGAAAAATGGGATTACCAACAAACGCCTCCTGGAAAATGTCGGCTTTACATGACGTGAATAAAATAAGAAGAAGTGTTGTTGGCAGTATTATGGTGCTGGCGCGAGCAGGTGAAGAGTCTTTGCCAGCAGCCGAGATTACTGCATTGTTTGCAACTCACTCCTCAGCTACATTAAATATAAACACTTTGTTCTGCAACCTTCATTTTCTCACTTCTCGTGAGACGCAAGGAGGAACCTCCACCTGTAAGCTTAGGGGCCCTCCTACACGGGATTCATTGTGACCCAGGGGCCCTCCTACACGGGGTACGTCGTGACCCAGGGACCCTCCCCGTCCCTTGAGCACCGGGGGTCCGGGTTACCACCTGGCCACCACCACCACCAGTGCGGCCCAGGTATCGAAGCAGCTGTCTGCCAACACTGGTTACGTCCGCAGGAACAATTATAGCCACGGGACATTCAGAAGGCTCTATTGGGTGGCGCCAGTTTAAATGGTAGAAGAACGGTCATCCACGCAAGATATTCATTCCCACTCAACACTTCACAATCACACACACACTGATATACACATCAGTAGTAACTAAACTCCTCCCCACTTACCACCACACAATCCCCCCAACTACACACATATATATGTTAGGAAGTGCTTTACCAGTCTCAGGAAAGTAATGTAGTAGCATGAACTACATGATGAAGTACAGAATTTTAACAGTAATAATAATGATAAACTTTATTTCTACAAGTGCCTGATACAACTTATAATGACATAACTGACATCATTGGCATACTATGTAGAAAACCCTTGGTTATGCAGAGTATGTCGGAGAACTTAGGTTAACCTTATTCCCCAGATGCGACCCACAACAGTTGAGTACCAGGTACCAACTTACTGCTAGGTCAACAGGGACAACAGTTGTAAGGAAACGTGCTCAATGTTTCGCTCGTGCCGTGTGAGCTGAGGACTCTACCAACCAAGCCATGAACCCTCAAGAGTAAACATAATTGAATTCAAGACTCCAGAAGACAGTAATGACGGCTGTTGATGATGACCTTAGGAAGCAGCTCCAGGACCCACAAAAAGTCGCTGATATTCTGTAACGAACCAGCAACAGTAATTACAATGGGACTCACAGTAACACAAACATGGGGATGGTTTTCAAAGTTATAGTCACATAAGAGACCACCAGTTTTGAGGGTGTCATCCATTCCTGCAGATTAGTTATTTTGGTATATATATCTCTCCAAGCACAGCATAGGTATATACAGATTTCGTTGTTCATACAGGTTTAATTCGGTTACCAAGAACCATTAGCTTTGTGGTACCAAAGAATAATCACTTGCGCTATTATGAGTAATATTATATGAAGATTATTTCTGATATAAAAAAAATAAACTTTAGTTGTACAATGGAACCTCAGTGTTTGAACTTAATTTAGTTCCTAGGTGATGTTCGAACTGTGAAAAGTTCGATGTCCGAAGCAGTATTTCCCAGGCTTTAATTATCAGCCTCACACACTGGAGGATGTTGATCTGACTCTTCCATAAGTCTCTGAGAGTCAGGTCAGTGTCAGAAGTCACTTCAAAGCACTTTTGAAACTGGACTTTCCTGTAAAGTTTTTTTTTAAAATTCGTTAGGACTCCAGAAAAACGTTCAAAGACTGGGTCAATTTTTTCTGAACAAAACTGTTTGGACTCCAGTTCGTTCGAGGTGCGGCACATACGAACACCGAGGTTCCACTGTACTTTTAAAAGTTTTATTACACCGAATATAAATTTTTAACGAATAAAATGAGTTAAAAATCGCAAATGCAATTCACAAACAGTACACTGAAACACGTGGAATGACGTAATGTAACGCTGACTAGCGAGTGTCATCTTCAGTATTTAAGTACAATCAGTTGTAGCGGCAACATTCACAACAGTGATGCAGAACTTCCTCCATTGATGGACAAAAACAATTTATGATTGGGGGGGGGAGACAGTGTTCAGCTCTCATCACGTGTACTAATCATGTCTTGTGATGTTACCACCTACCCGGTGAATCAGAGCCTGACCAACCAGACTGTTACTGCTGGCCGCATGCAGTCCAACGTACGAACCACAGCCCGGCTGGACCAGTACCGACTTTAGGTTCTTGTCTAATTTCCTTTTGAAGACAGACAGGGGTCTATTGGTAATCCCCCTTATATATGATGGGAGGCTGTTGAACAGTTTTGGGCCCCCTGACACTTTTTGTTTTCTCTCAGTGTACTTACGGCACCCTGCTTTTCACTGGGTGTATGTTGCACCGTTTGCCGAGTCTTTTACTTTCTGTGTGCATCTTTGGGACCAATTCCTCTAGGATTTTCCAGGTGTAAATGATGTATATTTCTCGCCTGCGTACAGGTCAAAGGACTTCAAACGTTCCTAGTCATTAAAGTGCCTGACTGAACTTATATGTTCGGTAATGGTTCTCTGTACATTCTCCAGATCTGCAATTTCGCCTGCCTTGAAACGAGCTGTTAGTGTACAGTAATATTCCAGCCTAGGTAGAACAAGTGCCTTAAAGAGGATCATCATTGGCTTAGCATCCCTTATTTTAAAGGTTCTCATTATCCGTCCTATTATTTTCCTAACAGTTGTGATAATGACATTGTTATGATCCTTCACGGTGAGATCCTCAGATGTTATCACTCTTAAGTCCCTCGCATTAATTTTCGCTCTACTGTGTGGTTAAAATTTGTTTCAAACTCCCTTCTAGCTTTTAATTCCTCAAGTTTTCCGTAAGTAAGTGAAATTTGTCTCACTGAACATCATATTTCTGCGCCCCACTGAGGGCGAATACTGTACCTTGAGGAACAGAGCTTTTCACAGTGGCAGCCTCCCACTATTCTGTTTACTATTATTCTCTGTGTTCTGTTGATTAAAAAGTTAAGGATCCATCTACCCACCTTTCCAGCCTATCCTTTAGCACGCATTTTGTGTGCCATTTCTTCATAATCACATTTGCTGAAGGCTTTTGCAAAGGCATTCTGTTTGTTCTCCAGTGTATCCAAGACCATGTCATAGTGGTCCAGTAGTTGTGAGGCAGGAGCGACCTGCTCTAACACCAACATGAAGTTTCACGAGTCTGGGCCTGGGGCAGAGTACATGGTCATGTTGTCAATATCCTTTTCAAAGATTTTGAGTCCTGTTCATTAAAATTTTGTTCTCATTGACGATCTTTAGTCTGATTAATGGCTCACTAAACACACAGTCATAAGTGTATGTCCCATCTAGCCTTAGCAATGGCCCAATACTGGATATGGACTTTGCCTTACTTATGTCATATGCAAAGATATATTTTGGATTTTTTTTTCAATTTTATTAATGGGTTTTAGCTCCTGTCTGTCCTGGATCCTGCACGATTCATTTAATTAAAGTCCAGTGTTACGCAGTGACATGCAGAAAAAAATATTTTATATAACAGTTCCGGGAGTATACTGAAAGCGGACGTGTATTATTCCCTGAAAGTGAACGCGTTCAGTATTTTCCATTTTCTCAGTCAGTGCTTCTTTCCACATTTCGGATAGTCCAATTCCCCCCCCCCCTCCCCTCCTTGAGAATCTGTGATTCTTGGTCTTTGCCTATAGGACGAGTGTCTCTTTCTCTTTTTTTTTTCCCTTGGGGGAAATTGCCTTGAGATAAATCCCTGCCACAGAGTTATCATTTCTAACAAGGTTTGGATCCATGTCTTTTTAAATATCTTCCCAACAATCTTAAATAAAAGACTCTTTTGATCCCGGGTGATGTTTTGTTTTTTAAAAAGTTAAATTTTGGTGAAAAACACCCCAAATAAATTTTTATTTTTTGCTGGTCAGGGGGGCCCGTGCATACAAGCCTTTGGTTTGTGATCCGCACTGACTGTCCTCGATACAACTATTTTTCTTACCAGGTCATCTTTTTTTGTGAAAATAAAGCGACTGTAATTCCCAGTATTGTTGGTGTTATGCTTTTACTGCGTAACGTAAATAAAAGTCGTGGCTCCTAAGGGTAAGCGACCTGCCTAGTCTAAGAGCTTTATAAAATTTTTTGAATGAAAAAGAAAACTTAGGGCCACTTGTCCTTCACATTAAATGTGGAAACAATTTTAAAATTTTATTATAAGGAAGGACAAAAAAAAATCCCAACAAATTATAATTATCTGTTGTCCCGAAAGGCAGAACTTGCATTTTGGTTTAAATGCAACGTCTCTTGCCATATAAGAAAAGCGAAAATTTGTTATGCAATAATTTCGACAAAATCATTCAACATAACAAAAAAAAATATATTTCACTGTTTTTGTTTAATATTTAAATTATTGTAAAAAAATTTAAAAATTTTTTGTTAGGTTATGCAAAAAATTTTTTGCTTTTATAAAAAGGTTGGGGTAAGTTTTCTAAGTTCTTTTTTGGGGCAAAATTTCAAATTTTTACATTAACATTAATTAAAAGAAAAAAAATATCTTTAAACGTATAAGAAAAAATTTTTGAAAAAATTTAATTTTTAAAGAGTTCTTGCTAATTGACCAGTTTTACTATTTGGCACGACATAATATATAATATATAAAATTTTAAAATAATTATATAATATAAAAATATATATATATTATAATATATATTTAAAAAGTAAACTTACATAAACAACATCAAACTACTCTACACCAAAAAATTAATAACACGAGTACACTTTTACCCAGTACTACATTAGTCACCGGGACACTGCTATAGTAATAAAAAAATTTTCATTTTTAAAAAAGAAAACTCCATGCACCTCTCCTTCCCGCAGGGTGTACTGTACTCTCCCAAAAATTAAACAGGCGTCTGCAACAGGACCTTACAGGGAAACATAGAAAACTTAAAACAAATAAATAACCTGTGAAAAACTTACAAAAAAGAAAACACCATCCCACAAATCTAAACCAGACGACTTAGGGCATCTTGCTCCATGCTGTTCCACGATGTCTCAAAGCACAACTCACTCTCCTCTTTGGGCCCCTTGACCAGGAATAAAAAGCGTCCAATTCAAAAAAAATTCCGGGAAAATGAATTATATACGGGGCGTTTTTTTTATACAATATTCTCTACAATACATGCGTAAAAATTGGCTCCGCTTTTTTCGGCGTAACGTATTTATTTCAGAGATTCAGCAACTCATTTTGTGTGAGAATTTTTATCGGGCTGCGGCTGCCTCCTGGGGTTTTTCTCCGCATAACATTAGGGTTATTCTTCCATTATAACATTATCTCACATTTTTCCATTTTAAATTATTTTACATTCTTCCATTTTAAAAATTTTCCCCTACATCTTCCCTTATAACAGTCTTAAATTAAATCATCAGCAACAAAATGTTTGGGGCTAGAGTTGGAAACTTTTCTAGACAGTAACAATTTTTAATAGCTGTCCCTTTAAAAAATTGAGAAGTTGCTTTCTGGGTTTTAGTTCTCGATCATTAAATTAACTCATCATGTGTTTTTTTCATAAGTCTGTGAAATAGCGACTCTTGATATACAGGGCCCAAAACCCCCTTTTTTTTGCATGTTCTTTCTGTTCCCCAAAGTTTTCCTAATTTAATTTTGTTGTTAAAGTGATCTTTTTTTGTGGGTCTCGGGGAGAGCCGCCACATTGCATTCAACTCCACGAAGAGTCCACTGATGAAAGGTATTTTGGCTTACGATCCTGTATATTTCCAAATACAAATGATATTGTAGTGGGGGATTTTTATTTTTGGTTAGCATTACTATCTGTTATTCTGGAATTGTGGGCACTGTCTGTGCCTCCAATCCAACACGGCTCCAAGGTGGTGGAATTTATTTTACAATTTCTTGCCAGTTTTTCTCTGCCTCTTGACACTAATAAACCTGCTACTGACTGGTTGTAATTACGATGATTAGTTTCCCAGGGTTTGTGGGATCTGTACTTCCTGGTCACATTCAAATGGTATTCGGGGAAGTTTGTGTTATAACATTATTTTTCGTGGACTGATGCATAACATATTTCAGGGTGAAAAAGTTTACATGAGGTTGAACGACACACTTATTTGGTCAAGAGGTTACGGCATTTTTTTTTTTTGGGTCGAAATTGCCCGTCCCATTCGTTTTCCCATATATTCCATGCTTATAGATACCCCAAGCATAGATTTCGGCTTTCTGTTGGCCAGAATTTATGGGGGCTAGGTTCCTAACTGGTGTAGTTTCTAGATCTGCACCAGCACTATCTTCAGCACCCGTACTTGAATCAGCACCACCACCAGCTGTTTCCAAAACTGTACCAACACCCTCCCCATAAGCAGAATCCAAACCTGCAACACCAGCTGAAGCACTATTTGATATTTCTAGATCCTCTACTGCTCCGTCACTAACATCACGACTATTATCGCCAGCTGATGCACTATCTCGCATTTTCTTATCTGCTCAGCAACAGCACCGGGGTCCAGCAGCAGCACCAGGGTCCAGCAACAGCACCGGGGACCAGCAACAGCACCGTGGTCCAGCAACAGCACCGGGGCCCAGCAACAGCACCGGGGACCAGCAACAGCACTGGGGTCCAGCAACAGCACCGGGGCCCAGCAACAGCACCGGGATCCAGCAACAGCACCGGGGTCCAGCAACAGCACCGTGGTCCAGCAACAGCACCGGGGACCAGCAACAGCACTGGGGTCCAGCAACAGCACCGGGGCCCAGCAACAGCACCGGGATCCAGCAACAGCACCGGGGTCCAGCAACAGCACCGAGGTCCAGCAACAGCACCGGGCTCCAGCAACAGCACTTTGGTCCAGCAACAACACCGGGGTCCAGCAACAGCACCGGGGTCCAGCAACAGCACCGGGGTCCAGCAACAGCACCTTGGTCCAGCAACAGCACCGGGGTCCAGCAACAGCACCTTGGTCCAGCAACAGCACCGGGGTCCAGCAACAGCACCTTGGTCCAGCAACAGCACCGGGGTCCAGCAACAGCACCGGAATCCAGCAAAAGCACCGGGGTCCAGCAACAGCACCGGAGTCCAGCAACAGCACCGGGGTCCAGCAACAGCACTTTGGTCCAGCAACAGCACCGGGGTCCAGCAACAGCACCGGGGTCCAGCAACAGCACTGGGGTCCAGCAACAGCACCGGGGTCCAGCAACAGCACCGGGGTTCAGCAACAGCACCGGGGACCAGCAACAGCACCGGGGTCCAGCAACAGCACCGGGATCCAGCAACAGCACCGGGGTCCAGCAACAGCACCTTGGTCCAGCAACAGCACCTTGGTCCAGCAACAGCACCGGGGCCCAGCAACAGCACCGGGGTCCAGCAACAGCACCTTGGTCCAGCAACAGCACCGGGGTCCAGCAACAGCACCGGGGTCCAGCAACAGCACCTTGGTCCAGCAACAGCACCGGGGTCCAGCAACAGCACCTTGGTCCAGCAACAGCACCTTGGTCCAGCAACAGCACCGGGGTCCAGCAACAGCACCTTGGTCCAGCAACAGCACCTTGGTCCAGCAACAGCACCGGGGTCCAGCAACAGCACCTTGGTCCAGCAACAGCACCGGGGTCCAGCAACAGCACCTTGGTCCAGCAACAGCACCGGGGTCCAGCAACAGCACCTTGGTCCAGCAACAGCACCGGGGTCCAGCAACAGCACCTTGGTCCAGCAACAGCACCGGGGTCCAGCAACAGCATCTTGGTCCAGCAACAGCACCGGGGTCCAGCAACAGTGTCGTAGGGGTTCTTAAGGAGATACGAGGGTTGAAGGTAAACACCTTGTTGGATGGTAACACTATATATTGTCAGACTGTGATGAGGAATGGATGGGCCCAGCCTGCCGTGCGTGTTACTGCCTGGATGTCTATACGCCGAGTGAGAGCCAGGCAGCTCGTCTCACTGACTCATGCTGTACCCCGTGACGTCATACAGTCACAGGCCTAGGGAGCTTCTATATAGAGCACATGGATGGTACTATGATACTCAACTAATCTATACATACAACACATGTAAAGGAGGATCAGCAACTATGCTGACAACAGCACCGGGGTCCAGCAACAGCACCGGGGTCCAGCAACAGCACCGGGGTCCAGCAACAGCACCGGGGTCCAGCAACAGCACCGGGGTCCAGCAACAGCACCGGGGTCCAGCAACAGCACCAGGGTCCAGCAACAGCACCGGGGTCCAGCAACAGCACCGGGGTCCAGCAACAGCACCGGGGTCCAGCAATAGCAACGGGGTCCAGCAACAGCACCGGGGTCCAGCAACGGCACCAGGGTCCAGCAATAGCACCGGGGTCCAGCAACAGCACCGGGGTCCAGCAACAGCACCGGGGTCCAGCAACAGCACCGGGGTCCAGCAACAGCACCGGGGTCCAGCAACAGCACCAGGGTCCAGCAATAGCAACGGGGTCCAGCAACAGCACCGGGGTCCAGCAACAGCACAGGGGTCCAGCAACAGCACCAGGGTCCAGCAATAGCACCGGGGTCCAGCAACAGCACTGGGGTCCAGCAACAGCACCGGGGTCCAGCAACAGCACCGGGGTCCAGCAATAGCACTGGGGTCCAGCAACAGCACTGGGGTCCAGCAACAGCACTGGGGTCCAGCAACAGCACCAGGGTCCAGCAATAGCACCGGGTTCCAGCAACAGCACTGGGGTCCAGCAATACCACCGGGGTCCAGCAACAGCACTGGGGTCCAGCAACAGCACTGGGGTCCAGCAACAGCACTGGGGTCCAGCAACAGCACCAGGGTCCAGCAATAGCACCGGGGTCGAGAAACAGCACCAGGGTCCAGCAATAGCACCGGGGTCCAGCAACAGCACCAGGGTCCAGCAATAGCACCGGGGTCCAGCAACAGCACTGGGGTCCAGCAACAGCACCGGGGTCCAGCAACAGCACCGGGGTCCAGCAATAGCACCGGGGTCCAGCAACAGCACTGGGGTCCAGCAACAGCACTGGGGTCCAGCAACAGCACCAGGGTCCAGCAATAGCACCGGGGTCCAGCAACAGCACTGGGGTCCAGCAATAGCACCGGGGTCCAGCAACAGCACTGGGGTCCAGCAACAGCACTGGGATCCAGCAACAGCACTGGGGTTCAGCAACAGCACCAGGGTCCAGCAATAGCACCGGGGTCCAGAAACAGCACTGGGGTCCAGCAACAGCACTGGGGTCCAGCAACAGCACTGGGGTCCAGCAACAGCACCAGGGTCCAGCAACAGCACCAGGGTCCAGCAATAGCACCGGGGTCCAGCAACAGCACTGGGGTCCAGCAACAGCACTGGGGTCCAGCAACAGCACTGGGGTTAAGCAACAGCACCAGGGTCCAGCAACAGCACTAGGGTCCAGCAGCAGCACCGAGGTCCAGCAACAGCACTGGGGTCCAGCAACAGCACTGGGGTCCAGCAACAGCACCAGGGTCCAGCAACAGCACTAGGGTCCAGCAGCAGCACCGGGGTCCAGCAACAGCACTGGGGTCCAGCAACAGCACTGGGGTCCAGCAACAGCACCAGGGTCCAGCAACAGCACTAGGGTCCAGCAGCAGCACCGGGGTCCAGCAACAGCACCGGGGTCCAGCAACAGCACTGGGGTCCAGCAACAGCACCAGGGTCCAGCAACAGCACTAGGGTCCAGCAACAGCACTAGGGTCCAGCAGCAGCACCGGGGTCCAGCAACAGCACTGGGGTCCAGCAACAGCACTGGGGTCCAGCAACAGCACCAGGGTCCAGCAACAGCACTAGGGTCCAGCAGCAGCACTGGGGTCCAGCAACAGCACTGGGGTCCAGCAACAGCACTGGGGTCCAGCAACAGCACCAGGGTCCAGCAACAGCACTAGGGTCCAGCAGCAGCACCGGGGTCCAGCAACAGCACCGGGGTCCAGCAACAGCACTAGGGTCCAGCAACAGCACTAGGGTCCAGCAGCAGCACCGGGGTCCAGCAACAGCACTGGGGTCCAGCAACAGCACTGGGGTCCAGCAACAGCACCGGGGTCCAGCAACAGCACCAGGGTCCAGCAATACCACCGGGGTCCAGCAACAGCACTGGGGTCCAGCAATACCACCGGGGTCCAGCAACAGCACTGGGGTCCAGCAACAGCACTGGGGTCCAGCAACAGCACTAGGGTCCAGCAACAGCACTAGGGTCCAGCAGCAGCACCGGGGTCCAGCAACAGCACTGGGGTCCAGCAACAGCACTGGGGTCCAGCAACAGCACCAGGGTCCAGCAACAGCACTAGGGTCCAGCAACAGCACTAGGGTCCAGCAGCAGCACCGGGGTCCAGCAACAGCACTGGGGTCCAGCAACAGCACTAGGGTCCAGCAACAGCACTGGGGTCCAGCAACAGCACCAGGGTCCAGCAACAGCACCAGGGTCCAGCAACAGCACTGGGGTCCAGCAACAGCACCGGGGTCCAGCAACAGCACTGGGGTCCAGCAACAGCACCGGGGTCCAGCAACAGCACTGGGGTCCAGCAACAGCACCGGGGTCCAGCAACAGCACTGGGGTCCAGCAACAGCACCTTGCTTGCGGTGATCTGTACTTGTGTTTCTTCCCATTTTGTGTTATTGTGCAACTGTTTCCTTGTACAGCCTCGTTATGATGCATATGTGCTTCTGTTATGTTCTGTATGATGGTTTCTGATCCCCTTGTGTTATGTTCTGTATGATGGTTTCTGATCCCCTTCTGTTATGTTCTGTATGATGGTTTCTGATCCCCTTGTGTTATGTTCTGTATGATGGTTTCTGATCCCCTTGTGTTATGTTCTGTATGATGGTTTCTGATCCCCTTCTGTTATGTTCTGTATGATGGTTTCTGATCCCCTTCTGTTATGTTCTGTATGATGGTTTTTGATCCCCTTGTGTTACGTTCTGTATGATGGCTCACGAAATCGTAATGACACGATTGCAAACAAACCATACACCGGCCGGGATTGAACCCGCGGTCAGAGAGTCTCAAAGCCCCAGACCGTCGCGTTAGCCACTAGACCAGCTAGCCACAATAAGATTCGTCCAACTAGGTATATTTCTACACCATAGGAAGGTTAGCACAGGCACCACTGTGACCACAAATGCAAGTTTTTACAGACGAATCTCCAGCTAGCGTGGCCGTGACGAACTCTAGCTCAAGTCCCCTCACTGCCGTCAACATGACTCACGAAATCGTAATGACACGGCAGTGAGGGGACTTGAGCTAGAGTTCGTCACGGCCACGCTAGCTGGAGATTCGTCTGTAAAAACTTGCATTTGTGGTCACAGTGGTGCCTGTGCTAACCTTCCTATGGTGTAGAAATATACCTAGTTGGACGAATCTTATTGTGGCTAGCTGGTCTAGTGGCTAACGTGACGGTCTGGAGTTTAGAGACTCTCTGACCGCGGGTTCAATCCTGGCTGGGGTATGGTTTCTGTATGATGGTTTCTGATCCCCTTGTGTTGTTATGTTCTGTATAATGGTTTCTGATCCCCTTCTGTTATGTTCTGTATGATGGTTTCTGATCCCCTTCTGTTATGTTTGATTGGCTATATATGCCTCTCTTTTGACCAATCAGATATTTTAATCTATTGTTCATCCATTTAGGATCATTTTTGTTTGATCTGATTTCCTTATTTGGAATATAGTTCTAGCTGCTCAGTCAAATTATGTTCCAAATAGGGAAATCAGATCAAACAAAAATGATCCTAAATGGATTGAACAATAGATTAAAATATCTGATTGGTCAAAAAGAGGGCATATATGGGCAAATCAAAGAGAGGGGCAATTAAGAAATCGATATATTCAGTTAAAGAGAGAAATAAAGAAGGGAATTAGAAAAGCAAAAGAGATTATGGAGGTTAAAGTTGCAACAGAATCGAAGACTAACCCAAAAGGATTTCTTTCAGGTATACAGTAGAGTAAGATCAGTGACAAGATAGGCCCACTCAAAAGTTCCTCGGTCAGCTCATGACAGTGATAAGGAAATTTGTTGAAGATTTTTAAACATACTTCCTCTCAGTTTTTTACACAGGAGGTTACCACGATATTCCAGAAATGATAAATTATGTATGAACAGGACGATAATAAACTGTTGCACGATTAGGGCCAAAGTGACATGGTCCTTAGGCAAATAGATATAATTATAAACCTAACAAATCCCCAGGCCCTGATGAACTGTATGCAAAGGGTTCAAAGGAATTAAAGAAGAGACTTAGCAAACCTTTGGTAATCTTTTCAACATATCACTACAAACTGGCATGGTGCCAGATAAGTGGAAAAATGGCAAATTTTATACCTATTTTCAAAGCAGTGACAGGTCCTTGGCTTCGAACTATAGACAATAAGCTAACCTCCATAGTGAAAATTTATGAATCAAAATTGCCGAGGCAGTTTGTAGCCACCTTGAAAAGCATAAATTAATCAACGAATCTCAGCATGGTTTTACAAAGGGGCGTTCCTGCCTAACGAATTTATTAAACTTTTTTCACTAAGGTAATTTGAGGAGGTAGTCATGATAACGAATATGATATTGTGTATATGGACTTCAGTAAGCTTTAGGACAGGGTCCCACATCAGAGACTATTGAGGACAAATAAGCACATGGAATAGGAGGAAAATTTTTCCTGGATAGAGGCATGGTTGACAAACAGCAGCAGAGAGTTTGCATAAATGGGGAGAAATCAGAGTGGGGAACGTCACGAGCGTGTTTCACAGGGGTCAGTGTTGGGCCCCCTGCTTTCACAATCTACATAAACGACATAGATGAGGGCATAAAGAGCGACAATCAGCAAGTTTGCCGAATGACACCAAATAGGCCTCGAATTCATTCGACGACGACATTAGAGCACTCCAGGAAGATTTTGAATAGACTGATGCGTGTCGAAAGTGGCAGATGCAGTTTATATAGACAAATCAAAGTTCTAAATGTCGACAGTGACAAAGCATGCCACATATAAACTAAATAATGTAGATCTTAATATTACGGATTGCGAAAAAGATTTAGGAGTTTGGTAGCATAAATCTGAAACCAAGACAACAGGCATAAGTGCTCGCAATAAAGCTAATAGATCCTTGGCTTCATATCAAGAAGCATAAATAATAGGAGTCCTCAGGTTGTTCTTCAACTCATACTTCCTTGGTTAGGCCTCATTTAGATTAATGCTGCACAGTTTTAGGTCACCGTATTACAGAATGGATATAAATGCTCTGGAAAATGTACAAAGGAGGATGACAAAGTTGATCCCATGTATCAGAAACCTTCCTATGAGGATAGACTAAGGGCACTGAATCTCAACTCTAGAAAGACGTTAGAATTAGGGGGAATATGATTGAGTGTAGTATAAATGGAAAACAGGAATAATAAAGGGGATGTAAATAGTGTGCTAAAAATATCTATCCTAGACAGGACTCGCAGCAACTGGTTTAAGTTTGAAAAAAATTCAGATTCAGGAAGGATATAGGAAAGACTGGTTTGGAATAGAGTTGTGGATGAGTGGAACAAACTCCCAAGTACAGTTATAGAGGCCAGAACGTTGTGTAGCTTTAAAAACAGGTTGGATAAATACATGAGTGGATGTGGGTGGGTGCGAGTTGGAACTGATAGCTTGTGCTACCAGGTCGGTTGCCGTGTTCCTCCCTTAAGTCAGTGTGACCTGACCTGACAAGGTTGGGTGCATTGGCTTAAGCCGGTAGGAGACTTGGACCTGTCTCGCATGGGCCAGTATGCCTTCTGCAGTGTTCCTTCGTTCTTATCTTCTTATGTATGATGGTTTCTGATCCCCTTGTGTTATGTTCTGTATGATGGTTTCTGATCCATTTGTGTTATGTTCTGTATGATGGTTTCTGATCCCCTTGTGTTGTTATGTTCTGTATGATGGTTTCTGATCCCCTTGTGTTATGATCTGTATGATGGTTTCTGATCCCCTTGTGTTGTTATGGTCTGTATAATGGTTTCTGATCCCCTTTTGTTATGATCTGTATGATGGTTTCTGATCCCCTTGTGTTGTTATGTTCTGTATGATGGTTTCTGATCCCCTTGTGTTATGTTCTGTATGATGGTTTCTGACCCCCTTGTGTTGTTATGTTTTATATGGTTTCTGATCCCCTTGTATTGTTATGTTTTATATGGTTCCTGATCCCCTGGTGCTGTCATGTTCTGTATGATGGTTCCTGATCCCCTTGTGTTGTCATGTTCTGTCTGCTGGCACAGACAGCACTGTACACCATCCCTGGCACAGACAGCACTGTACACCATCCCTGTCACAGACATCACTGAACACCATATCTGGCACAGACAGCACTGTACACCATCCCTGGCACAAACAGCACTGTACACCATCCCTGGCACAGACAGCACTGTACACCATCCCTGGCACGGACAGCACTGTACACCATCCCTGGCACAGACAGCACTGTACACCATCCCTGGCACAGACAGCACTGTACACCATCCCTAGCACAGACAGCACTGTACACCATCCCTAGCACAGACAACACTGTACACCATCCCTGGCACAAACAGAACTGTACACCATCCCAGGCACAAACAGCACTGTACACCATCCCTGGCACAAACAGCACTGTACACCATCCCTGGCACAGACAGCACTGTACACCATCCCTGGCACGGACAGCACTGTACACCATCCCTGTCACAGACAGCACTGTACATCATCCCTGGCACAGACAGCACTGTACCTCATCCCTGGTACAGACAGCACTGTACACCATCCCTGGCACAAACAGCACTGTACGCCATCCCTGGCACAAACAGCACTGTACACCATCCCTGGCACAAACAGCACTGTACACCATCCCTGGCACAGACAGCACTGTACACCATCCCTGGCACAGACAGCAGTGTACACCATCCCTGGCACAAACAGCACTGTACATAATCCCTGGCACAAACAGCACTGCACACCATCCCTGGCACAGACAGCACTGTACACCATCCCTGTCACAGACAGCACTGTACACCATCCCTGTCACAGACAGCACTGTACACCATCCCTGGCACAGACAGCACTGTACACCATCCCTGGCACAGACAGCACTGTACACCATCCCTGTCACAAACAGCACTGTACACCATCCCTGGCACAGACAGCACTGTACACCATCCCTGTCACAAACATCACTGTACACCATCCCTGTCACAAACAGCACTGTACACCATCCCTGGCACAGACAGCACTGTACACCATCCCTGGCACAAATAGCACTGTACACCATCCCTGTCACAAACAGCACTGTACACCATCCCTGGCACAGACAGCACTGTACACCATCCCTGGCACAAACAGCACTGTACACCATCCCTGTCACAAACAGCACTGTACACCATCCTTGTCACAAACAGCACTGTACACCATACCTGGCACAAACAGCACTGTACACCATCTCTGTCACAAACAGCACTGTACACCATCCCTGGCACAGACAGCACTGTACACCATCCCTGCACAGACAGCACTGTACACCATCCTGTCACAAACAGCACTGTACACCATCCCTGGCACAGATAGCACTGTACACCATCCCTGGCACAAACAGCACTGTACACCATCCCTGGCACAAACAGCACTGTACACCATCCCTGGCACAAACAGCACTGTACACCATCCCTGGCACAAACAGCACTGTACACCATCCCTGGCACAGACAGCACTGTACACCATCCCTGGCACAAACAGCACTGTACACCATCCCTGGCACAGACAGCACTGTACACCATCCCTCGCACAAACAGCACTGTACACCATCCCTGGCACAAACAGCACTGTACACCATCCCTGGCACAAACAGCACTATACACCATCCCTGGCACAAACAGCATTGTACACCATCCCTGGCACAAACAGCATTGTACACCATCCCTGGCACAAACAGCATTGTACACCATCCCTGGCACAAACAGCACTGTACACCATCCCTGGCACAAACAGCATTGTACACCATCCCTGGCAGACAGCATTGTACACCATCCCTGGCACAAACAGCACTGTACACCATCCCTGGCACAGACAGCACTGTACACCATCCCTGGCACAGACAGCACTGTACACCATCCCTGGCACAAACAGCACTGTACACCATCCATGTCACAGACAGCACTGTACACCATCCCTGGCACAGACAGCACTGTACACCATCCCTGGCACAAATAGCACTGTACACCATCCCTGTCACAAACAGCACTGTACACCATCCCTGGCACAGACAGCACTGTACACCATCCCTGGCACAAACAGCACTGTACACCATCCCTGTCACAAACAGCACTGTACACCATCCTTGTCACAAACAGCACTGTACACCATACCTGGCACAAACAGCACTGTACACCATCTCTGTCACAAACAGCACTGTACACCATCCCTGGCACAGACAGCACTGTACACCATCCCTGGCACAGACAGCACTGTACACCATCCCTGTCACAAACAGCACTGTACACCATCCCTGGCACAGATAGCACTGTACACCATCCCTGGCACAAACAGCACTGTACACCATCCCTGGCACAAACAGCACTGTACACCATCCCTGGCACAAACAGCACTGTACACCATCCCTGGCACAAACAGCACTGTACACCATCCCTGGCACAGACAGCACTGTACACCATCCCTGGCACAAACAGCACTGTACACCATCCCTGGCACAGACAGCACTGTACACCATCCCTGGCACAAACAGCACTGTACACCATCCCTGGCACAAACAGCACTGTACACCATCCCTGGCACAAACAGCACTGTACACCATCCCTGGCACAAACAGCATTGTACACCATCCCTGGCACAAACAGCATTGTACACCATCCCTGGCACAAACAGCATTGTACACCATCCCTGGCACAAACAGCACTGTACACCATCCCTGGCACAAACAGCATTGTACACCATCCCTGGCAGACAGCATTGTACACCATCCCTGGCACAAACAGCACTGTACACCATCCCTGGCACAGACAGCACTGTACACCATCCCTGGCACAGACAGCACTGTACACCATCCCTGGCACAAACAGCACTGTACACCATCCATGTCACAGACAGCACTGTACACCATCCCTGGCACAGACAGCACTGTACACCATCCCTGGCACAGACAGCACTGTACACCATCCCTGGCACAGACAGCACTGTACACCATCCCTGGCACAGACAGCACTGTACACCATCCCTGGCACAGACAGCACTGTACACCATCCCTGGCACAAACAGCACTGTACACCATCACTGGCACAAACAGCACTGTACACCATCCCTGGCACAAACAGCACTGTACACCATCCCTGGCACAAACAGCACTGTACACCATCACTGGCACAAACAGCACTGTACACCATCCCTGGCACAGACAGCACTGTACACCATCCCTGGCACAAACAGCACTGTACACCATCCCTGGCACAAACAGCACTGTACACCATCACTGGCACAAACAGCACTGTACACCATCACTGGCACAAACAGCACTGTACACCATCACTGGCACAAACAACACTGTACACCATCCCTGGCACAAACAGCACTGTACACCATCCCTGGCACAAACAGCACTGTACACCATCCCTGGCACAAACAGCACTGTACACCATCACTGGCACAAACAGCACTGTACACCATCCCTGGCACAAACAGCACTGTACACCATCACTGGCACAAACAGCACTGTACACCATCACTGGCACAAACAGCACTGTACACCATCACTGGCACAAACAGCACTGTACATCATCACTGGCACAAACAGCACTGTACACCATCCCTGGCACAAACAGCACTGTACACCATCACTGGCACAAACAGCACTGTACACCATCACTGGCACAAACAGCACTGTACACCATCACTGGCACAAACAGCACTGTACACCATCACTGGCACAAACAGCACTGTACACCATCACTGCACAAACAGCACTGTACACCATCACTGGCACAAACAGCACTGTACACCATCACTGGCACAAACAGCACTGTACACCATCCCTGGCACAAACAGCACTGTTACACTGTAGACAAGTTTTAATCATGACTGATATTATTCCAATGATGAGAAAAGTGTATAGTAAAATGTTGGTTATTTTTAGTAAGTCACACCTGCCTGATGTTATTACTTCCCACCCCCCCGTCCCCCCTTCCCATCCCCCTCCCGCAAGCCCCCCCGTCCCCCCCCCCTCGCTCACTAGATCATCCCAACCTGACTTTATTAGATGCATCTCCTGGACTCACTCGCTGGAGCGTGACTTCATTAACTCCACATCCTGGACTCACTGGCTTTAGCGAGATTTCATTAACTCCACATCCTGGGCTCACTGGCTGGAGCGAGATTTCATTAACTCCACATCCTGGGCTCACTGGCTGGAGCGAGATTTCATTAACTCCACATCCTGGGCTCACTGGCTTTAGCAAGATTTCATTAACTCCACATCCTGGGCTCACTGGCTGGAGCGAGATTTCATTAACTCCACATCCTGGGCTCACTGGCTTTAGCGAGATTTCATTAACTCCACATCCTGGGCTCACTGGCTGGAGCGAGATTTCATTAACTCCACATCCTGGACTCACTGGCTTTAGCGAGATTTCATTATTTCATTAACTCCACATCCTGGGCTCACTGGCTGGAGCGAGATTTCATTAACTCCACATCCTGGGCTCACTGGCTGGAGCGAGATTTCATTAACTCCACATCCTGGGCTCACTGGCTGGAGCGAGATTTCATTAACTCCACATCCTGGGCTCACTGGCTGGAGCGAGATTTCATTAACTCCACATCCTGGGCTCACTGGCTGGAGCGAGATTTCATTAACTCCACATCCTGGACTCACTGGCTGGAGCGAGATTTCATTAACTCCACATCCTGTGCTCACTGGCTGGAGCGAGATTTCATTAACTCCACATCCTGGGCTCACTGGCTGGAGCGAGATTTCATTAACTCCACATCCTGGACTCACTGGCTGGAGCGAGATTTCATTAATTCCACATCCTGGACTCACTGGCTGGAGCGAGATTTCATTAACTCCACATCCTGGGCTCACTGGCTGGAGCGAGATTTCATTAACTCCACATCCTGGACTCACTGGCTGGAGCGAGATTTCATTAACTCCACATCCTGGGCTCACTGGCTGGAGCGAGATTTCATTAACTCCACATCCTGGGCTCACTGGCTGGAGCGAGATTTCATTAACTCCACATCCTGGGCTCACTGGCTGGAGCGAGATTTCATTAACTCCACATCCTGGGCTCACTGGCTGGAGCGAGATTTCATTAACTCCACATCCTGGGCTCACTGGCTGGAGCGTGACTTCATTAACTCCACATCCTGGGCTCACTGGCTGGAGCGTGACTTCATTAACTCCACATCCTGGGCTCACTGGCTGGAGCGAGATTTCATTAACTCCACATCCTGGGCTCACTGGCTGGAGCGAGATTTCATTAACTCCACATCCTGGGCTCACTGGCTGGAGCGAGATTTCATTAACTCCACATCCTGGGCTCACTGGCTGGAGCGTGACTTCATTAACTCCACATCCTGGGCTCACTGGCTGGAGCGTGACTTCATTAACTCCACATCCTGGGCTCACTGGCTGGAGCGAGATTTCATTAACTCCACATCCTGGGCTCACTGGCTGGAGCGAGATTTCATTAACTCCACATCCTGGGCTCACTGGCTGGAGCGAGATTTCATTAACTCCACATCCTGGGCTCACTGGCTGGAGCGAGATTTCATTAACTCCACATCCTGGGCTCACTGGCTGGAGCGAGATTTCATTAACTCCACATCCTGGGCTCACTGGCTGGAGCGAGATTTCATTAACTCCACATCCTGGGCTCACTGGCTGGAGCGAGATTTCATTAACTCCACATCCTGGGCTCACTGGCTGGAGCGAGATTTCATTAATTCCACATCCTGGGCTCACTGGCTGGAGCGTGACTTCATTAACTCCACATCCTGGGCTCACTGGCTGGAGCGAGATTTCATTAACTCCACATCCTGGGCTCACTGGCTGGAGCGAGATTTCATTAACTCCACATCCTGGGCTCACTGGCTGGAGCGAGATTTCATTAACTCCACATCCTGGGCTCACTGGCTGGAGCGTGACTTCATTAACTCCACATCCTGGGCTCACTGGCTGGAGCGTGACTTCATTAACTCCACATCCTGGGCTCACTGGCTGGAGCGTGACTTCATTAACTCCACATCCTGGGCTCACTAGGTCGAGTGATAACGTGCAGGTTTTGTTTGCTCATTTGCTCAATGAGTCTCGAGTAACAGGAAATATTTTCATATAAATCCTTAGTCACGATATACCTGAAGAATGATAAATATACCTGAATGACCTGATCAACCAGGCTATTGGTGCTAGCTGCATGAAATATGTATGCACCATACCCGGTTGATCAGGAAGTGACTTGAACTTATCCAGATCCATTTAGAAGACAGCCAGGCCTGCCAGGTGTCTAGTAATCCGCCGTCTGTATGAAGGGAAGGTGTTCAAGTCTTGGTTCCTTCACACTAACTGAATTTTCCCTTAATATACGCACTGCATTCTTGTGTTTCATTGGAGGTATTTTGCACTGTCTGCTGAGCCAATATTTTTATATGGAATTATTTTTTTGGTATGCAGATTTGGGAGCACTTCCTCTAGAATTTCCCAGGTGTCGATTATAATGTATCTTCAAAGGAGTACAGATCGAGGAACTTCAAGCGTTTCCAGTTTAGATGCTTGACTGAATTTATGAGAGAAGTGAAGGTTCACTGCAGTCTCCAGGTCTGCAATATCACCTACCTTGAACAGTGCTGTTAAGAGTACAGTAGAACTCCAGCCTCGACACAACAGTGACTTAAAAGAGTTTGAGACGTGGCTTGGCATCCCTTGTTTTAAAAGTTCCAGTTATCCAGCCTAATATCTTCCTTGCGCCTGCGATAGTAACACTTTTGTGATCCTTGACACTGAGATTTTTTAAAATTAATCGCTCCTAAGTGTCTCGCGTTAATCTTACACTATAACTGCTAATAATGGTAATATTTACAGAAGAATATTTCTGTTTTCACTTCCGGAATATTGCTTTGCTTTCAAAGCACTTTACACAGCAAGAAGAATATCAAACCTGGAACATATTGATGCACAATTATAGCCTCACGTAACGTAGGTAAAAGTGCAGATTTGGAGAATTTACAGAGAACTTTACTTCTCATATAAATTCAAGCATTTATTTTACTGGGAATGACCAAATTCCTAAGGTTTTACTCCTAAAAAACGAGAAAAATACCTCATAATTCAGCCTAGTCTCGCACCACGAGTAATACGGATTTAAACGTTTTTCTGGTTTTATTTTCGGTCACGTCGTTGCCAAGTTTGATGCGGCCGTTTTTATTTTATAATTTTTGGTTATTTGTTCATTTTTATGAGGTTTATGTAATATAACATAATTAAAAATAAAATACCATTCATAAGTTTACAAGAAACGTTGAGAACTGAACATCTGGAACATCATATGAATAAACCCGCAGTAAAATGAGGACAGATTCCATACTTGAAACCTGGAAAATTTTGAGGAACTGACCAACAAAACATTTTGAAGACATTTGGAAGTCACTGTAGTGTCAGGTGTAAAATACTAGGAAAACTTGGTATATGAGTGTACTATATACCAGTGGGTGACATACTGCTGGTAGCCACAACCGGAGATACCCTCCTCTTACTCTGATATCTGATTATCCCCCATTCTTCAGGAGCTATATAAATATACGGGTTTAGCGCTTCCCCAGGGTAATCAAATCTGCACTCTGATGTTTCTCCTGACTAGAGCGAGAGGCTCGACACACAGTATAAACTTTCCTTGATATAAAACAGGAGTACAAGCACGTGATAGCTGACAGAACAGGTGGGAGTGGAACCCAAGACAAGCCAGTGTGTTTACCATCGTACTATTTTAATTTAAGAGGACATTAAGAGATTACTCAGTAAGAGTAAAGGGTCTATGACTTTTCAACACTCTCCTTCATGTGGAAGTAGAATCACAAACACACCAATAACTGTCTTCAAGAGGGAACCTGATAAGTTAACCCAGATCAATAACTATCGTTAAGAGGGAACTGACAAGTTCCTCCAGACAGTTCTTGATCAGCCAGGGTGTGATCTTCGCGTTGGACTGCATGCTACTAGTACAAATAGCTTGTATAATCTCGCCAGCAGCCTGATGACCTGTTTCCTTACCGGGTCGCTGAGGCAGTGACCCTTGACACCATCAGCAGGTAGTCAGAAGATAGGCAGGCAACTGCATAATCAGTCAACATCCTCATTTTAAACTGCTCGTTTTCTATTGCTGTTACCAGCGTCAGTTACTGAATGTTCTCTGCAAGTAGATTTTTTCTTATTTAAGGTATACCTGTAGTTTAATGCAGACGGTTCAGGGGTCACTACCGTCGTTGTTTGGTCCCAGACCAAGTCTTGCGGTTGATGATCAGTCATGCAGCACAACATGAGTACCGTTGCCTGGATATTCGGAAAATAAATTATTAAGGTACTTTTCAGGTTTCTTTTTGAAGACATCAATGGTTTTGTTAGTATTTCCTCTTATATGTGAAGGGCGACTGATGTAGTCTTGATTCCTTACTATAATTCAGTTATCTCTTAGAGTCTTCATAGCAACCTCTGTTTTCATTGGGGGTGTTTTGCACACAGAAATCACTCGTACTTGTGCAGGGAGTGATTTCTATGTGCAGGTTTGGGACCAGTCCCTCTGTAATTTTCTAGGTGTAAATTATGAACATTTGAAGTTCCAGGAACTTTAAACTTTCCCAGTAATTTAGGTGCTTGACTAAATTTATGGAAGATGTGAAGGTTCTCTGCATATTTTTCAGCTCTGTAATATTGCCTGCTTAAAAAGGGCTGTTGGTGCAGCATGTTTTGGTGAAACACGTGTTGGTGATGCAGCATATGGTGCAACAGGCAGCAGTTCGTGGTGCAGCAGATAGTGTTGAAGCAGGCGGTGGTAGTGGTGCAGCAGGTGGTGGTGGAGGTGCAGCAGGGAGTGATGGTGCTGCACCACCATCACTCCCTGCTGGTGCTGCACCACCATCACTCCCTGCTGTACCACCATCACCGCCTGCTGCACCACTATTTGGTAGTGGTGGTACAACTCGTGCAGCAGGTGCTGGCAGTAGCGAAGGAAAGATGGTGGTGGTGGTGCAGCAAGTGGTGGTGTGGTGCAGCAAGTGGTGGTGTGGTGCAGCAGGTGGTGGTGGAAATGGTGAAGCAGGTGGTGGTGGTGCAGCAGGTGATGGTACAGCAGGTGATGGTGGTGGTGCAACAGGTGGTGGTGGCGGTGTTGGTGGTGGTTCAGCAGGTGGCGTATCATGTGATAGTGCAGAAGAAGGTAGCTTATCGTGATAGTTAATAGTTGATTGCAGCAGCGGTGGTAATCCAGAAGCAAGTACCGTGAAGCAAGCAACCCGCAGCTTGGTAATAACTGACCACTTACTTTCAGGAGAGACTGTAGTCAGGCTTCTCAGCAACGTAACATTTTCCATCCTCGTGTTCGCAAGCGTGACTTACATGACTTGGGAGATGGTGATTGTTACTGAAGGTTCGGTAGAGGTTGATGATTGTGGAAGGAGGAGGTTACTGACTGCTGCTGGTGGACAGTGGAAGTTGCTGATTGTTGTATATATGTTGGTAGAATTACCAACAATATGTAAAGTAAAAGGACACAAGTGCAACTAATGTGACATTTTATTGTCTCCAGGAGCTTTGTGAAGCCGTTACAAACAGTACATGGACACAGAGGGTATATATAGGCTCAGAGTGAGGTACAATACTAGTGGTAGTAGTAGAGACATAAGTTGTAGTAGTAGTACTAGTAATACAATATGGTAGAACAATTAACTTGCACATGAGTAAAAGAATATAAAAGCTATTACTTGGGTACCATAAAAATAGGTTAGACAAATATTTCTATTGTAGGCTGGATTAGAGAAGGTCTCTTTCAATGTTCATTCTCTGTAATGTGCTTTGTGCAGTATTAACAGGAGAGACTATGTGATGGCAGAGTTTACTGTTTTCACGAGGATTCTTGCTAAGACTTAAAAGATGGTGAAGCTGCCTTTGTTTTGCTTAATTGTATTAGAAACAGCGATTAGTGCTGATTCAAGACACTTGCGTTTGCAGAAATTAGTTTCTTTGATCGCTAATCGGGCGTCCCTGAATTTCATGAGATGATTAGTGGAATTTCGGTGTTGTACGCAGGCGTTGTTCAAGTTATCGTTCCTACATGCATAAATGTGTTCACTGGGTTTCGAGGTTTCTTGCTGTTTCACCTACATAAATCCTGTCGCAGCCTCCACAGGGTGTAGTGTAAACCCCGGTATTGACTGGTTCATGGTGCTTGGATTTAGTCCTGGTTAGGTCTTTTATCGAAGTGCTGGAAGCGATGGCGACTCTAGTGTTAGCTTGTGCAAGTACTTTAGAAACGTTCAAAGCAACAGCCTTACATATATATATATAATATATATATATATATATATATATATATATATATATATATATATATATATATATATATATAAAACACTGATCTCTGGTTGAAGGAGACTCGAACCTACGAACCTTAGGACAAGGTACGCAGTGCTTTACCAATCTACCCACACTGGACAATACCTTGGCGTGTAGCTTGCGCTACACGCCAAGGTATTGTCCTAAGGTTCGTAGGTTCGAGTCTCCTTCAGCCAGAGATCAGTGTTTGTGTATATTTCGCCTGTTCTCGCGAATTCCTTGCATATATATATATATATATATATATATATATATATATATATATATATATATATATATATATATATATATATATATATATATATATATAATATGTTAACTGTTCGTCTGTAAAGTAAAAGGACACAAGTGCTCTTCAGGAGCTTGACAAAGCTCCTGGAGAGCGAAACGTTGCCACAATAAAATGTCACTTAGTTGCACTTGTGTCCTTTTACTTTACATATTGTCGGTAATTCTACCAACATTATTACAACTCTTCGTCTCTACCACTGGTGAAGTGCCGCCGGTGTGATGCCACCAGAGTGGTGCCACTAGTATGGTACCACTGGTGTGGTACCACTGGGGTGGTGGAACTTCTACACATCGAGTATAATAAGGTTGATGAGTGGCCGCAGCAGTAACAGTGGCATGAAGCAGCAAGCGCCTACCTCCATGGCACGAATCAAGCACGTACCTCCCTGGCACGAAGCAGCAGCAGGCACGTACCTCCGTGACTCAAGCTGCTCCAACGTGAGTTATAAGTTTTTTTAATATATATGAGACCGCAATAGTCTATTAAGTTGACTAGCTGTGGCTAGTAAAAGTTAAGCCGGGAAAAGTAGGTGGTGTTTAATACATGTTAAGATACAGGCACAGGTACACAGGTACTTAGAAACACAGGTACACAGGTACATGGGTTTTTCTTGTAATCAGCCCACAAATTGGAGATGAAATTTTAGATGTTTGCGCCTATACCTATTAATTATCTTATTTCTTAGCTACCTCAATTATCTTCCTGCACACTTACCAATCTACCCACCAAGGCACATAGCCATCTACCTAATTATCTACCAACATATCTATCTACCAATATATCTAAATGCCAATTTGTCAATATTCGCATCTTCTTGCGGGTAGTCTCAGGTGTTTTGCTACTTTTGTAGTCCACCTTGAGACCAGTCTTCTCTGGAGTCCATCTTGAGACCAGTCTTCTCTGGAGTCCATCTTGAGACCAGTCTTCTCTAGAGTCCACCTTGAGACCAGTCTTCTCTGGAGTCCATCTTGAGACCAGTCTTCTCTAGAGTCCATCTTGAGACCAGTCTTCTCTGGAGTCCATCTTGAGACCAGTCTTCTCTAGAGTCCACCTTGAGACCAGTCTTCTCTGGAGTCCACCTTGAGACCAGTCTTCTCTAGAGTCCATCTTGAGACCAGTCTTCTCTAGAGTCCATCTTAAGACCAGTCTTCTCTGGAGTCCACCTTGAGACCAGTCTTCTCTGGAGTCCACCTTGAGACCAGTCTTCTCTGGAGTCCACCTTGAGACCAGTCTTCTCTGGAGTCCATCTTGAGACCAGTCTTCTCTAGAGTCCATCTTGAAACCAGTCTTCTCTGGACTCCACCTTGAGACCAGTCTTCTCTGGAGTTCACCTTGAGACCAGTCTTCTCTGGAGTCCACCTTGAGACCAGTCTTCTCTGGAGTCCACCTTGAGACCAATCTTCTCTGGAGTCCACCTTGAGACCAGTCTTGTCTGGGGTTCACCTGGAGACCAGTCTTCTCTGGAGTCCATCTTGAGACCAGTCTTCTCTGGAGTCCACCTTGAGACAAGTCTTCTCTAGAGTCCACCTTGAGACCAGTCTTCTCTGGAGTTCACCTTGAGACCAGTCTTCTCTGGAGTCCACCTTGAGACCAGTCTTCTCTGGAGTCCACATTGAGACCAGTATTCTCTGGAGTCCACCTTGAGACCAGTCTTCTCTGGTGTCCACCTTGAGACCAGTCTTCTCTGGAGTCCATCTTGAGACCAGTCTTCTCTGGAGTCCACCTTGAGACCAGTCTTCTCTGGAGTCCATCTTGAGACCAGTCTTCTCTAGAGTCCACCTTGAGACCAGTCTTCTCTGGAGTCCATCTTGAGACCAGTCTTCTCTAGAGTCCACCTTGAGACCAGTCTTCTCTGGAGTCCATCTTGAGACCAGTCTTCTCTAGAGTCCATCTTGAAACCAGTCTTCTCTGGACTCCACCTTGAGACCAGTCTTCTCTGGAGTTCACCTTGAGACCAGTCTTCTCTGGAGTCCACCTTGAGACCAGTCTTCTCTGGAGTCCACCTTGAGACCAATCTTCTCTGGAGTCCACCTTGAGACCAGTCTTCTCTGGGGTTCACCTGGAGACCAGTCTTCTCTGGAGTCCATCTTGAGACCAGTCTTCTCTGGAGTCCACCTTGAGACAAGTCTTCTCTAGAGTCCACCTTGAGACCAGTCTTCTCTGGAGTTCACCTTGAGACCAGTCTTCTCTGGAGTCCACCTTGAGACCAGTCTTCTCTGGAGTCCACATTGAGACCAGTATTCTCTGGAGTCCACCTTGAGACCAGTCTTCTCTGGTGTCCACCTTGAGACCAGTCTTCTCTGGAGTCCATCTTGAGACCAGTCTTCTCTGGAGTCCACCTTGAGACCAGTCTTCTCTGGAGTCCATCTTGAGACCAGTCTTCCCTGGAGTCCACCTTGAGACCAGTCTTCTCTAGAGTCCACCTTGAGACCAGTCTTCTCTAGAGTCCGCCTTGAGACCAGTCTTCTCTGGTGTCCACCTTGAGACCAGTCTTCTCAGGAGTCCATCCTGCGACCAGTCTTCTGGCCGCGGTCCACAATATCAGTCTGGCTACTGGATGTACTCACAACAACTCAGTGAAAACATCTTACAGGAATTGGTCGAGGTTCTACTTAAAAACTTTCAATTTGGTCCCGGTAATATTTCATATATCTCTCGGTAGGTTGTAACTCCTGAATCTGGAACTCCTGTTTTCACTGACTTTATTATATACACTTCCTCCCATATGTATTATTATGTAAGTGTACTTTGCACACAATTTATGACTTAATAAAGCCCACTTTGTGGGTGAAACGTCATGAAATAAAGATGGTATTAACGGCATTTGTGTTTCTGTCTTGTTGGTATTTTATATCATTTCTCTCCAAGTATTTTTGTCGTACAGTCCATGACGGAAATATATTTATCACATAAACCTTGACTATTAAGTAATATCATACAATCAATGACTGGGAGTAATAATAATTATCATAGAGTTCTTCACGTTGAAGTGTTGAGCTTGTGTAGTCATATTACATTCTAAGCATATTAGACACTTGTTGACAAGCAGCACAACCTTGTATATTATAAATGGCATACGATACCGACACGTTGATCAGTTAGTCACATGTGCAGCCTTAGGTATTTTCAGTGACGAAACATTTTGTCTGCACTGCAGACTTCATCAGTCGAATACAAAGATGAATTACACCCTTGGAGACAATAGACGATGTATAGAGGTAGTCTGAGATAATCAGTCCCTCAGCACGAACTTATACTCAGAAGCATGTGTGATAAACACTGACAATGTTATTATGAGAGATAAGTGAAGAAACTTAGGAGTTAAGATGGTGTCACTGTTGCCAGCTGAAGCAGAGGCGCTTCCTGTGGTCGCATCTGCTTAGACCTCCTATTTTCTGCAACACTGCAAGCTCCTGATGCGTTGATTGCAACACGAAAGGCCTAAAGCTATCATTCAACTACCCCGTGGTTTTGGCTTTTGAAATTAACAGAATTATATATATTTTTGCTCCTTCACCATGCATTACATGATACAGAAAGGCGAGCAAATCAGAATTTTACATTTTCTACCAAAAATGTAATTGATTTAAAAAACAAATAGTCACAAAGAATTTACTTTATGCCCTATTCCACGGATTAATTTATCCTTGACTAGTAGTGAACAGGTTACACGCAGTTTTAATGACCCACTGAGGAGTCAATAGGCTTTAAAGTCAGTTCCTCAACCTATCATTAGTTTAGGGGAAATACACAGAGGGGTGTAAATCTCTCAGTGATTAATGTATTCTTGACTGGTTGTGAACAGTCAAATGATCATCGTGTAGTCGATTGGCTTTTAACCCAATTATTTTAGTCATTAAAGTAGTCAGGACCGGAGTGTACAGTGTACATGTTGTATTTTGTCGGCTTCCAGCCATTCTGCCTTACTGTAGAAATTCCGAAATCGATCCCGGAATGTTTCCTTACACCTGCTGCCAATATTCACCTAGCAGTAAGTAGGGACCTGGGTGTTACTTTACACCTGCTGTCCCTGTTTACCTACAAGTACCTGGGTGTTGGTTGTAGGTCGCATCCTGGGAGACAAGATTAACCTAAGTTGGCCGAAATGCTCTGTATTACCTTTGATACACAAGAGAACATGGCAGTAACCAACGCAGAGGTTATCTTCATTATTTGCTCTAAATATAAGTTATTTTAGGTTACGCTAAGCTAACCTAGCCAAGACTAATATATTTTTCTCGATATTTAGACTGTGCTTTCAGAAATGACGTACAGTAGCTCACGCGAGACAGGAAGCTGTATATGACGGATATGTTGCAGCTAAATGTTTGGCTCGATGCGACCAGATTAGGATCTCAAGTCCATAAATTTATTCAGCTTCTGGGAGGGTGGGACTATAGCAATATATCGGATAACACACTGCCAGCCAGGTGACGCTTGTTCTTTACCACACATTTATGACTTGAGGCTTTCTGCATTAGCACGGTTAAGAAAGCATCTAGTGAATAAGACTGAAGTCTGAGGCAGTTTAAAAAGGCAAATGTAAATGCTTAACTTTAGGAACTAGAAAATAATGTGAACAGGTGGGAGGAAAGTGGTGGTAGGTTGTCTGCCCTCTGGGTCTCACCGGCTACACAGCCTCCTGACCCACCGTCTAGCCTAGTTTCTCGGAAATCCCAGGAGAACCAATGAAAACATTACATGTCATCTTGTTACTTTTTAACATGACAATTTACGGGTGTTATTGGACAGAAAGATTAAGTGACGTAAAAAAAAATGTCAGAGGGAAAAATCAATGAAATTACTTAGTGTGCATATCAATTGGGACGGTGATGAAATAAAACATTTATTTGAAAAATTAATATTTATTTGAAAAATACGCGGCAATGATATGATAGATAATTTATTTAATAAGAGATATGGCTACCTTTTGCTTTTATAAGCACTGCTACACGCTCTGGCATAGAATTGACCAATGTTGAACACATTATGGCAACCTCGTCGTGGTACCAGATCCTAATAACAGCAGCAATTAGTTTCTCTACAGTTCAACAATCATGTTTCGCGATCCTGCGTTTGGTTATTGGTCATAGATTCTCAATTGGGTTGAAGTCAGGAGAGTTTCCAGGCCAATCTAGAACATTTAGCCCACTCTCTTCGAAGAATGTCATCTTTTTTCTGGAAAATGCCTTCTCCATCAGGAAAGTCTCTATCCACAACGGGAAGTAAATGAGTTACCAGGATTGCCCTCTATTTGTCACTGTTCATTGTTTTCTCAACAATAACAAACCGTCCAGGACCTTTAACAGTAAAAGTACCCCATTGTTGAATGTGCCCATTCCGCAGAGGTTCATCTTTGCTCAGTCTCACTAAAACTGATCAGTAACCTTGTACTGCAAAATGTACCTCAACTGAAAATATAACTTACCTCCTTTCATCTGTTGTCCATCCCTTATGTTGGAGTGACCGTCGCAGCCGTTTTTCTTCCTAGCAACGGTCAATAATTGTTTCTTTATCAGCTTTCTGGTAGTTCTGAGAACTTTAAGGAGCCTTCGTCGAACATCTGAAGAATCAACATTTACGCCAGCTGAAGCCAAATCTCTCTGTAGATCTTTGTTGGTTTTCTTGGGATCCTTCACACTCCTTCGTATAACTTTGTCATACGAAGTCATGAAGTACATTTTCTTACACATTTTCCTCCACGCAGGGCTTCACAATCACCAGTGACGTCAACTCTCTTCGAAATCCGAACAACAGTTGACTTTGCCAGGCTCACATTTTCGGCGATCTGTCTGATACTCAAATCAGTATGTTTTCTAAGAGTTACGGTACTTGCGCACTTCCTATGGGTAACAACCATCATGAAATTCAGCAGTAATCATGAAATGAAGGGAAGAATTTGGCGAAACCACAATCACTCACGGAGCACTCTTGCAAGAATATCCTTACAGAACAACAGCTGCTGTAGCACTGACGAGCGTCGCAGGGTAACACCACAGCTGGATGGTTGCCAGAAGTCGGTAGCAAATTCTTCTGAATTAATCAGGAGACTAAGACATACGAGATAATCATTAAAGTTTCTCCTGTCCCAATTAATTTGCACGCTACTGTGTTACTGTAAGTGTTACTGTAAGGAAACGGTCAAATACAGTAACAGAGTAGATAAGTAGCGCGTTACAGGGAAGAAACTGCACCAGTAAAAAAAATATTTCCCAATAAACTAATATGTCATAACTCTTACTATAGAATAATAGAGTTGTGGATGAGTGGAAGAAACTCCCAAGTACCGTCATAGAAGTTAAGACGTTGTGTAGTTTTAAAAAAGGTTAGATAAATATTTGAGTGGGTGTGGGTGGGTGTGAGTTGGAGCTGACTAGCTTGTGTTACTAGGTCCGATACCGTGCCCCTTCCCTAAGTGGATGTAACCTGACCTGGCTAGGTGGGTCATTGGTTTAAGCCGGAAGGTGACTTGGACCTGCCTCGCATGGGCCAGTAGGCCTGCTGCAGTGTTCCTTCTTTCTTATGTTCTTATGTAGGTGTGGAAAGACTTTTATGGCAAGCATACACAGAGTCTGGAAATATAAACACAAATGCAGTATAATGTGATCCTTTATTGACAACGTTTCGCCCACACAGTGGGCTTTTTCAAGTCACGAACAGATCTTACCTGGGGTAGAAGGTACGCGAGTATTTATAGTCAGGTTCAGAATGCTGTGGTCAGGTGGAGAATGCTGCATCTGATGATGTACCGAGTGGGGTTATAGAGTCTAAAATCTTCGGTAGCTTGGAAGGGAGATTGGATAAGTTTGTGAGCAGACCTTCTGCAGTGTTCTTCCATTCCTATGTTCTTATGTGGGATAGCGATGAAGAAGTTTCTTGGCAAGTGGTTCAGCTAAGTTATAGAAGCCATTGCTCTGGTTGAAGTTGTCGGATATAGAGAAAAGCGATGATTTCAGGATTCTTCGGTATTGAGTGTTTTCTTCTCTGGCAATAAGTCTTGAGTTTCTGTAGTTTATTAAATGGTTGTGTGAATTACGGTGTTGTACACGGGCATTCCCTTGTATCATCAGACCTGCTTGCGTATTGGTGTTCTAAAAATACGTGTTTGGAGGTCTCTTGTGTTTCGCCCACGTATAATTTGCTGCAGTCGTTACAAGGGATTATGTAACCCCTGCAGAGGAGGGAAAGCTTGTCCTGTCTATTACTGGTAATGTCCTTGATGGTCGTGGTTGTGGAGGTAGATACTTGGAATGAGGTATTGGAAAAGATGTTGGAAACGTGTTTGGCAATGGAGTTGGTGGGGAGGACTATGTATCTCTTCTCGGTAGTGTCTTCTCTGGGTGTGTTGAAGATGTTTAATGCCCGTCGTTTGCAGTCTCTGATGAAGTGACGAGGATAGTGGAGTTTAGAAAATACTTGTTCAATTACAGTGCATTCTTCCTCAAGGAACTCATTGCTGCAGATTCTAAGTGCGTGCAGAAAGAAGCCTATAATTGGTATAATTATTTTTTTTATTATCACACTGGCCGATTCCCACCAAGGCAGGGTGGCCCGAAAAAGAAAAACTTTCACCATCATTCACTCCATCACTGTCTTGCCAGAAGGGTGCTTTACACTACAGTTTTTAAACTGCAACATTAACTCCCCTCCTTCAGAGTGCAGGCACTGTACTTCCCATCTCCAGGACTCAAGTCCGGCCTGCCGGTTTCCCTGAACCCCTTCATAAATGTTACTTTGCTCACACTCCAACAGCACGTCAAGTATTAAAAACCATTTGTCTCCATTCACTCCTATCAAACACGCTCACGCATGCCTGCTGGAAGTCCAAGCCCCTCGCACACAAAACCTCCTTCACCCCCTCTCTCCAACCTTCCTTCCACTACAGACTGATACACTCTTGAAGTCATTCTGTTTCGCTCCATTCTCTCCACATGTCCGAACCATCTCAACAACCCTTCCTCAGCCCTCGGGACAACAGTTTTTTGTAATCCCGCACCTCCTCCTAACTTCCAAATACGAAATCTCTGCATTATATTCAAAACCACACATTGCCCTCAACATGACATCTCCACTGCCTCCAGCCTTCTCCTCGCTGCAACATTCATCACCCATGCTTCACACCCATATAAGAGCGTTGGTAAAACTTATTTCTCATACATTCCCCTCTTTGCCTCCAAGGACAAAGTTTTTTGTCTCCACAGACTCCTAAGTGAAACCACTCACTCTTTTCCCCTCATCAATTCTATGATTCACCCCCATCTTTCATAGACCATCCGCTAAACACGTCCATCCCAAATATCTAAAATACATTCACCTCCTCCATTACTCTCTCCCTCCAATCTGATATTCAATTTTCATCACCTAATCTTTTTGTTATCCTCATAACCTTACTCTTTCCTGTATTCACCTTTAATTTTCTTCTTTTGCACACCCTACCAAATTTCACCCACCAATCTCTGCAACTTCTCTTCAGAATCTCCCAAGAGCACAGTGTCCCCAGCAAAGAGCAGCTGTGCAACTCCCACTTTGTGTGGATTCTTTATCTTTTAACTCCACGCCCTCGCCAAGCCCTCGCATTTACTTCTCTTACAACCCCACTATAAACATATTAAAAACCACGGTGACATCACACATCCCTGTCTAAGGCTACTTTTACTGGGAAATAATTTCCCTTTTTCCTACATACTCTAACTTGAGCCTCACTATCCTCGTAAAAACTCCTAACTGTTCAGTAACCTACCTCCTACACCATACCTTTGCAACATCTGCCACATTGCCCCCCTATCCACCCTGTCATACGCCTTTTCCAATCCATAAATGCCACAAAGACCTCTTTACCCTTTATCTAAATACTGTCACTTATATGTTTCACTGTAAACACCTGGTCCACACACCCCCTACCTTTCCTAAAGCCTCCTTGTTCATCTGCTATCCTATTCTCCGTCTTACTTTTTTAATTCTTTCAATAAAAACTCTACCATCCCACTTTACCAGGTATACTCAGCAGACTTACCCCCCTATAATTTTTGCACTCTCTTTTATCCGTTTTGGGCCCTTTATACAAAGGAACTATGCATGCTCTCTGCGAATCCCTAGGTACCTTACCCCTCTTCCATACATTTATTAAATAATTGCACCACCACTCCAAAACTATATCCCCACCTGCTTTTAACATTTCTATCTTTACCCCTCAATCCCGGCTGCCTTACCCCCTTTCATTTTAACCTACTGCCTCACGAACTTCCCCACACTCACAACTGGCTCTTCCTCACTCCTACAAGAGTTATTCCTCCTTGTCCTTTTACACGAAATCACAGCTTCCCTATCTTCATCAACATTTAACAATTCCTCTAAAATATTCCCTCCACTTCCCCAATACCTCTAATCTCCATTTAATAACTCTCCTCTCCTATTTTTAACTGACAAATCCATTTGTTCTCTAGGCTTTTTTAAAACTTGTTAATCTCACTCCAAAATTTTTTTCTTATTTTCAAAAAAATTTTGTTGATAACATCTCACCCACTCTCTCATTTGCTCTCTTTTTACAATCTTCACCACTCTCTTAACCTCTCTCTTTTCTCCATATCTCTTCCCTCCTTGCAATCACTTTATACTTTGTTAAAAACTTCTCATATGTTAATTTTTTCCTCCCTTACTACTCTCTTTACATCATCATTCCACCAATCGCTCCTCTTCCTCCTGCACCCACTTTCCTGTAACCACAAACTTCTGCTGAACACTCTAACACTACATTTTTAAACCTACCCCATACCTCTTCGACCCCATTGCCTATGCTCTCATTAGCCCATCTATCCTCCAATAGCTGTTTAAATCTTACCCTAACTGCCTCCTCTTTTAGTTTATAAACCTTCACCTCTCTCTTCCCTGATGCTTCTATTCTCCTTGTATCCCATCTACCTTTTACTCTCAGTGTATAAACCTTGGTAATAAATACCGACAAGTTGGTTTAGAAAGACACGTAAGCAAACACTATGACATATTTATTAGAAAACGTTTCGTTCCTGGGACCTTGATCACTTCTAACATACAGAGGTAGAAAGACATGTTCTTATGACATTCCTCAGGTCACGTGCGTCACACCTCACTCTCCGCCTATATATATAATGTCTTTCTACCTCTGTATGTTAGAAGTGATCAAGGTCCCAGGACCGAAACGTTTTCTAATAAATATGTAATAGTGTTTGCTTACGTGTCTTTCTAAACCAAGCCTATAATTACACCGAGAAGAGATACATAGTCCTCCCCACCAACTCCATTGCCAAACAGGTTTCCAACATCTTTTCCAATACCTCATTCCAAGTATCTACCTCCACAACCACGACCATCAAGGACATTACCAGTAATAGACAGGACAAGCTTCCATCCTCTGCAGGGGTATACATAATCCCTTGTAACGACTGCAGCAAATTATACGTGGGCGAAACATCATGAGACCTCCAAACACGTATTTCAGAAAACCAATACGCAAGCAGATCTGACGATACAAGGAATGCCTGTGTACAACACCGTAATTCACACAACCATTTAATAAACTACAGAAACTCAAGACTTATCGCCAGAGAAGTTACTGAGACACTCCGCAGGCAACTAGGAGTGATATTCCCTCCCGAAGAGGACCCAGAGATGACTGCGGCCACACTAGTGTACCATGGAGTCAACGAACCAGACAAGCTGTTACCTGTGATAACGACATATCCTCCTCCTCGCTAGTGTCCACAGTTAGGAGTACATATGGTGTTGTCGCTTATGAGATGCACCAGATGAACTGACCATTGTAGAAACCTTTCTCCCTTGGGAGCCAGAGACGGGTCATCGCAAGATTGAGACCCGCGCCAGGACTACGGTCTTGGTGAACATTATACATACATACATACATACACCCCAGATAGATCTGTTTGTGACTTGAAAAAGCCCACTGTGTGGGCGAAACGTTGTCAATAAAGGATCACATTATACTGCATATGTGTTTATATTTCCATTGTGTCGGTATTTTATACCATGTATTTCCATACACAGAGTCTACTGCACAACAGGTAAAACCTAAAACAACGCTAGGGAGATCAGCAGAGTAGCGTATCTGACCTTCACAGGAGAGCAGAATTATGGAGGGATAGAATCACGTATCATTACCGGCGCTACTTCCAGATGGCATTAGGGAGCATCATATTAATTACATGCAAAGAGAGAGGATAATTTAAAAAGTGCAACACAAAAGAGAAGATACAGCCAGAGGCACATCCAGATAGTGTCCAGGCAGAGACGCTGGCTGCACTAAGGCAGGGACGCTGGCTGCACTAAGGGACGCTGGCTATACTAAGGAAGGGACGCTGGCTTCACTAAGGAAGGGACGCTGGCAGCACTAAGGAAGAGACGCTGGCTGCACTAAGGAAGAGACGCTGGCTGCAATAAGGAAGGGGCGCTGGCTGCATTAACGAAGTGACGCTGGCTGTACTAACGAAGGGACGCTGGCTGCACTAAGGAAGGAACGCTGGCTGCACTAAGGAAGGGACGCTGGCTGCACTAATGAAGGGACGCTGCCTGCACTAACGAAGGGACGCTGGCTGCAATAAAGAAGGGGCGCTGGCTGCACTAACGAAGGGACGCTGGTTGAACTAAGGCAGGGACGCTGGCTGCACTAAGGCAAGGAACGCTGGCTGCACGAAGGAAGGAATGCTGGCTGCACTAACAAAGGGACGCTGGCTGCACTAAGGAAGAGACGCTGGCTACACTAAGGAAGGAACGCTGGCTGCCCTAAGGAAGGGACGCTGACAAAACTAAGGAAGGGACGCTGGCTGCCCTAAGGAAGGGACGCTGGCTGCACTAACAAAGGGACGCTGGCTGCACTAAAGAAGGGACGCTGGCTGCCCTAAGGAAGGGACGCTGACAAAACTAAGGAAGGGACGCTGGCTGCACTAAGGAAGGGACGCTGGCTGCACTAACAAAGGGACGCTGGCTGCACTAAGGAAGGGACGCCGGCTGCACTATGGAAGAGACGCTGGCTGCACCAAGGAAGGGACGCTGGCTGCGCTAAGGAAGGAACGCTGGCTGCACTAACGAAGGGACGCTGGCTGCACTAAGGAAGGAGCGCTGGCTGCACTAAGGAAGGGACGCTGGCTGCACTAAGGAAGGGGCGCTGGCTGCACTAAGGAAGGGACGCTGGCTGCACTAAGGAAGGAACCTGGCTGCGCAAAGGGAAAGGGGAAACGCGGGCCGCACTAAGGAAGGGACGCTGGCTGCACTAAGGAAGGAACGCTGGCTGCACTAAGGAAGGGGCGCTCGCTGCACTAAGGAAGGGACGCTGGCAGCACTAAGGAAGAAACGCTGGCTGCACTAAGGAAGGGACGCTGGCTACACTAAGGAAGGAACGCTGGCTGCACTAAGAGACGCTGGCTGCACTAAGGAAGGGACGCGGGCTGCACTAAGGGACGCTGGTTGCACTAAGGGGCGCTGGCTGCACTAAGGAAGGGACGCTGGCTGCACTAAGAAAGGGACGCTGGCTGCACTAAGGAAGGGACGCTGGCTGCACTAAGGAAGGGACGCTGGCTGCACTAAGGAAGGGACGCTGGCGGCACTAAGGGACGCTGGCTGCACTAAGGAAGGGACGCTGGCTGCACTAAGGAAGGGACGCTGGCTGCACTAAGAAAGGGACGCTGGCTGCACTAAGGAAGGGACGCTGGCTGCACTAAGGAAGGGACGCTGGCTGCACTAAGGGACGCTGGCTGCACTAAAGAAGGGACGCTGGCTGCACTAAGGAAGGGACGCTGGCTGCACAAAGGGAAAGGGAAATTTGCTGGCTGCACAAAGGAAGGGACGCTGGCTGCACTAAGGAAGGGACGCTGGCTGCACTAAGGAAGGGACGTTGGCTGCACAAAGGAAGGGACGCTGGCTGCACTAAGGAAGGGACGCAGGCTGCACTAAGGTATCATGTGGGAGTTCGATACGTGGATTAGGTAAGAAATACTCACGTAGGCTGTTATTACGTATAATTGCTGTTATGTGGAGGGAGCCCTTGCCAGCCGTACCTATCTCCTTGGTTACACTCGTAATACTGACTAGTCGGCTGCAGTACCCTATGTGAGGGGGCCTTTGAATACTGCTGAGGTCAGCACAATATGAAAGACTGTGACTCAGGCAGAGACGGTTGGTCGTTGAGTCAACGGACGGTTACTGGTAACTGGTTACTACTACTGAGACTGGTAACTGGTTACTACTACTGAGAAAGGAAGGGACGCTGGCTGCACTAAGGAAGGGACGCTGGCTGCACTAAGGAAAGCACGCTGGCTGCACTAAGGAAGGCACGCTGGCTGCACTAAGGAAGAGACGCTGGCTGCACTAAGGAAGGGACGCTGGCTGCAAATAAGGAAGGGAGCGCTGGCGCAAAAGGAAGGGACTTTGGCTGCACTAAGGAAGGGACGCTGGCTGCACTAAGGAAGGGACGCTGGCTGCACTAAGGAAGGGACGCTGGCTGCACTAAGGAAGGGACGCTGGCTGCACTAAGGAAGGGAACGCTGGCTGCACTAAGGGAAAGGGACGCTGGCTGCACTAAGGAAGGGACGCTGGCTGCACTAAGGAAGGCACGCTGGCTGCACTAAGGGGAAAGGGACGCTGGCTGCACTAAGGAAGGCACGCTGGCTGCATTAAGGGAAAGGGACGCTGGCTGCACTAAGGAAGGGACGCTGGCTGCACTAAGGAAGGCACGCTGGCTGCACTAAGGAAGGGACGCTGGCTGCACTAAGGAAGGCACGCTGGCTGCACTAAGGAAGGCACGCTGGCTGCACTAAGGAAAGCACGCTGGCTGCACTAAGGAAGGCACGCTGGCTGCACTAAGGAAGGCACGCTGGCTGCACTAAGGAAGGCACGCTGGCTGCATAAGGAAGGCACGCTGGCTGCACTAAGGAAGGCACGCTGGCTTCACTAAGGAAGGCCGCTGGCTGCCCTAAGGAAGGCACGCTGGCTGCACTAAGGAAGGCACGCTGGCTGCACTAAGGAAAGGACGCTGGCTGCACTAAGGAAGGCACGCTGGCTGCACTAAGGAAGGCACGCTGGCTGCACTAAGGAAGGCACGCTGGCTGCACTAAGGAAGGCACGCTGGCTGCACTAAGGAAGGGACGCTGGCTGCACTAAGGAAGGCACCTGGCTGCACTAAGGAAGGCACGCTGGCTGCCCCTAAGGAAGGCACGCTGGCTGCACTAAGGAAGGCACGCTGGCTGCACTAAGGAAGGCACGCTGGCTGCACTAAGGAAGGCACGCTGGCTGCACTAAGGAAGGCCCCGCTGGCTGCACTAAGGAAGGCACGCTGGGTGCACAAGGAAGGCCCCGCTGGCTGCACTAAGGAAGGGACGCTGGCTGCACTAAGAAGGCACGCTGGCTGCACTAAGGAAGGCACGCTGGCTGCACTAAGGAAGGCACGCTGGCTGCACAAGGAAGGCACGCTGGCTGCACTAAGGAAGGCACGCTGGCTGCACTAAGGAAGGCACGCTGGGGTGGACTAAGGAAGGGACGCTGGGTGCACTAAGGAGGCACGCTGGCTGCACTAAGGAAGGCACGCTGGCTGCACTAAGGAAGGCACGCTGGCTGCACTAAAGGAAGGCACGCTGGCTGCCCCTAAGGAAGGGACGCTGGCTGCAAATAAGGAAGGCACGCTGGCTGCAAATAAAGGGAAAGGGACGCTGGCTGCACTAAGGAAGGGACGCTGGCTGCACTAAGGAAGGCACGCTGGCTGCAATAAGGAAGGCACGCTGGCTGCACTAAGGAAGGCACGCTGGCTGCACTAAAAGGGAAAGCACGCTGGCTGCACTAAGGAAGGGGCGCTGGCTGCACTAATGAAGGCACGCTGGGGTGCACTAAGGAAGGCACGCTGGGTGCACTAAGGAAGGCACGCTGGCTGCACTAAGGAAGGAACGCTGGCTGCACTAAGGAAGGCACGCTGGCTACACTAAGGAAGGCACGCTGGCTGCCTAAGGAAGGGGCGCTGGCTGCACTAAGGAAGGCACGCTGGCTGCACTAAGGAAGGGACGCTGGCTGCACTAAAGGAAGGCACGCTGGCTGCACTAAGGAAGGCACGCTGGCTGCACTAAGGAAGGCACGCTGGCCCGCACTAAGGAAGGCACGCTGGCGCACTAAGGAAGGCACGCTGGCTGCACTAAGGAAGGCACGCTGGCTGCACTAAGGAAGGCACGCTGGCTGCACTAAGGAAGGGACGCTGGCTGCACTAAGGAAGGCACGCTGGCTGCACTAAGGAAGGCACGCTGGCTGCACTAAAGGGAAAGGGACGCTGGCTGCACTAAGGAAGGCACGCTGGCTGCACTAAGGAAGGCACGCTGGCTGCACTAAGGAAGGCACGCTGGGTGCACTAAAGGAAGGCACGCTGGCTGCACTAAGGAAGGCACGCTGGCTGCACTAAGGAAGGCACGCTGGCTGCACTAAGGAAGGCACGCTGGCTGCACTAAGGAAGGCACGCTGGCTGCACTAAGGAAGGCACGCTGGCTGCACTAAGGAAGGCACGCTGGCTGCACTAAGGAAGGAACGCTGGCTGCACTAAGGAAGGCACGCTGGCTACACTAAGGAAGGCACGCTGGCTGCACTAAGGAAGGGACGCTGGCTGCACTAAGGAAGGCACGCTGGCTGCACTAAGGAAGGCACGCTGGCTGCAAATAAAGGGAAAGGGACGCTGGCTGCACTAAGGAAGGCACGCTGGCTGCACTAAGGAAGGCACGCTGGCTGCACTAAGGAAGGCACGCTGGCTGCACTAAGGAAGGCCTGGCTGCACTAAGGAAGGCACGCTGGCTGCACTAAGGAAGGCACGCTGGCTGCACTAAGGAAGGCACGCTGGGCACTAAGGAAGGGACGCTGGCTGCACTAAGGGAAAGGGACGCTGGCTGCACTAAGGAAGGGCACGCTGGCTGCACTAAGGAAGGCACGCTGGCTGCACTAAGGAAGGCACGCTGGCTGCACTAAGGAAGGCACGCTGGCTGCACTAAGGAAGGCACGCTGGCTGCACTAAGGAAGGGACGCTGGCTGCACTAAGGAAGGCACGCTGGCTGCACTAAGGAAGGGACGCTGGCTGCACTAAGGAAGGCACGCTGGCTGCACTAAGGAAGGCACGCTGGCTGCATAAGGAAGGCACGCTGGCTGCACTAAGGAAGGCACGCTGGCTGCACTAAGGAAGGCACGCTGGCTGCACTAAGGAAGGCACGCTGGCTGCACTAAGGAAGGCACGCTGGCTGCACTAAGGAAGGCACGCTGGCTACACTTAGGAAGGGACGCTGGCTGCACTAAGGAAGGCACGCTGGCTGCACTAAGGAAGGCACGCTGGCTGCACTAAGGAAGGAACGCTGGCTGCACTAAGGAAGGGACGCTGGCTGCACTAAGGAAGGCACGCTGGCTGCACTAAGGAAGGCACGCTGGCTGCACTAAGGAAGGCACGCTGGCTGCACTAAGGAAGGGACGCTGGCTGCACTAAGGAAGGCACGCTGCCTGCACTAAGGAAGGCACGCTGGCGCACTAAGGAAGGCACGCTGGCTGCACTAAGGAAGGGACGCTGGCCCGCAAAATAAGGAAGGCACGCCTGGCTGCACTAAGGAAGGCACGCTGGCCCGCACTAAGGAAGGCACGCTGGCTGCACTAAGGAAGGCACGCTGGCTGCACTTAGGAAGGGACGCTGGCTGCACTAAAAAAAGGCACGCTGGCCTGCACTAAGGAAGGCACGCTGGCTGCACTAAGGAAGGAACGCTGGCTGCACTAAGGGAAAGGGGCGCGGCTGCATAAGGAAGGCCCCGCTGGCTGCACTAAGGAAGGCACGCTGGCTGCACTAAGGAAGGCACGCTGGCTGCACTAAGGAAGGCACGCTGGCTGCACTAAGGAAGGCACGCTGGCTGCATAAGGAAGGCACGCTGGCTGCACTAAGGAAGGGACGCTGGCTGCACTAAGGAAGGCACGCTGGCTGCACTAAGGAAGGCAAAGCTGGCTGCACTAAGGAAGGCACGCTGGCTGCACTAAGGAAGGCACGCTGGCTGCACTAAGGAAGGAACGCTGGCTGCACTAAGGAAGGGACGCTGGCTGCACTAAGGAAGGCACGCTGGCTGCACTAAAAGGAAAGGCACCTGGCTGCACTAAGGAAGGCACGCTGGCTGCACTAAAGGGAAAGGGACCTGGCTGCACTAAGGAAGGCACGCTGGCTGCACTAAGGAAGGCACGCTGGCTGCACTAAGGAAGGCACGTGGCTGCACTAAGGAAGGCACGCTAGCTGCACTAAGGAAGGCACGCTGGCTGCACTAAGGAAGGACGCTGGCTGCACTAAGGAAGGCACGCTGGCTGCACTAGAAAGGCACGCTGGCTGCACTAAGGAAGGGACGCTGGCTGCACTAAGGAAGGCACGCTGGCTGCACTAAGGAAGGGACGCTGGCTGCACTAAGGAAGGCACGCTGGCTGCACTAAGGAAGGCACGCTGGCTGCACTAAGGAAGGCACGCTGGCTGCACTAAGGAAGGCACGCTAGCTGCACCCAAGGAAGGCACGCTGGCTGCACTAAGGAAGGGACGCTGGCTGCACTAAAAGGGAAAGGGACGCTGGCTGCACTAAGAAAAGGCACGCTGGCTGCACAAGGAAGGCACGGGTGGCTGCACTAAGGAAGGCACGCTGGCTGCACTAAGGAAGGCACCTGGCTGCACCCAAGGAAGGGACGCTGGCTGCACTAAGGGAAAGGGACGCTGGCTGCACTAAGGAAGGCACGCTGGCTGCACTAAGGAAGGCACGCTGGCTGCACTAAGGAAGGCACGCTGGCTGCACTAAGGAAGGCACGCTGGCTGCATAAGGAAGGCACGCTGGCTGCCACTAAGGGAAAGGGACGCTGGCTGCACTAAGGAAGGCACGCTGGCTGCACTAAGGAAGGCACGCTGGCTGCACTAAGGAAGGCACGCTGGCTGCACTAAGGAAGGACGCTGGCTGCACTAAGGAAGGCACGCTGGCGCACTAAGGAAGGCACGCTGGCTGCACTAAGGAAGGGACGCTGGCTGCACTAAGGAAGGGACGCTGGCTGCACTAAGGAAGGCACGCTGGCTGCACTAAGGAAGGCACGCTGGCTGCACTAAGGGAAGGCACGCTGCTGCACTAAGGAAGGCACGCTGGCTGCACTAAGGAAGGCACGCTGGCTGCACTAAGGAAGGGACGCTGGCTGCACTAAGGAAGGCAAAGCTGGCTGCACTAAGGAAGCACGCTGGCTGCACTAAGGAAGGCACGCTGGCTGCACTAAGGAAGGCACGCCTGGCTGCACTAATGAAGGAACGCTGGCTGCACTAAGGAAGGACGCGGCTGCACTAAGGGAAAGGCACCTGGCTGCACTAAGGAAGGCACGCTGGCTGCACTAAGGAAGGCACGCTGGCGCACTAAGGGAAGGCACGCTGGCTGCACTAAGGAAGGCACGCTGGCTGCACTAAGGAAGGCACGCTGGCTGCACTAAGGAAGGCACGCTGGCTGCACTAAAGGAAGGGACGCTGGCTGCACTAAGGAAGGCACGCTGGCTGCACTAAGGAAGGGGCGCTGGCTGCACTAAGGAAGGCCGCTGGCTGCACTAAGGAAGGCACGCTGGCTGCACTAAGGAAGGCACGCTGGCTGCACTAAGGAAGGCACGCTGGCTGCACTAAGGAAGGCACGCTGGCTGCACTAAGGAAGGCACGCTGGCTGCACTAAGGAAGGCACGCTGGCTGCACTAAGGAAGGCACGCTGGCTGCACTAAGGAAGGGACGCTGGCTGCACTAAGGAAGGCACGCTGGCTGCACTAAGGAAGGCACGCTGGCTGCACTAAGGAAGGCACGCTGGCTGCACTAAGGAAGGCACGTGGGTGCACTAAGAAAGGCACGCTGGCTGCACTAAGGAAGGCACGCTGGCTGCACTAAGGAAGGCACGCTGGCTGCACTAAGGAAGGCAGGTCCCAGACTTCTACAGGTACAATTCCTGGGTTTTAAGTGTGAAGAAATGTCTATTGTCGTTCTAGTAACAACAAATACTGTAAGGGTACAACGATTTTTTTTGCAAAGAAAACATCTATATGAATGGCCCTGAAAAGGAAAAAAAAAGGGGGGGGTGTGGCATGGCCCACTTTCAGAGTGGCCCATGGAAGTGGCCATGTAATACATAATATAAATTGTATAATTTACATTAAATAAATAACATCTACTGTGCATTCATAATACATATTAACAATGTGAACTATATTTTAAAATTAGCATAAATTGTCGTTCATAAAATGAAAACTCATTATTATACTGATATTACAGTACAAGTACAGTACAACTGATATTACAGTACAAGTACAGTACAACTGATATTACAGTACAAGTACAGTAAAAAACTGATATTACAGTTACAAGTACAGTACAACTGATATTACAGTACAAGTACAGTACAACTGATATTACAGTACAAGTACAGTACAACTGATATTACAGTACAAGTACAGTACAACTGATATTACAGTACAAGTACAGTACAACTGATATTACAGTACAAGTACAGTAAAAACTGATATTACAGACAAGTACAGTACAACTGATATTACATACAAGGACAGTACAACTGATATTACAGTAAAAACTGATATTACAGTACAAGTACATACAACTGATATTACAGTACAAGTACAGTTTCAACTGATATTACAGTACAAGTACAGTACAAGTGATATTACAGTACAAGTACAGTACAACTGATATTACAGTACAAGTACAGTACAACTGATATTACAGTACAAGTACAGTACAACTGATATTACAGTACAAGTACAGTACAACTGATATTACAGTACAAGTACAGTACAACTGATATTACAGTACAACTGATATTACAGTACAAGTACAGTACAACTGATATACAGTACAAGTAAGTACAACTGATATTACAGTACAAGTACAGTACAACTGATATTTTCAGTCAAGTACAAATACAACTGATATTACAGTACAAGTACAGTACAACTGATATTACAGTACAACTGATATTACAGTACAAGTACAGTACAACTGATATTACAGTACAAGTACGTACAACTGATTTTCCCGTACAAGTACAGTACAACTGATATTACAGTACAAGTACAGTACAACTGATATTACAGTACAAGTACAGTACAACTGATATTACAGTACAAGGACAGTACAACTGATATTACAGTACAAGTACAGTACAACTGATATTACAGTACAAGTACAGTACAACTGATATTACAGTACAAGTACAGTACAACTGATATTACAGTACAAGTGCAGTACAAAAAAGAATTACAGTACAAGTACAGTACAACTGATATTACAGTACAAGTACAGTACAACTGATATTACAGTACAACTGATATTACAGTACAACTGATATTACAGTACAAGTACAGTACAACTGATATTACAGTACAAGTACAGTACAACTGATATTACAGTACAACTGATATTACAGTACAACTGATATTACAGTACAAGTACAGTACAACTGATATTTACAGTACAACTGATTTACAGTACAATACAGTACAACGATTATTACAGTAAAAACTGATATTACAGTACAACTGATATTACAGTACAAGTACAGTACAACTGATATTACAGTACAACTGATATTACAGTACAAGTACAGTACAACTGATATTACAGTACAAGTATCAGTACAACTGATATTACAGTACAACTGATATTACAGTACAAGTACAGTACAACTGATATTACAGTACAAGTACCCGTTTCAACTGATATTACAGTACAAGTACAGTACAACTGATATTACAGTACAACTGATATTACAGTACAAGTACAGTACAACTGATATTACAGTACAAGTACAGAACAACTGATATTACAGTACAAGTACAGTACAACTGATATTACAGTACAAGTACAGTACAACTGATTTACAGTACAAGTACAGTACAAATGATATTACAGTACAAGGACAGTACAAACGATATTACAGTACAAGTACAGTACAACTGATATTACAGTACAAATACAGTACAACTGATATTACAGTACAAGTACAGTACAACTGATATTACAGTACAAGTACAGTACAACTGATATTACAATACAAGTACAGTACAACTGATATTACAGTACAAGTACAGTACAACTGATATTACAGTACAAGTACAGTACAACTGATATTACAGTACAACTGATATTACAGTACAACTGATATTACAGTACAAGTACAGTACAACTGATATTACAGTACAACTGATATTACAGTACAAGTACAGTACAACTGATATTACAGTACAACTGATATTACAGTACAACTGATATTACAGTACAAGTACAGTACAACTGATATTACAGTACAACTGATATTACAGTACAAGTACAGTACAACTGATATTACAGTACAAGTACAGTACAACTGATATTACAGTACAACTGATATTACAGTACAAGTACAGTACAACTGATATTACAGTACAAGTACAGTACAACTGATATTACAGTACAAGTACAGTACAACTGATATTACAGTACAACTGATATTACGTACAAGTACAGTTACAACTGATATTACAGTACAAAAGAACAACGATATTACAGTACAAGTACAGTACAACTGATATTACAGTACAAGTACAGTACAACTGATATTACAGTACAAGTACAGTACAACTGATATTACAGTACAAGGACAGTAAAAACGAAATTTCAGTACAAGTACAGTACAACTGATATTTTCAGTACAAATACAGTACAACTGAATTTCAGTTACAAGTAAAAAGTACAACTGATATTACAGTACAAGTACAGTACAACTGATATTACAATACAAAGTTACAGTACAACTGATATTACAGTAAAAAGTACAGTACAACTGATATTACAGTACAAGTACAGTACAACTGATATTTCGTACAAATGTTTTACAGTACAAGTACAGTACAACTGATATTACATTCAAAATGTATTACAGTAACAACTGAAAAATTTACGTACAATACAGTACAAATGATATTACATACAAGTACAGTACAACTGATATTACAGTACAAAGTACAGTACAACTGATATTACATACAAGTTACATACAACTGATATTCAGTACAAGTACAGTACAACTGATATTCAGTCAAGTACAGACAACGATATTACAGTACAACTGTTATTCTACCATACAAGTACAGAAACGATATTACATACAAGTACGTACAACTGATATTTCATACAAGTACAGTACAAATGATATTACGTACAAACACAGTAACTGATATTACAAGTACAGTACAGTACAACTGATATTACAGTACAAGGACAGTACAACGATATTACAGTACAAGTACCCGTACAATGTATTACAGTACAAGTACAGTACAACTGATATTTACATACAAGTAAAAGACAACTGAATTACAGTACAAGTGCATTTCAACTGATAATTTTCAGTACAAGTAAATACAACTGATATTACAGTACAATACAGTACAACTGATATTAAAAGTACAACTGATATTAAAAGTAACTGATATTACAGTACAAGGGACAGTCACTGATATTACAGTACAAGTACAGTTTCAAATGATATTACAGTCAATGAATTAAGTACCAACTGATATTACAGTACAAGTACAGTACAACTGATAAATTTCAGTACAAGTACAGTACAATGATATTACGTTTTATGGTCAATAAACTTATATTTTTTATTTAATTACAAACATACACCCCTCCCTTCCCTCATGTAAGTGCCACGTCTTGATAATTAAGACTGCATACTGCAACTTATCAAACTCTCTCTTGAACACAGCTTTAAGGAGACTGTGTTATTTAACCTTTATATACGAAGGCACTGTTGAAAAGTTTTTGGTTTCCATTACATTATTCATTATCATCTTTAACAAAAGCACGGAAATTGGCAAAAAAGCCAGTAAAAGGGAAGGGTGTTAAGTGCGCAATAGCAATAATACGAACATTTGCAAAACCGTACCTTCACACTAAGGGAAATTTTCCCTCGAAGCTTTGCAGTCTTTAAATTAAAGAGGAACAAAAGTTCCACGAGTCAGTAAATACCTGATCAGCCAGGCTGTGGTGCCTAAATTTTTTTGCGTGCGACTGAAAATTTTAAATGCACCTTGATTAATAAAACCCTTAACCGGGGCCCCGGGGCAGTGACCAGCGGCATTTATTACAGGGAGATAAAATAATTCTTGATACTTTTTACACCAGAGTTATCACTAGGGCACCCGCATCACTGGCCCGGCATCCCTGTTAATTTTCAATATGCAGATTTAAATATATCCCAAAAAATTCTATGAAAAAACATGTGCATCTTTCTTGGGCGTCCAGAAAGTAAAACCTGATGGGCTTTTGACTTTTTTCAATAGTTTGACCCTTCCCCAACCGCGGGCCCCCGGGCCTTTTGGGCCCTTCCCGGAAGGATGCGGTCTTCACAGAAATTATCAATTGACTTTTAGAAGTTCCCCCACTGTGTGTCAAAAAACCGTGTGACCCATCACGCATTTGACCATCAAATGTGACTCACTTGTGTAGGAAAGGAACACCCCCGGAAATTAGACATTTAAAATGATACAAGCAGAAAACATACACAAATAACTACACCATAAAAGACTTTAACTTATGACTAAATTTTGGGCCATTAAAAAGTTTCACAAAGAACCCAAAGGGGAAAGGGGAAACCCAAAAAAAATTTCAAGGGGGGCGAGGCAGAAAAATTTATCTGCCATTCTTAAAATTTGAACTTCTTAGAGTTCTTTTTTGCTGGGGTGGGGATAAGCTGGTTATTTGATTTTGCTTGAGTGTAAAGCCTGGTTTAATCGTTTCTGCTTGAGTGGAAAGTCGGTTTAATCGTATTCTGCTTTAGTGGGATAAGTCTGGTTTATATTTTTTCGCTTGTGGTATACCTGGTTTATATCGATTTGCTTAGTGGTATAATCGGTTTATACGTATTCTGCTTTAGGGTAAAAGCCTGGTTTTATTGTATTCTGCTTGAGTGTATAAGTCTGGTTTATATTATTCTGCTTTGGGAAGCCGGTTTTAAAACTATATCCCCACCTGCTTTTAACATTTCTATCTTTTATCCATCAATCCCGCTGCCTTACCCCCCTTTCATTTAACCTACTTGCCTCACGAACTCCCCCACACTCACAACTGGGCTCTTCTCACTCCTACAAGAGTTATTCCTCCTTGTCCTATACATCGAAATCCCAGCTTCCCTATCTTCATCAACATTTAAACAATTCCTCTAAAATATTCCCTCCATCTTCCCAATACCTCTAACTCTCCTCCATTTAATAACTCTTCCTCTCCTATTTTTTAACTGACAAATCCATTTGTTCTCTAAGGCTTCTTAACTTGTTAATCTCACTCCAAAACTTTTTTCTTATTTCAACAAAATTGTTGATAACAATCTCACCCACTCTCTCATTTGCTCTCTTTTTAACAATGCTTCACACCACTCTCTTAACCTCTCATCTATTCTCCATACACTCTCCCTCCTTGCATCACTTATACTTTGTAAAAAACTTCTCATATGTTAACTTTTACTCCCTTACTACTCATCTTTACATCATCATTCCACCAATCGATCCTCTCCCCCTGCACCCCCTTTCCCCTGGTAACCACAAACTTTCTGCTGAACATCTCTAAACACTACATTTTTAACCTACCAAACTCTTCGACCCCCCATTCCTATGCACTCATTAGCCCATCTAATCCTCAAATAGCTGTTTAAATCTTACCCTAACTGCCTCCTCTTTTAGTTTATAAACCTTCACACTCTCTTCTCCCTGATGCTTTCTATCTCCTTGGTATCCCATCTACCTTTTACTCTCAGTGTTAAACCTTGTAATAAATACCGACAAAGTTGGTTTAGAAAGACACGTAAGCAACACATGACATATTTATTAAAAACGTTTCGTTCCTGGACCTGATCACTTCTAAACTACAGAGGTAGAAAGACATGTTCTTATGACATTCCTCAGTCACGTGCGTCAACACCTCACTCTCCGCCTAAATATATAATGTCTTTTCTACCTCTGTATGTTAGAAGTGATCAAGGTCCCAGGACCGAAACGTTTTTCTAAAAAATATGTAATAGTTTTGCTACGAGTCTATCTAACCAAGCCTATAATTACATCAGAGAAGAGATACATATCCTCCCCACCAACCCCATTGCCAAACAGGTTTCCAACATCTTTCCAATATCCACATTCCAAGTACTAACTCCACAACCACGACCCTCAAGGACATTACCAGTAATAGACAGGACAAGCTTCCATCCTCTGGCAGGGGTATACATAATCCCCTCACGTAACGACTGCAGCAATTATACGTGGGCCGGAAACATCATGAACCTCAAACACTATTTCAGAAAACCATACGCAAGCAGATCGTGACGATACAAGGAATGCCTGTTACAACACCGTAAATTCCACACCATTTAATAACTACAGAAACTCAAAGACTTATCGCAAGAAGTTTACTGAACCTCCGCAGGCAACAGGAGTGATATTCCCTCACCGAAAGGACCCAGAATGACTGCGGCCACAACTATGTCCATGGAGTCAACGAACCAGACCAAAGCTGTACCTTGATAACGACATATCCTCCTCACCTCGCTAGTGTCCACAAGTTAGGAGACATAATGGTGTTGTCGCTTATGAGAATGAACCAGATGAACGAACCATTGTAGATAACCTTTCACCCTTGGGACAGAGACGTCATCGCAAGATTGAACCGGCCGCGCCAGGACTACGGTCTTGGTGAACATTACCATACATACATACAACACCCCAGATAGATCTGTGTGAGACTTGAAAAAGCCCACTGTGTGGGCGAAAACGTTGTCAATAAAGGATCACATTACAACTGCATATGTTTTATATTTCCATGTGTCCGGTATTTATACCATTATTTCCATACACAGAGTCTACTGCACAACAGTAAAACCTATAACAACGCTAGGGAGATCAGCAGAGTAGCGTATCTGACCTTCACAGGGAGAGCAGAATTATGGAGGATAGAAATCCCGTATCAATTACCGGCGCTACTTCCAGATGGCATTAGGGAGCATCCATATTAATTACATGCAAAAGAGAGATAAATTAAAAAGTGCAAACACAAAGAGAAGATACAGCAGAGGCAGCATCCAGATAGTGTCCAGCAGAGACGCTGGCAGCACTAAGCAGGGACGCTGGCTGCACTAAGGGACGCTGGCTATACTAGGAAGGGACGCTGGCTTCACTAAGGAAGGGACGCTGGCAGCACTAAAGGGAAAGACGGCTGGCTGCGCGAAGGAAAGACGCCTGCTGCAATAAGGAAGGGGCGCTGGCGTGCATTAACGAAGTTGAGCTGGCTGTAACTCAACGAAGGACGCTGGCTGCACTAAGGAAGGAACGCTGGCTGCACTAAGGAAGGGACGCTGGCTGCACTATGAGGACGCTGCCTGCACTAACGTAGGGACGTCCTGCTGCAATAAAAAGGGGCGCAGGCTGCACTAACGAAGGGACGCTGGTTGGAACTAAGGCCAGGGAACCTGGCTGCACTAAGGCAAGGAACGCTGGGCTGCACGAAGGAAGGAATGCGGCTGCAACTAACAAAGGGAACGCCTGGCTGCACTAAGAAAAGACGCTGGCTACACTAAGGAAGGAACCTGGCTGCCCTAAGGAAGGGACGCTGAACAAAACTAGGAAGGGACGCTGGCTGCACAAGGAAGGGACGCTGGCTGCACTAAACAAAGGGACGCTGCTTGCACTAAGAAGGACGCTGGCTGCCCTAAAGGAAGGACGCTGACAAAACTAAGGAAAGGACGCTGGCTGGCACTAAGGAAGGGACGGCTGGCTGCACTAACAAGGGACGCTGCCTGCACCTAAGGAAGGGACGCCGGCTGCACTATGGAAGAGGGAACTGGCTGCACCAAGGAAGGGAACGCTGGCTGCGCTAAGGAAAAAAAAAAGGAACGCTGAGCTGCACTAACGAGGGACTGCTGCTCACTAAGGAAGGACGCTGCGGCACTAAGGAAGTGAACCGCTGGCTGCACTAAGGAAGGGGGCGCTGGCTGCACTAAGAAGGGACGCGGCGCACTAAGGAAAGGAACCTGGCTGCGCTAAGGAAGGACGCTGGCCGCACTAAGGAAGGGAACTGCGGCTGCACCAAGGAAGGAACGCTGGCTGCACTAATGAAGTTGTCGCTCGCTTCACTAAGGGAAGGGACGCTGGCAGCACAAAGGAAGAAACGCTGGCTGCACTAAGAAGGGACCGGCTACACTAAGGAAGAACCTGCTGCAACTATGAGACGCTGGCAGCACTAAGGAAGACGCGGGGCTGCACTAAGGACGCTGGTTGCACTAAGGGGCGCTGGCTGCACTAAGGAAGGACGCTGGCTGCACTAAGAAAGACGCTGGCTGCACTACGGAAGGGACGCTGGCTGCACTAAGGAAGGGACGCTGGCTGCACTAAGGAAGGGACGCGCGTGGGCCCCGGCACTAAGGGACCGCGGGGCTGCACTAAGGAAGGGACGGCTGGCTGCACTAAGAAGGACGCTGGCTGCACTAAGAAAGGACGCTGGCTGCACTAAGGAAGGACGCTCTGCTCTAAGGAAGGGACCTGGCTGCACTAAGGGACGCCTGGCATGCACTAAAGAAGGACGCTGGCCGCACTAAGGAAGGGACGCTGGCTGCACTAAGGAAGGAATGTGCTGGCTGCACTAATAAGGACGCTGGCTGCACTAAGGAAGAGGGAACCTGGCTGCACTAAGGAAGGACGTTGGCTGCACAAAGGAAGGGACGCCTGGCTGCACTAAAGGAAGGGACGCGGCTGCACTAAGGTATCCATTGGGAGTTTCGATACGTGAATTAGGTAAGAAATACTCACTTAGGCTGTTATTACTATAATTGCTGTTAATGTGGAGGAGCCCTTGCCAGCCGTACCTATCTCCTTGGTTTACACTCGTATACTGACTAGTCGGCTGCAGTACCCTATGTGAGGGCGCCTTTGAATACTGCAGAGGTCGCAACAATAGGACAGACTGTGACTCAGGCAGGAGAACGGTTTGGTCGTTTGAGTCAACGACGTTACTGGTAACTGGTTACTAACTACTGAACTGGTAACTGGTTACTAACAACTGAGAAAGGAAGGGGACGCTGGCTGCACTAAGAAGGGACGCTGGCTGCACTAAGGAAAGCACGCTGTCTGCACTAAGGAACGGCACGGTCTGGGGCTCACTAAGGAGAGTCGCTGGCTGCACTAAGGAAGGGACGCTGGCTGCAACTAAGGAAGGGAGCGCTGGCGCACAAGGAAGGGGACTTGGCTGCACTAAGGAAGGACGCTGGCTGCACTAAGGAAGGACGCTGGCTGCACTAAGGATAGGAACGCTGGCTGCACTAAGGAAGGGACGCGGCTGCACTAAGGAAGGAACGCCTGGCTGCACTAAGGAAGGCACGCCTGGCTGCACTAAGGAAAGGGACGCTGGCTGCACTAAAGGAGGCACGCTGGCTGCACTAAGGAAGGCACGCTGGCTGCACTAAGGAAGGCACGCTGGCTGCATTAAGAAGGCACGCTGGCTGCACTAAGGAAGGGACGCTGGCTGCAACTAAGGAAGGCACGCTGGCTGCACTAAGGAAGGAACGCTGGCTGCACTAAGGAAGGCACGCTGGCTGCACTAAGGAAGGCACGCTGCTGCACTAAGAAACACGCTGGCTGCACTAAGGAAGGCACGGCTGGCTGCACAAGGAAGGCACGCTGGCTGCACTAAGGAAGGCACGCCTGGCTGCACTAAGAAAGAAGGCACGCTGGCTGCACTAAGTGAAGGCACGCTGGCTTGCACTCTAAGGAAGGCTCGCTGCTGCCTCTAAGGAAGGCACGCTGGCTGCACTAATGGAAGGCACGCTGGCTGCACTAAGGAAGGACGCTGCTGCACAAGGAAGGCACGCTGGCTGCACTAAGGAAGGCACGCTGGCTGCACTAAGGAAGGCACGCTGGCTGCCTAAGGAAGGCACGCTGGCGCACTAAGAAGCACGCTGGCTGCACTAAGGAAGGCACCTGGCTGCACTAAGGAAGGCACGCTGGCTGCACCTAAGGAAGGCACAGCCCATGCTGCACTAAGGAAGGCACGCTGCTGCACTAAGGAAGGGCACGCAGGCTGCACTCAGGAAGGCACGCTGGCTGCACTAAGGAAGGCACGCTGGCTGCACTAAGGAAGGCACGCTGGCGCACAAGGAAGGCCACGCTGGCTGCACTAAGGAATGGGACCTGGCAGCACTAAGAAGGCACGCGGCTGCACAAGAAGGCACGCTGGCTGCACTAAGGAGGCACGCGTGCTGCACTAAAGGAAGCACGCTGGCTGCACTAAGGAAAGGCACGCTGCTGCACTAAGGAAGGCACGCCTGGCTGGACTAATAAGGGGACGCTGCTGCAACTAATGAAGGCACGCTGGCTGCACTAAGAAAAGGAAGGCACGCTGCCTGCAACTAAGGAAGCACGCTGGCTGCACTAAGGAAGCAGGGGGGCCCCCCCGGGCGCTGGCTGCCACTCAGGAAGGGACGCTGGCTGCAACTAAGGAGGCACGCTGGCCTGCACTACTTAAGGAAGGCACGCAGCTGCACTAAGGAAGGCACGCTGGCTGCACTAGAGAATTTGGAAGGCGACGCTGCTGCAATAAGGAAGGCAACGCTGGCTGCACTAAGGAAGGCCACGGCTGGCTGCACTAAGGAATGCACGCTGGCTGCACTAAGGAAGGACGCCTGCTGCACTAATGAATGCACGCTGGCTGCACTAAGGAAGGCACGCGGCTGCAACTAAGGAAGGCACGCTGGCTGCACTAAGGAAGGAACGCTGGCTGCCCTAAGGAAGGCACGCTGCAACACTAAGGAAGGCACGCTGGCTGCCTAAGGAAGGGACGCTGGCTGCACTAAGGAAAAAAAGGCACGCTGGCTGCACTAAGGAAGGCCGCTGGCCTGCACTAGAAGGAAGGCACGCCTGGCTGCACTAAGGAAAGGCACGTCTGGCTGCACTAAGGATGGCACGCAGGCCGCAGCTAAGGAAGGCACGCTGGCGCACTAAGGAAGGCACGCTGGCTGGCACTAAGGCAGGCACGCTGGCTGCACTAAGGAAGCACGCTGGCTGCACTAAGGAATGGACGCTGGCTGCACTAAGGAAGGCAACGCTGGCTGCACAAGGAAGGCACGCTGGCTGCACTAAGGAAGGCACGCTGGCTGCACTAAGGAAGGCACGCTGGCTGCACTAGAGAAGGCACGCTGGCTGCAAACTAAGGAAGGCACGCTGGCTGGCAACAAAGGAGGCACGCTGGCTGCATTCTAAGGAAGGCACGCTGGCTGCACTAAGGAAGGCACGCTGCTGCACTAAGGAAGGCAACGCTGCTGCACAAGAAGGCCGCTGGCTGCACTAAGGAAGGGCACGCTGGCTGCACTAAGGAAGGCACGCTGGCTGCACTAAGGAAGAACGCTGGCTGCACTAAGGAAGGCACGCTGGCTACACTAAGGAAGGCAACGCTGGCTGCACTAAGGAAGGGACGCTGGCTGCACAAAGGAAGGCACGCTGCTGCACTAAGGAAGGCACGCTGGCTGCACTAAGGAAGGCACGCTGGCTGCACTAAGGAAGGCACGCTGGCTGCACTAAGGAAGGCACGCTGGCTGCACTAATGAAGGCACGCTGGCTGCACTAAGGAAGGCACGACCTGCTGCACTAAGGAAGGCACGCTGGCTGCACTACTGGAAGGCACGCTGGCTGCACTAAGGAAGGCACGCTGGCTGCACTAAGGAAGGGACGCTGGCTGCAACTAAGGAAGGCACGCTGGGGCTGCACTAAGGAAGGGCACCTGGCTGCACTAAGGAAGGCACGCTGGCTGCACTAAGGAAGGCACGCTGGCTGCACTAAGGAAGGCACGCTGGCTGCACACTAAGGAAGGGGTCACGCTGGCTGGCACTAAGGAAGCAACGCAGGGCTGCACTAAGGAAGGCACGCTGGCGCACTAAGAAGGGACGCTGGCTGCACTAAGGAAGGCACGCTGGCTGCACTACGGAAAGGCACGCTGGCTGCACTAAGGAAGGCACGCCAGGCTGCACTAAGAAGGCACGCTGGCTGACTAAGGAAGCACGCTGGCTGCACCAAGAAGGCACGCTGCTTGCACTAAGGAACACGCTGGCTGCACTAAGGAAGCACGCTGGCTACACTTAGGAAGGGACGCTGGCTGCACTAAAGAGGCACGCTTGCTGCACTAAGGAAGGCACGCTGGCTGCACTAAGGAAGGAACGCTGGCTGCACTAAGGAAGGGAACGCTGGCTGCACTAAGGAGGCACGCTGGCTGCACTAAGGAAGGCCGCTGGCTGCCAACTAAGGAAGGCACGCTGGCTGCACTAAGAAGGGACGCTGGCTGCACTAAGGAAGGCACGCTGCTGCACATAAGGAAGGCACGCTGCAGCACTAAGGAAGGCCGCTGCTGCACTAAGGAAGGGACGCTGGCCTGCAACTAAGGAAGGCATCGCCTGGCTGCACTAAGGAAGGCACGCTGGCGCACTAAGGAAGGCACGCTGGCTGCACTAAGGAAGGCATACGCTGGCTGCACTTAGGAAGGGACGCTGGCTGCACTAAAAGAAGGCACGCTGGCCTGGGCACTAAAGGAAGGCACGCTGGCTGCACTAATAAGGAAGGAACGCTGCTGCACTAAGAAGGACGCCTGGCTGCACTAAGGAGGCACGCTGGCTGCACTAAGGAAGGCACGCTGGCTTGCACTAAGGAAGGCACGCTGGCTGCACAAGTAAGGCACGCTGGCTGCACTAAGGAAGGCACGCTGGCCTTGCACTAAGGAAGGCACGCTGGCTGCACTAAGGAGGGACGCTGGTGCACTAAGGAAGGCACGCTGGCTGCACTAAGGAAGGCACGCAGGCTGCACTAAGGAAGGCACGCTGGCTCTGCACTAAGGAAGGCAACGCTGGCTGCACTAAGGAAGGAACGCTGGCTGCACTAAGGAAGGGACGCTGGCTGCACTAAGGAAGGCACGCTGGCTGCACCTAAAGGAAGGCACTCTGGCTGCACTAGGAAGGCACGCTGGCTGCACTAAGGAAGGCACGCTGGCTGCACTAAGAAGGCAACGCTGGCTTGCACTAAGGAAGGCTCGCCTGGCTCACTAAAGGAAGGCACGCTGGCTGCACTAAGGAAGGCACGCTAGCTGCACTAAAGGAAGGCACGCTGGCTGCACTAAGGAAGGACCTGGCTGCACTAAGGAAGGCACGCTGGCTGCACTAAAGAAAGGCAACGCTGGCTGCACTAAGGAAGGCACGCTGGCTGCACTAAGGAAGGCACTCTGGCTGCACTAAGGAAGGCACGCTGGCTGCACTAAGGAAGGCACGCTGGCTGCCTAAGGAAGGTCACGCTGGCTGCACTAAGGAAGGCACGCTGGCTGCCTAAAGGAAGGCACGCTAGCTGCACCTAAGGAAGGCACGCTGGGCTGCACTAAGGAGGACGCTGGCTGCACTAAAGGAAGGCACCGCTGGCTGCACTAAGAAAAGGCACGCTGGCTGCCACAAAGGAAGGCATGGTCGCTGGCTGCACTAAGGAAGGCACGCTGGCTGCACTAAGGAAGGCACGCTGGCTGCACAACAAGGAAGCCACGCTGGCTGCACTAAGAAGGCACGCTGGCTGCACTAAGGAAGGCATCGCCTGGCTGCACTAAGAAGGCACCTGGCTGCACTAAGGAAGGCACGCTGGCTGCACTAAGGAAGGCACGCTGGCTGCACTAAGGAAGGCACGCTGGCTGCAATAAGAAGGCACGCTGGCTGGCACTAAGGAAGTGGCACCTGGCTGCACTAAGGAAGGCACGCTGCTGCACTAAGGAAGGCCACGCTGGCTGCACAAGGAAGGACGCTGGCTGCACTAAGTGAGGCACGCTGCTGCACTAAGAAGGCACGGCTGGCTGTGCACTAAGGAAGGGACGCTGGCTGCACAAAGGAAGCACCGGCTGCACTAAGGAAGGCACGCTGGCTGCACTAAGGAAGGCACGCTGGCTGCACTAAGAAGGCACGCTGCTGCACTAAGGAAGGCACGCTGGCTGCACTAAAGGAGGCACGCTGGCTGCACTAAGGAAGGACGTCTGGCTGCACAAAGGAAGGCACGCTGGCTGCACTAAAGGAAAGCACGCTGGCTGCACTAAGGAAAGGCACGCTGCGGCCGCACTAAGGAAGGCACGCCTGCTGCACTAATGAAGGAACGCGGCTCACTATGGAGAGGGACGCCTGCTGCACTAAGAAGTCACCTGCTGCACTAGGAAGGCACGCTGGCTGCACTAAGGAAGGCACGCTGGCTGCACTAAGAAGGCACGCTGGCTGCACTAAGGAAGGCACGCTGGCTGCAACAACACTAAGGAAGGCACGCTGGCTGCACAAAGTGAAGGCACGCTGGCTGCACAAAGGAAGGGACGCTGGCTGCACTAAGGAAGGCACGCTGGCTGCAACTAAGGAAGGGACGCGGCTGCACTAAGGAATTGGCCGCTGGCTGCACTAAGAAGGCACGCTGGCTGGCACAAGGAAGGCACGCTGCTGCACTAAGGACGGCACGCTGGCTGCACTAAGGAGAGGCACGCTGGCTGCACTAAGGAAGGCACGCTGCTGCACTAAGAAGCACCTGGCCTGCACTAAGGAAGGCACGCTGGCTGCACTAGAAGGGACGCTGGCTCACAAAGAAGGCACGCTGGCTGCACTAAGAAGCACGCTGGCTGCACTAAGGAAGGCACGCTGGCTGCACAAAGGAAGGCACGCTTGCTGCACTAAGAAAGGCACGCAACGCTTGGCTGCACTAAGGAAAGGCATCGCTGGCTCACTAAGGAAGGCACGCTGGCTGCACTATGGATGGCAGGTCCCCAGACTTCTACAGGTACAATTCCTGGTTTTAAAGTGTAAGAAATGTCGATTGTCGTTCTAGTATACAACAAAATACTGTAAGGGTACAACGATTTTTTTTTGCAAAGAAACACCTATATGAATGGCCCTGAAAAGGAAAAAAAAAGGGGGGGGGTTGTGGCATGGCCCCACTTTCAGAGTGGCCCATGAAGTGGGCCATGTATTACTTAATATAAATTGTAATAATTATACATTAAATATAATAACATCTACTGGCATTCATAATAACATATTAACAATGTAACTATATTTTAAAATTAGCATAAATTGTCGTTCAAAAATTAAAACTCATTATTATACTGATATTACAGTACAAGTACAGTACAACTGATATTACAGTACAAGTACAGTACAACTGATATTACAGTACAAGTACAGTACAACTGATATTACAGTACAAGTACAGTACAACTGATATTACAGTACAAGTACAGTACAACTGAATTACTGTACAAGTAACAGTAACAACTGATTATTACAGTACAAGTACAGTACAACTGATATTACAGTACAAGTACAGTACAACTGATATTTACAGTAACAAGTACAGTACAACTGAATTACAGTACAAGTACAGTACAACTGATATTACAGTAACAAGGACAGTACAAAACTGATATTACAGTACAACTTGATATTACAGTACAAGTACATACAACTGATATTACAGTACAAGTATCAGTACAACTATATTACAGTACAAGTACAGTACAAGTGATAATTACAGTACAATACAGTACAACAGATATTACAAGACAAGTACTGTACACTGATATTACAGTACAAGTCAGTACAACTGATATTACAGTACAAGTACAAGTACAACTGAATTACAGTACAAGTACAGTACAACTGATATTACAGTACAACTGATATTACAGTACAAGTACAGTACAACTGATATTACAAGTACAAGTAAGTACAACAGATATTACATGTACGAAGTACGTACAACTGAATAATTACAGTACAAGTACAGTACAACTGAATTACAGTACAAGTACAGTACAACTGAAATTACAGTACAAACTGATATTACAGTACAAGTACATACAACTGATATTACAGTAACAAGTACAGTAACAACTGATATTTCAAACAGTACAAGTACAGTACAACTATATTACAGTACAAGTACAGTACAACTGATATTACAGTACCAATACAGTACAACTGATATTACAGTACAAGGTCACAGTACCACTGATATTACCAGTACAAGTCACTGTACAACTGATATTACAGTACAAGTTCAGTACAACTGATATTACAGTACAAGACAGTACAACGATATTACAGTACAAGTGCGTACAACTGAAATATACAGTACAAGTACATACAACTGATATTACAGTACAAGTACAGTACTAACGAAATTACAGTACAACTGATATACAGTACAACTGATATTACAGTACAAGTACAGTACAACTGATATTACAGTACAAGTACAGGTAAACAACTGATATTACAAGTACAACTGCTATTACAGTACAACTGATATGACAGTACAAGTACAGTACAACTGATATACAGTACCAACTGATATTAACAGTAAACAAGTACAGTACAACGATATTACAGTACAACTGATATTACAGTACAACTGATATTACAGTACAATTACAGTACAACTGATATTACAGTACAACTATATTACAGTACAAGTACAGTACAACTGATATTTACAGTACAAGTTACAGTACAACTGATATTACAGTACAACTGATTATTACAGTACAATACAGTACAACAGATATTACAGTACAAGTACAGGTACAACTGATATTACAGTACAAGTAACAGTACAACTGATATTACAGTACAACTGATATTACAGTACAAGTACATACAACTGATACTACACTACAAGTACAAGAACCACTGATATTACAGTACAAGTACAGTACAACTGATATTACAGTACAAGTACAGTACAACTGATATACAGTAACAAGTACAGTAACAACTGATTTACAGTACAAGACAGTAACAAAGCGATAATTTACAGTACAAGTACCAGTACCCACTGATATTACAGTACAAATACAGTAACAACTGAAATTCAGTACAAGTACAGTACAACTGATATTACAGTACAAGTACTGTACACTGATATTACAATACAGTACATACAACTGAATATTACAGTACAAGTACAGTACATCGATATTACAGAACAAGTTACCGTACAAACTGATATTACAGTACAACCGATATTACAGTACAAACTGATATTACAGTACAAGTACAGTACAACTGATATTACAGTACAACTGATATTACAGTACAAGTACAGTACACCTGTTAATACAGTAACAACTGATATTTACATTACAACTGATATTACAGTAACAAGTACAGTACCACTGATATTACAGTACAACTGATATTACAGTACAAGTACATTACAACTGAAATTACATACAAGTACAGTACAACTGATGATTACAGTACAACTGTTTTACAGTACAAGTACAGTACAACCTGATATTACAGTACCAGTACAGTACAACTGACATTACCGTACAAGTACAAGTACAACTGATATTAACAGTACAACTGATATTTACAGTACACAGTACAGTACAACTGATACTACAGTAACAACACAGAACAACGATATTACAGTAAAGTACAGTACAACTGATATTACTGTACAGTACAGTACAACTGATATACAGTACAAGTACAGTACAACTGATAATACAGTACAAGGACAGTACAAAACTGATATACAGTAACAAGTACAGTACAACTGATATACAGTACAAATACAGTACAACTGGATATTATCATACAAGTACAGTAAACTGATATTACAGTACAAGTAACAGTACAACTGATATTACAATACAAGTACAGTACAACTGATATTACAGTAACAATACAGTACAACTGATATTACAGTACAAGTACAGTACACTGATATTACAGTACAACTGATATTACAGTACAAGATACAGTACAACTGATAATACAGTTCAAACTGATATTACAGTACAACTGATATTACAGTACAAGACAGTACAATGATATTACAACAAGTACAGTACAACTGATATTACAGTACAAAGTACAGTACAACTGATATTACAGTACAAGTTACAGTAACAACTGATATTCAGTCAAGTACAGTACAACTGATATTTCAGTCCAAGTACAGACAAACTGATATTACAGTACAACTGTATATTACAGTACCATACAGTACAACAACTGATATTACAGTAACAGTACAGTACAACTGATATACAGTACAAGTACAGTACAACTGATATTACAGTACAAGCACAGTAAACTGATATTACAGTACAAGTACAGTACAACTGTATTACAGTACAAGGACAGTACAACAGATATTCAGTACAAAGTACAGTACAACTGATATTACAGTACAAGTACAGTACAACTGATTTTACATTACAAGTACAGAACAACTGAATTACAGTACAAGTGCATACAACTGATATTACAGTACAAGTACAGTACAACTGATATTACAGTACAAGTAAGTACAAACTGATATTAACAGTACAACTGATATTAACAGTAACTGATATTACAGTACAAGTACAGTACAACTGATATTACAGTACAAGTACAGTACAACTGATATTACAGTACAACTGATATTACAGTACCAACAGATATTACAGTACAAGTATACAGTACAACTAGATAATTACAGTACAAGTACAGTACAACTGATATTACAGTTTATGGTCAATAAACTTATATTATTATTTAATTTACAAACATACACCCCCTCCCCTCCCTCATGTTAAGTGCCACGTCTTGATAAATTATGACTCGCATACTGCAACTTATCAAACTCTCTCTTGAACACAGCTAAGGAGACTGTTGGTAATTATCCTTATATACGAAGGCAGGCTGTTGAAAAGTTTTGGTGCCATTACATATATTCATTATCCATCTTCAACAAAAGCACGAGACTTGGCAAAATAAGCCAGTAAAAGGCAAGGGTGTGATAAGTGCGCAATAAGCATCATAATACGAACACTTCGCAACACCGTACCTTCACACATAAGGGAAATTACCATCAGAAGCTTAGCAGTCTTAATTAAAGATGGAACTAATAAGTTCCACGAGTCAGTAAATACCTGATCAGCCAGGCTGTGGTGCCTAAGTTGTTCTGCGTGCGACTGATATTAACTGCACCTTGATTAATCAGACCATTAACCAGGCCGCTGGGGCAGTGACCAGCGGCATTATCTACAGGTAGACTACAAGTAATCTCTTGTATACTTGTTACACCAGAGTCTATCACTAGGACACACCGCATCACTGGCCGAGTCATCCGCTGTAGTAATTTCAATATGCAGATTTAGAATATCATCCAATAATTTCTATGTACAGAACATGATTCATCTTTCTTGGCTGCGTCCCAGAAAGTATAACCTGATGGTCTTTAGACGTTCTCAATAGTTTAGACCAGGTGTCCCCAACCTGCGGCCCGCGGGCCGTATGTGGCCCTTCCAGGAAATGGATGCGGTCTTCACATGAAATTATCAATTGACTTGTATGAAGGTTCCGCACTGTAGTGTCAACAAAGCCGTGTGACCATCATCACGCATTTGACCATCAAATGTGACTCACTTGTGTAGGAAAGTTGAACACCACTGGAATTTTAGACATTTAAAACTGATACAAGCAGAAAACATACACAAATAACTAGCACCATAAGAGACTTTAACTTATGACTAAGTTTTGGACCATTAACAAGTTACACAAAGAACCGCAAAGGGAAGGGAACCAGAATATATACGAGAGGGGAGCGAGGCAGTAAATATTATCTGCACATTCTTAAGATTATGAACTTCATTAGAGTTCTTTTCTGCTCTGAGTGGTATAAGTCTGGTTTATATTGTATTCTGCTTGAGTGGTATAAGCCTGGTTTATATCGTATTCTGCTTGAGTGGTATAAGTCTGGTTTATATCGTATTCTGCTTGAGTGGTATAAGTCTGGTTTATATTGTATTCTGCTTGAGTGGTATAAGCCTGGTTTATATCGTATTCTGCTTGAGTGGTATAAGTCTGGTTTATATCGTATTCTGCTTGAGTGGTATAAGCCTGGTTTATATTGTATTCTGCTTGAGTGGTATAAGTCTGGTTTATATTGTATTCTGCTTGAGTGGTATAAGCCTGGTTTATATCGTATTCTGCTTGAGTGGTATAAGCCTGGTTTATATTGTATTCTGCTTGAGTGGTATAAGTCTGGTTTATATTGTATTCTGCTTGAGTGGTATAAGCCTGGTTTATATTGTATTCTGCTTGAGTGGTATAAGTCTGGTTTATATTGTATTCTGCTCTGAGTGGTATAAGTCTGGTTTATATTGTATTCTGCTTGAGTGGTATAAGCCTGGTTTATATCGTATTCTGCTTGAGTGGTATAAGCCTGGTTTATATTGTATTCTGCTTGAGTGGTATAAGTCTGGTTTATATTGTATTCTGCTTGAGTGGTATAAACCTGGTTTATATTGTATTCTGCTTGAGTGGTATAAGTCTGGTTTATATTGTATTCTGCTCTGAGTGGTATAAGTCTGGTTTATATTGTATTCTGCTTGAGTGGTATAAGTCTGGTTTATATTGTATTCTGCTCTGAGTGGTATAAGTCTGGTTTATATTGTATTCTGCTTGAGTGGTATAAGTCTGGTTTATATTGTATTCTGCTTGAGTGGTATAAGTCTGGTTTATATTGTATTCTGCTTGAGTGATATAAGTCTGGTTTATATTGTATTCTGCTCTGAGTGGTATAAGTCTGGTTTACATTGTATTCTGCTTGAGTGGTATAAGTCTGTTTTATATTGTATTCTGCTTGAGTGGTATAAGTCTGGTTTATATTGTATTCTGCTTGAGTGGTATAAGTCTGGTTTATATTGTATTCTGCTTGAGTGGTATAAGTCTGGTTTATATTGTATTCTGCTTGAGTGGAATAAGCCTGGTTTATATTGTATTCTGCTTGAGTGGTATAAGCCTGGTTTATATTGTATTCTGCTCTGAATGGTATAAGCCTGGTTTATATTGTATTCTGCTTGAGTGGTATAAGTCTGGTTTATATTGTATTCTGCTTGAGTGGTATAAGTCTGGTTTATATTGTATTCTGCTCTGAGTGGTATAAGTCTGGTTTATATTGTATTCTGCTTGAGTGGTATAAGTCTGGTTTATATTGTATTCTGCTCTGAGTGGTATAAGTCTGGTTTATATTATGTTCTGCTTGAGTGGTATAAGTCTGGTTTATATTATGTTCTGCTTGAGTGGTATAAGTCGGGTTTTTATATTATGTTCTGCTTGAGTGGTATAAGTCTGGTTTATATTATGTTATGCTTGAGTGGTATAAGTCTGGTTTATATTATGTTATGCTTGAGTGGTATAAATCTGGTTTATATTATGTTCTGCTCGAGTGGTGTAAGTCTGGTTTATATTATGTTCTGCTTGAGTGGTATAAGTCTGGTTTATATTATGTTCTGCTTCAGTGGTATAAGTCTGGTTTATATTATGTTCTGCTTGAGTGGTGTAAGTCTGGTTTATATTATGTTCTGCTTGAGTGGTGTAAGTCTGGTTTATACTATTTTCTGCTTGAGTGGTATAAGTCTGGTTTATATTATGTTCTGCTTGAGTGGTATAAGTCTGGTTTATATTATGTTCTGCTAGAGTGGTGTAAGTCTGGTTTGTATTATGTTCTGCTTGAGTGGTATAAGTCTGGTTTATATTATGTTTTGCTTCAGTGGTATAAGTCTGGTTTATATTATGTTCTGCTTGAGTGGTATAAGTCTGGTTTATATTATGTTCTGCTAGAGTGGTGTAAGTCTGGTTTGTATTATGTTCTGCTTGAGTGGTATAAGTCTGGTTTATATTGTATTCTGCTTGAGTGGTATAAGTCTGGTTTATATTGTATTCTGCTTGAGTGGTATAAGTCTGGTTTATATTGTATTCTGCTTGAGTGGTATAAGCCTGGTTTATATTGTATTCTGCTTGAGTGGTATAAGTCTGGTTTATATTGTATTCTGCTTGAGTGGTATAAGTCTGGTTTATATTATGTTCTGCTTGAGTGGTGTAAGTCTGGTTTATATTATGTTCTGCTTGAGTGGTATAAGTCTGGTTTATATTATGTTCTGCTTGAGTGGTATAAGTCTGGTTTATATTATGTTCTGCTTGAGTGGTATAAGTCTGGTTTATATTATGTTCTGGTCTAAGAGGTATAAGTCTGGTTTATATTATGTTCTGCTCTGAGAGGTATAGGTCTGGTTTATATTATGTTCTGGTCTAAGAGGTATAGGTCTGGTTTATATTATGTTCTGGTCTAAGAGGTATAGGTCTGGTTATATTATGTTCTGCTCTAAGAGGTATAGGTCTGGTTTATATTATGTTCTGCTCTAAGAGGTATAGGTCTGGTTTATATTATGTTCTGGTCTAAGAGGTATAGGTCTGGTTTATATTATGTTCTGCTCTAAGAGGTATAGGTCTGGTTTATATTATGTTCTGCTCTAAGAGGTATAGGTCCTGGTTTATATTATGTTCTGCTCTAAGAGGTATAGGTCTGGTTTATATTATGTTCTGCTCTAAGAGGTATAGGTCTGGTTTATATTATGTTCTGCTCTAAGAGGTATAGGTCTGGTTTATATAATGTTCTGCTCTAAGAGGTATAGGTCTGGTTTATATTATGTTCTGCTCTAAGAGGTATAGGTCTGGTTTATATTATGTTCTGCTCTAAGAGGTATAGGTCTGGTTTATATTATGTTCTGCCTTGAGTGGTATAAGTCTGGTTTATATTATGTTCTGCTCTGAGTGATATAAGTCTGGTTTATATTATCTTCCGCTCTGAGTGGTATAAATCTGGTTTATATTATCTTCCACTCTGAGTGGTATAAGTCTGGTTTATATTATGTTTTATGTTTTACTTCATTATTTTTTCTATATCTCAGTAAATTAAATTTATTCTTCATGAACATCATAGTGTTATCTCTGTTCCACTGACCGGAATCCACTGTATATGTCATCTTGTATATTCGGTGTGTCTTCAGTGGATGTTACTCTCATGCAAATTTTAATATTGTCTACAAAGGCTAATGCTGTGTTATGATGTGTGTTATGATCACACTTGCCAGTTTTTTTTGCAAAGTTTCTGTATATTGCATTTGCATTCTGTTCGGCTTCTAGTGCATCCAAAACAACGCCGTAATGTACAGCAAGTGCAAGAGGCAAGAGTAACCTCTAGATTTATGCTAGTCCGGAATGCTTAAATATTGTGATTCCGGGTACAGAGCGATCTTACTTCTTAACACTCACATATTTTAATAAAGTGTGACGGTCTATAGTCTTCTGTGACTGCTTTAGTGTCACCTTATAATAATAATAATAATAATAATAATAATAATAATAATAATAATAATAATAATAATGGATGGAACCTCATAGCAAGGCAACACTAACTAGGGTACCTCAGAGCAAGGCAACACTAACTAGGGTACCTCATAGCAAGGCAACACTAACTAGGGTACCTCACACCATGGCAACACTGACTAGGGTACCTCACAGCAAGGCAACACTAACTAGGGTGCCTCATAGCAAGGCAACACTGACTAGGGTAACTCACAGCAAGGCAACACTGACTAGGGTACCTCAAAGGAAGGCAACACTAACTAGGGTACCTCACAACATGGCAACACTAACTAGGGTGCCTCACAGCAAGGCAACACTGACTAGGGTACCTCACAGCAAGGCAACACTGACTAGGGTACCTCACAGCAAGGCATCACTAACTAGAGTACCTCACAGCAAGGCAACACTAACTATGGTATCTCACAGCAAGGCAACAATAACTAGGGTACCTCATAGCAAGGCAACACTGACTAGGGTACCTCACAGCAAGGCAACACTGACTATGGTACCTTATACCTGGAGTTTACCTGGAGTTCCAGGGGTCAATGCCCCCTCGGCCCGGTCTGTGGCCAGGCCTCATAGTGGATCAGGCCCTGATCAACCAGGCTGTTACTGCTGGATGCACACAAGCCAACGTACGAACTAAAGCCCGGCTGGTCAGGTACCGACTTGAGGTGCTTGTCCAGTGCCTGCTTGAAGACAGCCAGGGGTCTATTGGTAATCCCCCTTATGTATGCTGGGAGGCAGTTGAACAGTCTTGGGCCCCTGACACTTATTGTGTTGTCTCTTAACGTGCTAGTGACACCCCTGCTTTTCATTGGGGGGATGTTGCATCGTCTGCCAAGTCTTTTGCTTTCTTAAGGAGTGAGTTTCGTGTGCAAGTTCGGTACTAGTCCCTCTAGGATTTTCCAGATGTATATAATCATGTATCTCTCCCGCCTCCGTTCCAGGGAGTACAGGTTCAGGTACTTCAAGCGTTCCCAGTAATTGAGGTGTAGCAGTGATATAATATATAAATTCATAAAATGCCATAAGAGGTCATTACCACTTAAAGCAATATTAAGGTACTGAAGAGAAGCATCCACATTAACGCTACGTAAAATGTTCACTGCGTGTATACCAGACTGTGCTGTCCCAGCCGCCCTGGAACTGGCAAAAATAGCAACTTCAGAACTGATTTGAACTTCCAGTCCATTTATGAGAGTGTTTACAACCATACAACTATATAACTGTGCTGTTAAGGATGAGCTTCAATACTATTGTTAAGAGCGAGATTAATAATAAACTTAGCAACATCAGAAATATAAAACTACTATAATTGAGTATATTATTGTAAGATGAAAAACGAGCTTTTTAGAACACGAGGAACATGGAAAGTAGTCTTCCATGGGAGGGAAGTGGCCTTCCATGGGAGGGAAGTGGCCCTCCATGGGAGGGAAGTGGCCCTCCATAGGAGGGAAGTGGCCCTCCATGGGAGGGAGGTGGCCCTTCATGGGAGGGAGGTGGCTCTTCATGGGAAGGAGGTGGCTCTTCATGGGAAAGAAGTGGCCCTCCATAGGAGGGAAGCAGCCTTCCATGGGAGGAAAATGGCCCTCCATGGGAGGGGAAGTGGCCCTCCATTGGAGGGACGTAGTCCTCCATGGAAGGAAAGTGAGATCAGAATAAATATGGTTAAATTCAATAAGACAGTCAGATATATTGTTGAATAAATCAACGTGACTAAAACAGCAAAACTTCTGTTTACAGCGACAACAAACACAAGCAACAATGGTACATTGTAGTGGCTCAAAGCGCAGAGGAGCACACACAAACACAGGCAGCAATGGTACACTGTAATGGATCACATCGCAGAGGAGCACACAAATATTAACTCAAAGGTTTGCATAAAAGTGTTAAAAGAATCACCCTTCAGCTAGCCAGGTATTATAACCGAGGAGCTTCAGCAGACCGTGTGAGGAAGTAAGCAATCGCCACTGGCAAAACACAGGCTGAGAGAGGCAGGAAGGGTGGAGGAGGAAGGACTCGCATGCAGCAGCAGGAGAGGTGGTCGTCTGGGGTAAGGCGGGTAACTGTTTTTATTGAGATTTTAGTCCAATTATGTCCAATAATTTTTGTGGTAAAAAAATATAATTTTTGAGATTTTATTACAAACTATATTATGTATATTAACTATATTTAGCAATTTCAAAAAGTGAAATGACTAATATTTCTCTCGAGTAATGTAACACTGCCCAGTGTGATCTGATAAAGACCTCTGTAATCCTACTTTTTGGGTTATCGCTCACAGAATGAGCTGGGAGTGCACGATACACAAGCTGCTCAGGCGGCATAACTAAACTAAGCTCACATGCAACAGTAAGAGAGGTGGTCGTCAGGGTTAAGAAAGAACTCACATGCAACAGTAAGAGAGGTGGTCGTCAGGGTTAAGAAAGAACTCACATGCAACAGTAAGAGAGGTGGTCGTCAGGCTTAAGGAAGAACTCAAATGCAACAGTAAGAGAGGTGGTCGTCAGGGTTAAGGAAGAGCTCACATGCAACAGTAAGAGAGGTGGTCGTCAGGGTTAAGAAAGAACTCACATGCAACAGTAAGAGAGGTGGTCGTCAGGGTTAAGGAAGAACTCACATGCAACAGTAAGAGAGGTGGTCGTCAGGGTTAAGAAAGAACTCACATGCAACAGTAAGAGAGGTGGTCGTCAGGGTTAAGGAAGAACTCACATGCAACAGTAAGAGAGGTGGTCGTCAGGGTTAAGAAAGAACTCACATGCAACAATAGGAGAGGTGGTCCTCAGGGTTGAGAAAGAACTCACATGCAACGGTAGGAGAGGTGATCGTCAGGGTTAAGAAAGAACTCACATGCAACGGTAGGAGAGGTGGTCGTCAGGGTTAAGAAAGAACTCACATGCAACAGGAAGATAGGTGGTCGTCAAGGTTAAGAAAGAACTCACATGCAACGGCAGAAGAGGTGGTCGTCAGGGTTAAGAAAGAACTCACATGCAGCAGTAGGAGAGGTGGTCGCCAGGGTTAAGAAAGAACTCACATGCAGCAGTAGGAGAGGTGGTCGCCAGGGTTAAGAAAGAACTCACATGCAGCAGTAGGAGAGGTGGTCGTCAGCGTTAAGAAAGAACTCACATGCAACAGTAGGAGAGGTGGTCGTCTTCGGGGTCGTCGACCTTGGCGGTACAGTACCAGTACACGCCGGCAGCTCTCTTGATCTTCTGACATCGCTGGCATAGGAACTGGACGCCTGGGCGATACGTGGGGCAGTCACAAGTCGCTTTCATTCTTGATACTCATTCACAAGTGTGTACACCAAGCCTCTTACTCTGTGTACACCGAGCCTATCACACACTGTACACTGATCCTGTCACACTTTAAACACTGAGCCTGTGATACTGTGCACAATGAGCCTGTCACTTTTTTCCCCTTAGCCTGGCTGGCTGCAAGAACAGTTCCTCCGTTTCAAGATAAGCTGACCAAGATTCGAGCCTCCATCACTCCTTGCGCTGAATGACCCCCACAGCTTTAGAACTTCACATAAAAATAATGTCTACCGTGATCCTACCATTCTGAACCTTGCAACACTGTGTACACTACCTCAGTGTATGCGGATCCTGTGCACACTACCTCACTGCGTATGCGGATCTTGTGTACACTACCTCACTGTGTATGCGGATCCTATACCAGTGAGTACAGAGATCTTGTCTTTTTATGTGCAACGACAAGCTGTATATACTAACACTGTGTACATTGATGTACTGTGTACATTGACACACTAGTGGCGTGATACAGAACCGCACCGCCCACAATGAGAAACACTGGATGCTACAGCACACCCAACACTGGTATCGTTAAGAAACTACGTTCCTTCATGGCCAATGGTCGCGGAAGTGGAAGCTTGGGCCAGCTAGATACGTCGCCGGAAACGAGCACTTTAGTCGCGGGGAGGCAAGACGCGGTGCAGTGATCTAGAGGTGGGTGCGCGAGATGGCGTGTTAGTTATTACTTGGTGCAGTGGCGTAGCACTAGCAACCATAGCAGTGGCGTAACTCTAGCATCCACAGCAGTGGCGTAACACTAGCACCCACAGCAGTGGCATATCACTAGCAACTACAGCAGTGGCATAGCACTAGCAACCACAGCAGTGGTACAGTAATGTAACACTCGCAACCACAACAACGGAGCAACACTCACAACCACGGCAGTGGATTATCACTTGCGCTTTATCACTTACCCTGAGGTCAGTGGTCAGTACGCTGAGGTCAGTGGTCACCTGCGGTCATACCTGCCTAAGCTCTTGAGAGTTAGCGTGGGCTGTTACCAAGCACCATGGCTTGTCGTAGTGCTTTAGAATCTCAGGTTCAAGTGTTGAAGGAGGAGATTCTACTTCTTCAGGAGGAAAATAGGAGGCTGAAGCTTCGCATAGATGAGTTTGGGAGCGAGTGTGAGAAGGATTTAGCTGGTAAGGAGGAAATGGTCACCAGCAGTGATAGTGGCAAGTGGTTCACAGTTCAGGAAGAAGGAAGATGAGGAGAGTTAATAGAGAAGATGTGAAGATAGGAAATCGATTATCTGTTCTCCAAGATGAGCGTACTTCAGTGGTTGGTGAGGTTGAAGGTACCACTGATTTTCCTGCTAATCAAGGTAAGAATATTTTAATAGTACGCGATTCTCAGGTAAGATACATGGACCGTACATTTTGTAACAGAGACAGAAAGGTCAGACACAAAGTGTGCCTTCCTGGAGCTGGTGTTGGTGACAGAGTCAGCAGGTTGGATAATAATATGGCAGGTAATGGAAACAAGCCCATTATCTGTCTTAGTGCTGGGGGTAATGACATTGGGAAGGGCAGGAGATTAGGAGCTGCTGGCTGATTTCATAGGACTGAAAAATTACTTGGGTGGGCTGAACTGGAATGACCTAACTATGGGTCAGGTAGGTGGTGATGGTTGCCGATATGACATTTTCCAGAGCATAGTTCTAGCTGCTCAGACAACTTACGTTCCAAATAAGGAAATCAGATCAAGCAAAAATGATCCTAAACGGATGAACAATAGATTAAAACACCTCACTGGTCAAAAGAGAGGCATATATAGGCAAATCAAAAGAGGAGAAGTTCAATTAAGAAATCAATATATTCAGTTAAAGAGAGAAATAAAAAAGGGAATAAGAAAAGCAAAAAGAGATAATGAGGTTAAAGTTGCAAGAGAATCGAAGACTAACCCAAAAGGATTCTTTCAGGTATACAGAAGTAATTACGATCAGGGACAAGATAGGCCCACTCAAAAGTTACTCGGGTCAGCTCACAGACAGTGATAAGGAAATGTGTAGAATTTTTAACACATATTTCCTCTCAGTTTTTATTCAGGAAGATACCAGCGATATTCCAGAAATGATAAATTATGTAGAACAGGATGATGATAAACTATGCACGATTAGGGTCGCAAGTGACATGGTCCTTAGGCAAATTGATAAATTAAAACCTAACAAATCCCCAGGCCCTGATGAACTGTATGCAAGGGTTCTAAAGGAATGTAAAGAGGAGCTTAGCAAACCTCTTTTCAATATATCACTACAGACTGGCATGGTGCCAGATAAGTGGAAAATGGCAAATGTGATACCTATTTTCAGAGCAGGTGACAGGTCCTTAGCTTCGAACTATAGACCAATAAGCCTAACCTCAATTGTGGGAAAATTTATGGAATCAATAATTGCCTAGCAGTTCGTAGCCACCTTGAAAAGCACAAATTAATCAACGAATCTCAGCATGGTTTTACAAAAGGGCGTTCCTGCCTTACGAATTCATTAATTTTTTTCACTAAGGTATTTGAGGAGGTAGATCATGGTAATGAATATGATATTGTGTATATGGACTTCAGTAAGGCGTCTGACAGGGTCCCACATCAAAGACTATTGAGGAAAATTAAGACACATAGAATAGGAGGAGAAATTTTTTCCTGGACAGAGGCATGGTTGACAAATAGGCAGCAGAAAGTTTGCATAAATGGGAAGAAATCAGAGTGGAGAAGCTAATCTTTTTAACATATCACTACAAACTGGCATAGTGCCTGATAAGTGGAAAATGGCAAATGTAATACCTATTTACATGGCAGGTGACAGGTCCTTGGCTTCGAACCATAGGCCAATAAGCCTTACCTCCATAGTGGAAAAATTTATGGAATCAATAATTGCCGAAGCAATTCGTAGCCATCTTGATAGACACAGATTGATTGAATCTCAACACGGTTTTACAAAGGGGCGTTCCTGTCTTACGAATTTACTAACTTTTATCACTAAGATGTCTGAGGAGGTAGATCATGGTAATGAATATGATATTGTGTATATGGACTTCAGTAAGGCTTTCGATAGAGTTCCACATCGGAGGCTATTGAGGAAACTTAAGGCACACGGAATAGGAGATTTTTTTTCCTGGGTAGAGGCATGGCTGACAAATAGGCAGTAGAGAGTTTGCATAAATGGGGAGAAATCAGAATGGGGGCACGTCACAAGCGGTGTTCCTCAGGGGTCAGTGTTGGGCCCGTTGTTGTTCACAATTTACATAAACGACATAGATGAGGGAATAAATAGCGACATAAGCAAATTTGCTGATGACACTAAAATAGGCCGTCCAATTCATTCTAATGAGGACACTAAAGCACTCCAGGATGATTTGAATAGACTGATGCAATTGTCGGAGAAGTGGCAGATGCAGTTTTTAAAGTTGACAAATGCAAAGTTCTAAATGTTGGACAGTTAAATAACCATGCCACATATAAATAAATAATGTGGATCTTAATACTACTGATTGCGAAAAGGATTTAGGAGTTCTGGTTAGCAGTAATCTAAAACCAAGACAACAGTGCATTAGTGTTCGCAATAAAGCTAACAGAATTCTTGGCTTCATATCTAGAAGTATAAATAATAGAAGTCCTCAGGTTGTTCTTCAACTCTATATATCCTTGGTTAGGCCTCATTTAGACTATGCTGCTCAATTCTGGTCACCGTATTACAGAATGGATATAAATGCTCTGGAAAACGTACAGAGGAGGATGGTAAAGATGTTCCCATGTATCAGAAATCTTCCATATGAGGATAGACTGAGGGGCCCTGAATCTGCACTCTCTCGAAAGGCGTAGAATTAGGAGGGATATAATCGAGGTGTATAAATGGAAAATAGGAATAAATAAAGGGGATGTAAATAGCGTGCTGAAAATTTCCAGCCAAGACAGGACTCGCAGCAATGGTTTCAAGTTGGAAAAATTCAGATTCAGGAAGGAGATAGGAAAGCACTGGTTTGGTAATAGAGTTGTGGATGAGTGGAACAAACTCCCGAGTACAGTTATTGAGGCTAAAACGTTGTGTAGTTTTAAAAATAGGTTAGATAAATACATGAGTGGGTGTCTGTGGGTGTGAGTTGGACCTGACTAGCTTGTGTTGCTGGGTCTGGTGCCGTGCTCCATCCTTGAGTGGAGGTGACCAGACTGGGTGGGTCATTGGGCAAATCCGGGGGTTGGGGGTCATTGGGCTAATCCGGGGGGGGTCATTGGGCTTATCCAGGGGGAGGGACATGGACCTGCTCCGGATGGGTCAGTAGGCCTGCTGCAGTGTTCCTTCTTTCTTATGTTCTTAACCATGACAGTGGTGGAGTGGCGTACTATTCCCAACTCTAACAGCAGCACAGTTGATTTACTACTGGTACCAGCCACATTGCCAGGTGCCCAAATCTATATTCAGAAATGACATTCCGGTACTAGTGAATTGTAAGCAACGATGTTGTCTTCTTCAAATTTTAAACAGCTTGACCCTCAAGTGAAGCCGAAGCTGAAAGAAACTAGGAGATGCAGATTCTGAGAGAAAACAAGATTCTTCCCCTCGCCTTCATAAGAACAAGATTATAATAGATGTAAAAATTATAGTACGGCTGGTAAGAAAGCATTGCAACTGAAGTTGAAGAAGGTTGAAGAAACCGCAATTGAAACCATCAATTCCTGTGCAGTATTGTCGGACGAATGTATCTCTGTTATCGAGAACAGCAAAGGTAGGACAAGGAAAGTCACTGGTAAAAGTAAGAATAAATCATCTGCAGGAGATTCCCAACCTAATTATATTGACAAGGCTTTTTGTAACAAAGATATGAAGCACTGGAAGAAATAATGTTGGGAAGTGTAGGAGATAGGACAGACATAACATGTACAGGACAGTAACAGGCATATATTAAAGACAAAGGGATGGATCCCTGTATTGCCACAGAGGGGAGTTGACAACAGTGCATAAGTGTTCGCAATAAAGCTAATAGAATCCTTGGCTTCATATCAAGAAGCATAAATAATAGGAGTCCTCAGGTTGTTCTTCAACTCTATACATCCTTGGTTAGGCCTCATTTAGATTATGCTGCACAGTTTTGGTCACCGTATTACAGAATGGATATAAATGCTCTGGAAAATGTACAAAGGAGGATGACAAAGATGATCCCATGTATCAGAAACCTTCCCTATGAGGATAGACTAATGGCCCTGAATCTGCACTCTCTAGAAAGACGTCGAATTAGGGGGGATATGATTGAGGTGTATAAATGGAAGACAGGAATAAATAAAGGGGATGTAAATAGTGTGCTGAAAATATCTAGCCTAGACAGGACTCGCAGCAATGGTTTTAAGTTGGAAAAATTCAGATTCAGGAAGGATATAGGAAAGTACTGGTTTGGTAATAGAGTTGTGGATGAGTGGAACAAACTCCCGAGTACAGTTATAGAGGCCAGAACGTTGTGTAGCTTTAAAAATAGGTTGGATAAATACATGAGTGGATGTGGGTGGGTGTGAGTTGGACCTGATAGCTTGTGCTACCAGGTCGGTTGCCGTGTTCCTCCCTTAAGTCAATGTGACCTGACCTGACTAGGTTGGGTGCATTGGCTTAAGCCGGTAGGAGACTTGGACCTGCCTCGCATGGGCCAGTAGGCCTTCTGCAGTGTTCCTTCGTTCTTATGTTCTTATGTAATTGGTATTAATTGCTGGCTAAACAAGTGCTATAAGGACAGTAAAATCAAGACTTTATAGTCAAAATGTTTAAAATATATTAAGGTCGAATACAGAAAAGAAACACATTACGAAACTAATGTAGAAATCTGTAAACTGGGCAATAATAAATTAGCATAATGGAAAAACCTAGAAGAACAGGGGAACGACACTGTATAAAAATTTCATAGCATATAATACACAGCTATAGCACATATACAACAGTTAGGTATCTTTATTTCGAAATAAAGATACCTAACTGTTGCATATGTGTCTTACCTAACAACCTGTCGGTATTTTATACCATTTTAATGTTCAATACAGCTATAGCGCTACGAACGAAATAAACAAGTGTAAATTAACTGAATGTACAGGAAGTGCAAATATTACAGTAATAACTGACACATGGTAAGTTGCCCAACATCACATACTGGGTATAAATTATTCCAGGTAAATATAAACAAGTGTGCGAGCTTATTTATATAACAGAAAACATAAAATCACAGCATCAAAGATATAAACACCGGAGGAACAAACGTTTAATCTATGGTTGCAATTATTGAAAGATATGAAAAACTGTTCGCTAAACTGACCATTAAACTTGGAAAACAACCAAAGAAAACTACACAAATAGCTGCACAAAGGAGAGAAAAACTTATGATAATGTAAGAGTATCTGTCCTATGTGCAGGTATCTGTGTATTGTTCCACTCACGGTATTGTGTCTCTCTGTTCTTCAAAGAAAACTGTTACAACTTTATTAAGATAGGAAAATATACTAGTAATCCAAGAATGCTTTAATTTCAACTAAACTGACTCGAAAGGGTTGACTAGAAATTCTAACTTCACTGATTTCCTAGAGGTTATGACTCACGAAATCGTAATGACTCGATTGCAAACAAACCATACCACGGGCGGGGATTGAACTTGTGACGGGTGAGTCGCAAAACTCCAGGCCAGCGTGTAAGCCACTGGACAGAGGCTTAAGCGCTGGCCTGGAGTTTTACGACTCACTCGCCACGAGTTCAATCCCAGCCCATGGCATTATTTTTTTTCTAGAGGTTAGTTCGTTACTGTTTTTTTTAAAAGATTCGTGACAGAACGATCTAGAGAGAATAACTTGCTTGTCTGTTTCTGGCAAACAAGACTTTAATACATAATCTGCAGATCACAGCAGAACTTTGGAAAAGCGACCACCAATCTATTACTCTTAACATAACTTTGTGGTGTATGTAATGCTAAATAATGGCAACAACATCGTTGTCATCACATATGAAGAAGCACAGGAAGGCCGAACACAACCACTAATATGATCATATATACGTGGGAGAACCATGACTGGGAATCAACATACTCATACACATTGAACATTAAAATGGTATAAAATACCGACAGATTGTTAGGTAAGACACATGTGCAACAGTTAGGTATCTTTATTTCGAAACGTTTCGCCTACACAGTAGGCTTCTTCAGTCGAGTACAGAAAAGTCTCTTCTGCTTCTATCAACTTTTCTGTACTCGACTGAAGAAGCCTACTGTGTAGGCGAAACGTTTCGAAATAAAGATACCTAACTGTTGCACAGGTGTCTTACCTAACATACTCATACATACACACACACAACATACGCATACACACAACATTAACAAGTCATGTGTGTTATTAGCTCTGTCAGGTTCACAATCACATTATGAACCTGACAGAGCTAAATTAACCATCAAAGTGGACAAATACAGAAGAAATTGCCTAGAATGTTCATTTTCCAATACCTGGGCAGCATGCAGGTGTGAGTAGAGAAACACCTGGGCAGCATGCAGGTGTGAGTAGAGAAACACCTGGGCAGCATGCAGGTGTGAGTAGAGAAACACCTGGGCAGCATGCAGGTGTGAGTAGAGAAACACCTGGGCAGCATGCAGGTGTGAGTAGAGAAACAACTGGGCAGCATGCAGGTGTGAGTAGAGAAACACCTGGGCAGCTTGCAGGTGTGTGTAGAGAAACACCTGGGCAGCATGCAGGTGTGAGTAGAGAAACACCTGGGCAGCATGCAGGTGTGAGTAGAGAAACAACTGGGCAGCATGCAGGTGTGAGTAGAGAAACACCTGGGCAGCATGCAGGTGTGAGTAGAGAAACAACTGGGCAGCATGCAGGTGTGAGTAGAGAAACAACTGGGCAGCATGCAGGTGTGAGTAGAGAAACACCTGGGCAGCTTGCAGGTGTGTGTAGAGAAACACCTGGGCAGCATGCAGGTGTGAGTAGAGAAACAACTGGGCAGCATGCAGGTGTGAGTAAAGAAACACCCGGGCAGCTTGCAGGTGTGAGTAGAGAAACACCTGGGCAGCTTGCAGGTGTGAGTAGAGAAACACCTGGGCAGCTTGCAGGTGTGTGTAGAGAAACACCTGGGCAGCATGCAGGTGTGAGTAGAGAAACAACTGGGCAGCATGCAGGTGTGAGTAAAGAAACACCCGGGCAGCTTGCAGGTGTGAGTAGAGAAACACCTGGGCAGCTTGCAGGTGTGAGTAGAGAAACAACTGGGCAGCTTGCAGGTGTGAGTAGAGAAACAACTGGGCAGCATGCAGGTGTGAGTAGAGAAACACCTGGGCAGCTTGCAGGTGTAAGTAGAGAAACACCTGGGCAGCTTGCAGGTGTGAGTAGAGAAACACCTGGGCAGCTTGCAGGTGTAAGTAGAGAAACACCTGGGCAGCTTGCAGGTGTGAGTAGAGAAACACCCGGGCAGCTTGCAGGTGTAAGTAGAGAAACACCTGGGCAGCTTGCAGGTGTGAGTAGAGAAACACCTGGGCAGCTTGCAGGTGTGAGTAGAGAAACAACTGGGCAGCATGCAAGTGTGAGTATAAAAACACCTGGGCAGCATGTAGGTGTGAGTACAGAAACACCTGAGCAGCATGCGGGTGTGAGTATAAAAACACCTGGGCAGCATGTAGGTGTGAGTAGAGAAACACCTGGGCAGCATGCAGGTGTGAGTTGAGAAACACCTGAGCAGCATGCAGGTGTGAGTAGAGAAACACCTGGGCAGCATGAAAGTATGAGTAGAGAAACACCTGGGCAGCATGTAAGTGTGAGTAGAGAAACACCTGGGCAGCATGCAGGTGTTAGTAGAGAAACACCTGGGCACAATACAGGTGTGAGTAGAGAAACACCTGGGCACAATGCAGGTGTGAGCAGAGAAACACCTGGGCACAATGTAGGTGTGAGTAGAGAAACACCTGGGCACAATGTAGGTGTGAGTAGAGAAACACCTGGGCACAATGCAGGTGTGAGTAGAGAAACACCTGGGCACAATGCAGGTGTGAGTAGAGAAACACCTGGCACAATGCAGGTGTGAGTAGAGAAACACCTGGGCACAATGCAGGTGTGAGTAGAGAAACACCTGGCACAATGCAAGTGTGAGTAGAGAAACACCTGGGCACAATGTAGGTGTGAGTAGAGAAACACCTGGGCACAATGCAGGTGTGAGTAGAGAAACACCTGGCACAATGCAAGTGTGAGTAGAGAAACACCTGGGCACAATGCAGGTGTGAGTAGAGAAACACCTGGCACAATGCAAGTGTGAGTAGAGAAACACCTGGGCACAATGCAGGTGTGAGTAGAGAAACACCTGGGCACAATGCAGGTGTGAGTAGAGAAACACCTGGCACAATGCAGGTGTGAGTAGAGAAACACCTGGGCACAATGCAGGTGTGAGTAGAGAAACACCTGGGCACAATGCAGGTGTGAGTAGAGAAACACCTGGGCACAATGCAGGTGTGAGTAGAGAAACATGATGTAATGGACTAAGTCTTGCACTTTATATTTTCTTGCACTTTTCTCTAGTACATAAATTTCGTACTCCCTGTATTCTCTGCTGAGTTAACAAAAACTTATAAATCAAGTGAAACGTTGTCATATATGAAGTTTCAAACGAAGGTTTATTCAAAATACAATACCACAGAGTTTTTGCTCTCTTTAATCCTCTATAAAATTTAATATTTGTTATTCTAGGTATATTTAACTAACAGTAAGGAAGTCACATAACTGAACATTTTACATCTAACATCACAAGACTTCATACATACATTGTCCATTACTGTTAGCATAACCGCTCGGTGTGGAGGAGAAGCTGATTGGTGTATGAGGAGGCACTTACCACTTGGCTGGTACTTTTGCACACAACAGTGTGCTCATTTAGTTACGTTTGCAGGGGTCGAATTATAGCTTTTGGCCCAGCCTTCTGACTGTCATAAACCAATTTGACTTATTTTTGACCTACAGGGCCCGATCATATCTACCCTTTCAAATGTGCATGTTATTTGTCTCTACCAAGACACAAACACCATGCACGGAGAATACTGTTCACATCTACCGAACAGTAGAATGTGAAAAAGTACTTCTGTGAAAATCATTAGGTACAACAAGTGCCCAAGACTTTTCAACACTATCTTCATATATAAGGGAGAACATTATCACCAGGCCCCTAGCTGTATTCAAGTGGAAATTTGAAAAGTTCCTAGATTCAATTCCTAAACAGCCGGACTGTGATGCCTGCGTTGGACTGCGAGTTGCTACCACCAAAAAGCTTGACTGATATGCCTATCAACGAGGAGGCTCGATCTGGGATTAGGCCTCAGGAGGCGAGAACCCTCGGAATCAACAAGAGGCAAAAAACCTCTTCATGTCTTGGGTTTCATCTGGTTGGTGCCTTAATACTGCAAAAGTACTACCTAACATCCATATGAATCATTTGCCACCTATGTCCCCTGGCTCCCTCTCCTCGCCTCTCTACCCAGTCTATGTTATCCGAATATTTCTCATGACGTGATCATGTCTCACACCTTCATCTTGATCTGCCTAGTGTTGTCACAGAACTCCCATCCCCCTAACTTAGGTTATGGTCAAATCTGAACGTGCGTCGCGTTACGTTTGTGTACATATAACATGTGTACTAGTGTACACATTAAACGTGTGCATTCAGGGGCAGGTGAGAAACAGCCACTCGCTGTACACACCAGATCACCAGTGAACACGACCCTCGTACACTCACTGTATGTTGCAACCCCTGAATGGGTTACAATGATTATTATGTATATATGTAATGTATATTACCTTTTCATTTAATTTTATATTGCTTATATTTGCGATAATAGCTAAATCGCAAATGTATTGCCTTATATTGTTATTTGACTTAGCTTATGTTGTTAGGATGTATATAAAATGTGCTCAGTTAGTCTTGATTGTCAAACTACTGTAATTATCGCTTGTCGCTCGTTATACTGCCGGCTTCTGAGCTGCAGTTGTCCACGTAGCTATCACGTGATCGAGGGGGGGGTGTCCTCACCTCTCGAAAAGTATTCAGTCTGCTGTAGACTCGCTTGGTGGTTGGACAGATTGTCTGTCTCATTATTCTTGTTAGTTCTGTAGAACTCTGTTCTCAGAACATTGTATAGACTTTGTGATTTTCGACGTTGTACTGAGGTTGTGTGTCACATAGACACTCTGAACATCTCAGGTCCCGAAGCTATAGCTTCTGACCTAATTTTGTACTGGTTCCTGTGTATTGTCACAGTCACAGTTTTACCTATGCTGAACATAGATTCAGTATTATGGAAGTTTGTAACTTTTGTGGAGGATCTGCAGATGGTCCCTACTTAGTGTCGTTATATTATTTCCCAGTTCCTGATTCTGTGTCGCAGTCGCTTGATATTGTATTGCTATTGGGCTTAGCATTCTTTGTTGTTCAAGCAGACTGTTCGGTTTGCCAGTCGGTCAAGAAGTTAGTTTATTTGAGGACTTTGTCAGTCACTTGTTTAAGTCTTATTCGAGTCTTGAGACATAGCTAACTACTTAAGAGCACTTACACGCATACACACACTTGTACATATTTGTAATATCTTATTAAATGTTAATGTACCTGACGGTACTTAAGAATTATAAATGTGATGTGCTTTCAGCACAATAATATTGAACTCGAGAGATTGATTTTATTTTGATTGATGTGATTTAATTTACTTTGATAATATACCTCTAGACAACTTATAGACTTAATAAATTTATTAAATTTTAATTTCTCTAGTTAGTAGCCTACCAGTTGTAATCCTAAAGCGCTATTGAACCATACTGAATTTTAATGGATAATTGGACAAGGATACTGACTACTTGTTACGAAAACCCAGTAACAGGCTGGATGCTAGAAGGGCAGTCCTTTCTAGTATTCACTGGAGATCTCTAAGCTTTTAGAATCGCGTTTTTTGTAACACTGTACACACCAGGTCACCAGAGAACACGACCCTCGTACACTCACTGTACACACCAGGTCACCAGCGAACACGACCCTCGTACACTCACTGTATACACCAGGTCACCAGAGAACACGACCCTCGTACACTCACTGTACACACCAGGTCACCAGAGAACACGACCCTCGTACACTCACTGTACACACCAGGTCACCAGAGAACACGACCCTCGTACACTCACTGTACACACCAGGTCACCAGAGAACACGACCCTCGTACACTCACTGTACACACCAAGTCACCAGAGAACACGACCCTCGTACACTCACTGTACACACCAGGTCACCAGAGAACACGACCCTCGTACACTCACTGTACACACCAGGTCACCAGAGAACACGACCCTCGTATACTCACTGTACACACCAGGTCACTGTACACACCAGGTCACTGTACACACCAGGTCACTGTACATTATTATTAACGGACTTAATACTTTACGTTTTTAATGTTCTATTGTTACTTCAATAAATTATAATAAAAATTCATTATAGAGCTTTTTAAAGGGGAGCCTGCCGTCCACTGCTGCCGTCCACTGCTGCCGTCCATCACTGCCGTCCATCGCTGCCGTCCACCGCTACCGTCCATCACTGCCGTCCATCGCTGCCGTCCACTGCTGCCGTCCATCGCTGCCGTCCATCGCTGCCGTCCACTGCTGCCGTCCATCGCTGCCGTCCACTGCTGCCGTCCATCGCTGCCGTCCATCGCTGCCGTCCACCGCTGCCGTCCACCGCTGCCGTCCATCGCTGCCGTCCACTGCTGCCGTCCATCGCTGCCGTCCACCGCTGCCGTCCATCGCTGCCGTCCATCGCTGCCGTCCACTGCTGCCGTCCATCGCTGCCGTCCATCGCTGCCGCCCACTGCTGCCGTCCACCGCTGCCGTCCATCGCTGCCGTCCATCGCTGCCGTCCACCGCTGCCGTCCACTGCTGCCGTCCATCGCTGCCGTCCATCGCTGCCGTCCACTGCTGCCGTCCATCGCTGCCGTCCACCGCTGCCGTCCGCTGCCGTCCACCGCTGCCGTCCACCGCTGCCGTCCACTGCTGCCGTCCACCGCTGCCGTCCACCGCTGCCGTTCATCGCTGCCGTCCACCGCTGCCGTTCACCGCTGCCGTCCATCGCTGCCGTCCACCGCTGCCGTCCACCGCTGCCGTCCAGCGCTGCCGTCCACTGCTGCCGTCCACCGATGCAGTCCATCGCTGCCGTCCACTGCTGCTGTCCATCGCTGCTGTCCACCGCTGCCGTCCACTGCTGCCGTCCACCGTTGCCGTCCACCGCTGCCGTCCATCGCTGCCGTCCACTGATGCCGTCCACTGCTGCCGTCCACCGTTGCAGTCCACCGCTGCCGTCCATCGCTGCCGTCCACTGCTGCCGTCCACCGCTGCCGTTCACTGCTGCCGTCCATCGTTGCCGTCCACTGCTGCAGTCCACCGCTGCCGTCCACCGCTGCCGTCCATCGCTGCCGTCCACCGCTGCCGTCCATCGCTGCCGTCCACCGCTGCCGTCTACTGCTGATGTCCACCGCTGCTGTCCATCGCTGCCGTCCACTGCTGCCGTCCACTGCTGCCGTCCACTGCTGCCGTCCACCGCTGCCGTCCACCGCTGCCGTCCATCGCTGCCGTCCACTGCTGCAGTCCACCGCTGCCGTCCATCGCTGCCGTCCACTGCTGCCGTCCACCGCTGCCGTCCATCGCTGCCGTCCACCGCTGCCGTCCATCGCTGCCGTCCACCGCTGCCGTCCATCGCTGCTGTCCACCGCTTCCGTCCATCACTGCCGTCCACCGCTGCCGTCCATCACTGCCGTTCACCGCTGCCGTCCATCACTGCCGTTCACCGCTGCCGTCCATCACTGCCGTCCACCGCTGCCGTCCATCACTGCCGTCCACCGCTGCCGTTCATCACTGCCGTCCACCACTGCCGTCCACCGCTGCCGTCCATCACTGCCGTCCATCACTGCCGTCCACCGCTGCCGTCCATCACTGCCGTCCACCGCTGCCGTCCATCACTGCCGTCCACCGCTGCCGTCCACCGCTGCCGTCCATCACTGCCGTCCACCGCTGCCGTCCATCACTGCCGTCCACCGCTGCCGTCCATCACTGCCGTCCACCGCTGCCGTCCATCACTGCCGTCCACCGCTGCCGTTCATCACTGCCGTCCACCGCTGCCGTCCATCACTGCCGTCCATCACTGCCGTCCATCACTGCCGTCCATCACTGCCGTCCATCACTGCCGTCCACCGCTGCCGTCCATCACTGCCGTCCACCGCTGCCGTCCATCACTGCCGTCCACCGCTTCCGTCCATCACTGCCGTCCACCGCTGCCGTCCATCACTGCCGTCCACCGCTGCCGTCCATCACTGCCGTCCACCGCTGCCGTCCATCACTGCCGTTCACCGCTGCCGTCCATCACTGCCGTCCACCGCTGCCGTCCATCACTGCCGTCCACCGCTGCCGTCCATCACTGCCGTCCACCGCTGCCATCATTGCCGTCCACCGCTGCTGTCCACCGCTGCCGTCCATCACTGCCGTCCACCGCTGCCGTCCACCACTGCCCTCCACCGCTGCCGTCCACCACTGCCGTCCACCACTGCCGTCCATCGCTGCCGTCCACCGCTGCCGTCCACCACTGCCGTCCACCACTGCCGTCCACCGCTGCCGTCCACCGCTGCCGTCCCACCACTGCCGACCATCACTGCCGTCCACCACTGCCGTTCACCGCTGCCGTCCATCACTGCCGTCCACCGCTGCCGTCCATCACTGCCGTCCACCGCTGCCGTCCATCACTGCCGTCCACCGCTGCCATCATTACCGTCCACCGCTGCTGTCCACCGCTGCCGTCCATCACTGCCGTCCACCGCTGCCGTCCACCACTGCCCTCCACCGCTGCCGTCCACCACTGCCGTCCACCACTGCCGTCCATCGCTGCCGTCCACCGCTGCCGTCCACCACTGCCGTCCACCACTGCCGTCCACCGCTGCCGTCCACCGCTGCCGTCCACCACTGCCGACCATCGCTGCCGTCCACCACTGCCGTCCACCACTGCCATCCACCACTGCCGTCCATCGCTGCCGTCCACTGCCGTCCATCGCTGCCGTCCACCACTGCCGTCCACCGCTGCCGTCCACCACTGCCGTCCATCGCTGCCGTCCACCACTGCCGTTCACCACTGCCGTCCACCGCTGCCTTCTACCACTGCCGTCCATCGCTGCCGTCCACCACGCCGTCCACCGCTGCCGTCCACCGCTGCCGTCCACCACTGCCGTCCATCGCTGCCGTCCACCACTGCCATCCATCGCTGCCGTCCATCACTGCCGTCCATCGCCTCCGTCCACCACTGCCGTCCACCGCTGCCGTCCATCACTGCCGTCCATCGCTGCCGTCCACCGCTGCTATCCATCGCTGCCGTCCACCGCTGCTGTCCATCGCTGCCGTACATCGCTGCCGTCCACCGCTGCAGTCCACCGCTGCCGTCCATCGCTGCCGTCCATCGCTGCTGTCCATCGCTGCCGTCCACCGCTGCCGTCCACTGCCATCCATCATTGCCGCCCACCGATACCGTCCACCGCTGCCGTCCATCGCTGCCGTCCACTACTGCAGTCCACTGCTGCAGTCTACTGCTGCCGTCCATTGCTGCCGTCCAGCGCTGCCGTCCATCGCTGCCGTCTATCGCTGCCGTCCATCACTGCCATCCATCACTGCCATCCATCACTGCCGTCCATAACTGCCGTCCACAGCTGCCGTCCACTGCTGCCATCCACCGCTGCCGTCTACCGCTGCCGTCCACCGCTGCCGTCCACCGCTGCCGTCCACCACTGTTGTCCATCACTGCCGTCCACCGCTGCTGTCCACTGCTGCCATCCATCACTGCCATCCACCGCTGCCATCCATCACTGCCGTTCACAGCTGCCGTTCACTGCTGCTATCCACCGCTGCCGTCCACCGCTGCCGTCCACTACTGTCCATCACTGCTGTCCACCAGTGCCGTACACCGCTGCTGTCCACCATTGCTGTCTACCGCTGCCGTCCATCTCTGTGGAATGCGTGACCGGTTTCGATAGTTATCTCTTCTTTATTGACCTCCCTGTTGACTGCCTGGTCAGTCAGAGTGTTGCTGCTAACTGCATACATAACCATCACAATCTGGTTGATTTGAAACGTTTTGAAGCTGTTGTTGTGGAATCTCTTGAAGACTTTCACTGTTCTTCCGTCAATCTTGCTGATATCTGCTCGTAGTATCGCTTATTTTCATGCTACACTTCATTTATGTCTCACTGTAGTATGTCATGGCGGTGTATATAATAGAAACCTGGCCCATGAGTATTTTCATCCATACTTGTATATTTATAAGAACATAAGAACATAAGAACGAAGGAACACTGCAGAAGGCCTACTGGCCCATGCGAGGCAGGTCCAAGTCTCCTACCGGCTTAAGCCAATGCACCCGGTGGCCTGGTGGCTAAAGCTCCCGCTTCACACACGGAGGGCCCGGGTTCGATTCCCGGCGGGTAGAAACATTTCGACACGTTTCCTTACACCTGTTGTCCTGTTCACCTAGCAGCAAATAGGTACCTGGGTGTTAGTCGACTGGTGTGGGTCGCATCCTGGGGGACAAGATTAAGGACCCCAATGGAAATAAGTTAGACAGTCCTCGATGACGCACTGACTTTCTTGGTTATCCTGGGTGGCTAACCCCCCGGGGTTAAAAATCCGAACGAAATCTTATCTTATCTTATCACCCAACCTAGTCAGGTCAGGTCACACTGACTTAAGGGAGGAACACGGCAACCGACCTGGTAGCACAAGCTATCAGGTCCAACTCACACCCACCCACATCTACTCATGTATTTATCCAACCTATTTTTAAAGCTACACAACGTTCTGGCCTCTATAACGGTACTTGGGAGTTTGTTCCACTCATCCACAACTCTATTACCAAACCAGTACTTTCCTATATCCTTCCTGAATCTGAATTTTTCCAACTTAAAATCATTGCTGCGAGTCCTGTCTAGGCTAGATATTTTCAGCACACTATTTACATCCCCTTTATTTATTCCTGTCTTCCATTTATACACCTCAATCATATCCCCCCTAATTCTACGTCTTTCTAGAGAGTGCAGATTCAGGGCCCTTAGTCTATCCTCATAGGGAAGGTTTCTGATACATGGGATCAACTTTGCCATCCTCCTTTGTACATTTTCCAGAGAATTTATATCCATTCTGTAATACGATGACCAAAACTGTGCAGCATAATCTAAATGAGGCCTAACCAAGGATGTATAGAGTTGAAGAACAACCTGAGGACTCCTATTATTTATGCTTCTTGATATGAAGCCGAGGATTCTACTAGCTTTATTGCGAACACTTATGCACTGTTGTCTTGGTTTCAGATTACTGCTAACCAGAACTCCTAAATCTTTTTCGCAATCCGTAATATTAAGATCTACATTATTTAGTTTATATGTGGCATGGTTATTGTCCTGTCCAACATTTAGAACTTTGCATTTGTCTATATTAAACTGCATCTGCCACTTGTCCGACCACTGCATCAGTCTATTCAAATCTTCCTGGAGTGCTCGAATGTCCTCGTCAGAATGAATTCGACGGCCTGTTTTGGCCGCACTGAACACAATCCTCGAGGTTTGTCTTGCAGAGTAGCTTCTATGTTTATCTGATAATATGCGGCCAGTGAACACTCTTTGTACATTACCTACTTCTGATATCTATCCTGCTATGTAAGGTGGTGTGAACACTCAACAATACTAAAGACGCTGGAGCGCAAATGACTGAATAATATCATCGTTAGTGTGACTAAGCTTTTTTTTTTTTGAAAGTTCTCATAAAGCAACCTATCATTTTTCCTGGCATTTGTCTTTTTTGTGTTCTCTAAATGAAGGCCATGTGACATTATCATTCTTTGGCCTTTTTACATGTCCCTGTGTTTTATATGCTGTGTTTGTTCTAAGTTCTTTATACATCCAAGTGGTTGGAATTTGTCACTCCCTGTCATGTCATTTTTGTATGCCTATTAAAGACTTTAATAACTGTCTCAACTTTTATTTATTTTTTTTCTAAGGTAACTTTGATGTTTATTTTGGTATCGTCCGCCAACAATGATAGCAAGTTATAGTTAGTGTTTTTTATCTACGTATGCTGTGTATTACAGTCCTGGTGAACATTTCGCTTCGCTGAAGATGTCTTTTATCTTGTTTGCTACGTTTCTTTGTGATTTGTTTGCTAAAAATTTAACAGGTATTTCCCTTACTTCTTGTATCTACCGATCTCATTTTATGAGCTAACATTCCACGATCGCATTTGCCAAATGTTTTTGCAAAATCTGTGCAACCCACATCCACATCCTTCCAGTGACTCAGTGATTTTGTCATAGTGATCCAATAATTGTGATGTACATGAACCTCCTACTCTCAAGCTATGTTGACTTGGGTTCTGTAACTAGAACGTTTCTAAAAATCAGTAAGTTGACATCTTAGGACTCTCTCTAAGACTTTTGTGATCTTCCTCTGCTGTTTCCTTTAAACCGGGGCTATTACATAAGCACTTCATAAAACCTCTGAAATTTCTAACACTAATCTCCTATATCAAAAACACTAAGTATTCGCCCTAGTAGTATTTTGTATTTTATACAAATACAGCACTCCAGGAACTGGACCCTGGTGGCGATTTCATGACCACGTTAGTAATTTAATTATAATTATCGAAGTCTGTACGATGTGTGATTTATAGAGAGGGAAGACTAAAACTAACTGGGTTTTAAACTTTTATGGTGTTGGTTAGATTACTAGAACGTTTTCCCGAACTAATCTGCTTGAACTTCATACTCATTTCTGCAACACTGTAAGCTCCTGATGTGTTGATTGCAACACGAAAGGCCTAGAGGTATCATTCAACTCTTCCTGTGATTGTTTTGCATCTTGTAACGCTTGTTCGCGATTACTGCATATAGTATATACATACATACATACATACAGAGTACATACTTATATACAATCATGTATATACATACATACTGTACATAAATACCTATATACATACATATCAATGTGCATTAAATATTACTGTTGACATTTAAATCTATAATCACTTCTTTGAATGAACTTAAACAATTTAAATGAGAAACAGTCTTATTTTATGCATTAACAACTAAAGACTGATTTTCAACCCCTGATTGCATCAATCAGGGGTTGAAGGTATTTTAAAAATATTACTGTTTAAATGAACAGTCGTATTTGTGGGATGTTCAACACAATTGGGCGAAAGAATATTTCTTTTGTTCCTATCACATATCAGATAAATCATAATGAAATAATTGATTTTATGTTTTTTACATAATTGCTTTAGATACCTGTTTTAAATAAATAACGAATAGTGACATACTGGAAAGAGTAAGCATGGAGCACAGGGAATATATACACCTCTGGGTATATACACCGAGAGGCGTATTTCTCTTAGTGTACATATGCTGAGAGTTTGAAATCCCTATTTTTAGGGATTAAAATATTCTTGTCTGGTGGTGAAAGGTCACGTGTAGCACTCGAATGACCTTTCCTTAACCACCCAAGTGTGGAAAAACTGAATAACTGATATTACAGAATAGATGCTCAAAATGAACACACCGAGAAACATGACAGAAATCATACTGCAAATGACATACATCACCGACAAGTTGATAAGCAAGACATGTGCAACACTAGGCATCTTTATTTGGTGAAACGTTTGGCCGGCACTGAATGTAGGCTTCACCAGTCGAATAAATAGATGAACCACTTACAGAGACATAAGCGGTGGTAGAAGACGAAGTAATCAGTCTAAACAAGAAGCATTTGGCCAGAAGCTAATATACAAGGAGAGCTGTAGCAGCTTGGAGATGTCACTAGTGACCTCTTCAAAGTCAGAGTGGCGCAAAAAAAATGAGCAGATGACAAACATAACTACGCTGAAGCATTTTAAAGTTTTTTACAGATAAATGACCAAACTTAAACTTAAAAAGAATAACCGTTTTGGGCAAACTTGACGATATACCAAAAAAGGATTCCGTTGCCACAACTGCGGGCAGCTTTTTCCGGGATTTATTAACGCACAGTAGAAAGGGGACATTCAAAATTAAATTTTTTCCAAAACCTAAGTGTTGAAGATAAAATTCTCTCGTATGCTATCTTTGGGGATTACGCTAAAAAAAAAGTAGTATGAAAATTTAAAAAGGGTTGCAGATTTTTAAAAATAGAATATTAGTTCTTGATATCAAAAACACTAAAAAGTAAAAAGCAAGAACAAATTCCAAAGCACTTTTAACAAAACTCCAACATTTCCAAAATTTTAATTTCACAAAAAAATAAATGTTTTAATATAGGGAAACGGCACCCCCTATGGGTCAGTACTGATCGGGCAGCTCAGACCTACATTTACGACAGCAGCAGCCCCAAACACAAACATTCCCCATTTCAGAGACAGAGTTGTATGGGACCGTAGTATTACCTATATATGTTGGGGAAAGGAAAGAGAGGGGGTAAACCACTTTTTTGTTTCTCGGGTTACCCTTTGGGAGACTATAAACTAATTTTAATGCATGCCCGCCAAACTCCCCCGCAGTCTATTTCCCAGACCCCTGGGGCGGCGGGGGCGACGCTGGGGATGGGGGGGGTGATGACAGTTTTTGTTTTTTTGGGGTGATGGTGTAAGTTACTATATTTTTGATGGTGTAAGGGAAAGTACTGGTGTGGTATCAGGGCACAAAGTCAAGACAGGGGGTTGGGTCACGGAAAAAAGGGTTGTTGGGGTTTTGAAGGAAGAAATAAATACCTGAAAAATTTTGGAAAAGAAATTATTAAATTTCTAGCTTTCCCCAAATTTTACATATTGTATATTCCCCTTATTAAAGTTTTCCCAATATTTCTGTCAAACTACTTCTGTGGATTTTTCAGTGCTTTTAAAATTTTATTAATTCACTTTTTTGGAAAAATTAAATTTCCCCTAGATGAAACTCATAAAAAACATGCCAGAAAAAGGTAACAAAAATAATTATTTTTTTATCAAAGTTACTAACAAGTGGAATTTTGGAAAACCCCTGGGTCTAAAAAAAATTTTCCCCCTTTCGAAAACCAAACAACTGCCCATATCCACAATTGTTAAAACCTAAATTAATTGCAATAAATATACATTACCAAAATTAAGGTAAACATTTTTAAAAATTTTGGGGAAGAAAAAGTTAAAATTTAAATTAAATGATTGCATATACACATTTAGGTAACAGAAGGGAAATTTATATTAAATAACACTCACCAATTATCTGGAGATTACTTTTGTGTCAGTCCCAAACCCCCCCCCATCAAAAATTTAAAAAAATTTTTACGGGCCAGAACTCAAAACAAAAACATAGAAAATCTTTTTCTGGGGTTCCCCTGGAGCTGCCCCGCCCCATCGCTTAATGCCCCCACTTTAAACGGGACGCACACCCCAAAAATTTTTTGGCCCCAAATTTGAGAGGTTTTAAGCCCAATATAACCCCTAGAGCAACAAAAATTTTATGTACTTACATTACGTGCCTGTACTACTTTCAAAAAAAAAAGGGGGCTCCCCCTGCTCCTCAGCGCAGGCACAGAGTTTCCCTCTCTTAAAAATAAACTTTAGAGAAAAAGAAAGAAATTTAATCGGTATATTTACTTTATAAAATTAAAACAGAAAAATTTTTTTTTGGAAAAATTAAATTTTCCAAACCACTTTCCCTTTTTTTCCTAGGGGTTCCCCTGGGTCTCATTTACCTCTAGTGTTCTCTTTTTTTCTTTACTCTTTTTCTATACCTCTGTTTTGTTTAGTTGAACATGGGATCTCTTTGTTGTCGTTAACCTTTTTTTTGTTTCAAACACACTGGATTTTTCATGTACCCGTGTTCCCCCACTTTTGGGAATTTCCCCCACCATACTTAAACACCGCTTTTAAATTTCACTTGAATTTGAATTTTTGTGAGGAAAAATTTTTTACGACATTTTTTTTCATTTCCCTTTTATGATTTTATCTCACTGAATATTAAAAGGCAGCTCCGCTTTGATTCCATTGTTGTGCTCCCTACTGGGACCCTTTAAAACCTTTCGTTTTTTTTTGTTATCACTGCAAATTTTTTGTCTGGATAGTGTTTTTTTGTGATGCTTTTTTGCCAATTTTTATTGTTAAAAATTTTTTAAAATTCCTTGGATCAGTCGGCGAATGGGTTTTAAAACCCGCTGGTAAAATTGACGGAAAGGTGGAAGGGGGGGGTAAACCGCCAATTTTAAAAAGTGTTCCCTCACCTCCGAAAGCCTATGCAATTTTTTGCATTTTAAGGTGTATTTTATTTTTCTGCGAATAATTTCTTGGGGATTTTTGGAAAACTGTTTTGTTCGTCAGCACTACTGGTCAAAGAGACACTTAGAAAAGTTTCATTTTTTTTTGCATTAATTTTATTATAAAATTTTAAAGCATTTTTGCCACTGGTGTTTTTAACCGGGAAAGGGCATCGAAAGTTTCCTTTCAAATGTTGTTTAAAATTTGTTTTTTATATAGACACAGACAAATAAACAGATTTTCTCGCTCAGCAGCGGCTTTTAAATATAAATAATTTTGAATTTGAACATTAATTTCACCACGTAAAAAACTTAAAATTTTGTTTTTTTGTCCCTTTTAAAGTTTCTTTTAAAGCGGTTTCTTTGGGGCCCAGAAAAACATTTTAAAGGGTTTTAAAAATTAGACAAAAAAAAAACCAAAATCCCCCCAGAAAAAACATAAGGATTAAATCTGTAAAAAATACTTTTTAACTCTTTAAAACAAGGTTAAAATCAGACCCCGCCCCATGCCGTTCCTCATCAATGACTGGCACAAAAAACTGAAAATGTTCCAAAATCCCGCGACCAGAAAAATCTTTAGAACGGGGGGAACACATTAACAAAATCTTTTAAATGTGCTGGAAGCATAATTGGTAAATGCCCTAACATTACGACTTAACAAAAAACAAAAATGGAAATTACAGAAACTCGCTCCTGACCCTCGCCCTGGCTAGACCATGATTATTTAGATGAACTGGGGAAAAAAAGCAAAAGTTATGTAAAACCCCTTAATTTGGGGAAAAAAACCAGTGAAAAACGTTTTCCACTTGAAAAAAATTCCGCAAAAAAGGGATTCCCGAATAACAACACAAAATTTTCTGCTGGATCTTCACTTAATAACAAACTAGGGTAAAAAACAAAGAAGAAAAATCTGACGCCCTTTCCCCGTGAAAAACCCCTTGTGGAAGTTTTCATTACCGTCCTAGTTTTGGGGTCTCTTTTGTCCCCAAAGACAAAACTGGAATGAAAATGCCATTTGAAAATTAAAGATTACAAACAAACCCGTTGGGAGGCAGGGCGAAGGTAAATTCTTTTGGGAAAAACCTTGGGCAGGGAAACCAAAAAAAATTTAAACAAATCACATTCAATACCACATCCCAAAAAAATTTAGAAAATGGGCAAACCCCTCAAAAAAACCTATAATGTCCCCCACAAAAATCCCTGATCTCCTGTAATTTTCCATACCCCCTATGGTATATGGCAAGGGGGTCAACGCGGGTAATTTCTTTTAAAAATTAAATTTCATTACTTGAGTCAAACTTCAAATTTTGAACTCATTTTCCCGGGCCCAACAACACACAAAAAAATTTAAAATTTTCTTAAAAATACGAATATTTTTCCCTTTATACTGTGCCGCGTCTCCTGACAAATATTTTAAAAATTTTAAACCCAGAACTTATATTCCCGTTTGGAGAGCTGCAACACAACACATGGATCCCAAAAACAAGGAATACTTTTTTCTTTTAATTCCACTGTACGCAACCCTTTTTAAAAAACCCCCCCATGCAAAAAAAAGCCCCAAAAAATTTTAAACTCCTGCAGAAACCCAAAAAGTTTCCCTCTCTAACTTTTTAATAAATTTTTAAAAACACTATTAAATTAAAACCCTCACAAAATTTTTAATATCCATTGTGTAAATTCTCATGCCTTTTTTCAGACCGAGTCAAACCCACTCCGTAAAAAGGGTAACTGTTGTAAACTCGAAATTTTCAGTCCCCTGACTAAAAGTCATTCACAACCCTTCTCATTGTACATGGACTGTAGTAAATTTAAAAAAGCTGCACTGATCCTTGTCATAATCTTGTATTTTTTTTACACACGGGCCAAAATTCCCCCCCAAAGGGCAGGTGCCCGAAAAAGAAAAATTTTTCCACCATCATTCCTCCATCACTGTCTTGCCAAAAGGGGTCTTTACACTACATTTTTTAAAACTGCAACTTAACACCCCTCCTTCAGGTGCGGGCACTGTATTTCCCCATCCCGGACTCAACCCGGGCCCTCCCCGGGTTTCCCCTGAACCCCTTCATAAATGTTACTTTGCTCACACTCCAACACACTCAAGAAAAAAAAACCTTTTATCTCCATTCACCCCTTTCAAACACCTCACCATGCTGCGGAAGCCAAAGCCCCTCGCACAAAAAACCCCCTTTTCCCCCCTTCCCCAAACCTTTCCTGGGCCGCCCCTACCCCCCCTTTCCCTTCCACTACAACTGATACACCTTGAAGTCACTCGTTTCGCTCCATTCTCTCACACCAACCACCCAAAAACCCCTTCCCTTAGCCCTCGGACAACATTTTTGGTAATCCTGCCCCTCCTCCTAACTTCCAAATACATTCTCTGCATTATTCCACCCCAAAATTGCCCCAGACATGACATCTCCACGCCTCCCGCCTTCTCCTCGCTGCAACATTCATCCCCATGCTTTAACCCAAAAGACGTTGGTAAAACTATCTCCAACATCCCTCTTTTCCTCCAAGGGCAAATTCTTTGTCTCCACACTCCTAATGCACCATCACCCTTTTCCCCCCCATCAATTCTTGATTTACCTCATCTTTCATAGACCCTCCGCGACCCCGTCCACTTCCCAAAATCTGAATACTTCACCCCTCCATACTCCTCCCTCCAACTATATCCCAAACTTTTTATCATCTAATCTTTTTAATTTTCCTCAAACCTTACCTTTCCTCATTCCCCTTTTTAATTTTCTTCTTTTGCACACCCTACCAAATTCATCCACCAAAATCTGCAACTTCTCTTCAAATCCCAAGACACAGTGTCATCAGCAAAGAGCAAACTTGACAACTCCCCCCTTTATGTGTGATTCTTTATCTTTTAACCCACCCCCTTGCCAAAACCCCATTTTTTTTTTTTTTTTCTTTTTTACAACCCCACTAAAAAATTAAACAAACCACGGTGACATCACACATCCCCTTTCTAAAGGGCCCACTTTACTGGGGAAAAAATTTCCCTCTTTCTACATACTCTAACTTGGCCTCACTATCCCGAAAAAACTTCACTGCTTTCAGTAACCTACCTCCTACACCCTACACCTGCAACATCTCCACATTTCCCCCCCATCCACTCTGTCATATGCCTTTTCCAAATCCTAAATGCCCCAAAGACCTCTTTAGCCTTTCAAATACTGTTCACTTTTATTTTTTCACTTAAACACCTGGTCCACACACCCCCACCTTTCCTAAAGCCTCCTTTTTCATCTGCATCCTATTCTCCGTCACTCTTTAAATTTTTTCAATAATAACTCTACATACACTTTACCAGGGATACTCAACAGACTTACCCCCCATAATTTTTCACTCTCTTTTGTCCCTTTGCCTTTATACAAAAAATATGCATGCTCTCTCCCAAACCCGGGGTCCTTCCCTTTCTTCCCATTATTAAAAAATTTGGCACCAACCACTCCAAAACATATCCCCACCTGCTTTTAACTTTCTATCTTTATCCCATCAACCCCCGGCTCCCTTTACCCCTTTCTTTTTACTACTGCCCCGAACTTCCCCCACATCACAACTGGTTTTCCCTCACTCCTACAAATTTTTTCCCTCCTTGCCCTAACACGAAATCACAGCTTCCCTATTTTCATAACATTTAACAATTCCTAAAAAATTTTCCCTCCATCTTCCCAATACCTTTTTTTCCACATAAATCCCCAAAAATTATTTTTAAAAAAATCATAAAGACTTGGACCCTATCCCTTAAACAAATTTTTTCAGCCGAAAAAAAAAAAACCAAAAGACAAATTTGGAATGAAAAAATTTATAAGTAACTGTTCTCCCTGCTTTTGTAATGATTATTTTTACTTATCCAAATAATTGAAGGATTTGGAAACTGACTCGTTCGCTTATCTAGAGTCCTGATTTGCCTTTTCCGATAAAAAAAATTAGTTTTCATTTCTCCCCTTCCCCTTTAAGCCCCTTCTAGCAAGGGAATAACAAGGTATTTAAGTAGAAAATTGACTCTAGTATTATTGGGTTAGATTCAAATTAAAACCCATGATTTTTTCCCAGAAATGCTTCAAAAATAAATGTTTCTTCTGTACTACATTATACCAAAATTATGTACTCTACTGTAACTTTTTGTATGGGTCAAAAAAAATGAAAATTTGAAATCAAAAATTTTGACATCCGCCACCCCACTGCCCTCTCCGCCCCCGCCTCCCCCTTCCCCCTCGTCACCCACACCACAAAAATTTCCCAGAAAAAAAAATCGTAAAGGGGGCAAAGAAATTAAACGTACCGAAAGAGGTTTTCATGGGGGATTTCTTGGAAGATTTCTTATATCCTGTGCTGTGTTACTACCAAATTTAGCCACAAGCGGGAAAGGTAAATGTTTTTTAAAACAATGTAGGAGGATAAAATATGACATACCAAATAACAATTAATTATTAAGGAATAAGCACAGTCTTCGAAAGAACCTACAAAATAAAACAAAATTTGGGGAGGAAACAAAAGTTACAACAAGTAAAAAAAAAGTTAAAACTAGGACAAAACAAAAAGATGAGACATCAAAGTGAGGTACAGTACGGAAAAAGACAATCTAGAACTAGTAAAATGGGGAAACCCCGAGAAATGCATACAAAACAGGTTAGCCAGAAACAGCACAAAAAACACACAGGCAGTGCAATTTACCGGAAAAAAAAACCCCCAGTTCACGGTAGCCAAGAAAATTGGAAGTAGAAGTACGGGAGACTGAAATGCCAAAAAGATGGGAAAGATGATTTTGTAAATACTACCCAAAGGGGGTCTGCGTCTTTGCAAAGGATGTAGATACATACCATCAGGTTTTTTTTTTTTTACACGGGGTTTGAAAAGGAAGGACCCCTAGCTTTATTTACAAGCTTTTTACAGTTAAAGGGATTCCTAACTTTTTTGAAAGCAAAGAGCTGTTACCTACTCAGCTCATTTTGAAAGCATTTTTGTTATAAAACATAAAATGGGAACGGATGAAGTTGGACCCATCGGGGGGCCAGCTTTTTTCATTTGATCAACTGATTTTACCGTTGACACATTAGCGTACGAAGTGTTCCATACTCGATCTTCCGGATATATGACTAAATGGAGTGTTGTTCGGGAGAAGGGGACACCCCAATGAATTGCTGCTTTCTGCCCGTTTGTGCAAAAAAAATTTTTCACGCTGCCTCGAAGTGGATCCAATGGGGGTCTTTGACAATTTTGGCCTTGTACAAACAAAAGGGCCACCCAACCCCTCCTGTGTTGAAGGCTCGCTAAAAATGACAGATCTATCCGGGTGGGTCCGGGCAAAGAGAAGACGTCTTGCTCTTTTTCCCCTCTGTAAAGCATCGCCATGAGGGGGGGGGGAAGGCAAACCAAGAAATGGAGCAACTCAAGTGTGAAAGTACTTGCCTCGACAATTTTGCAACCCCTACTGTAAACAGATCAAAGCGGTAAGGCTGTAAGCTTCCGGGGCCCTTGTTTGCTAGTTTCAAATGGTTTTTTTATGGTTTTTTTTTGGGAGTCAAATTTCACCCCAAAGGGATAAAAACTTCTTCCCAGGTGCCAAAACACCTCCCATTCACCCTTTACACGCACCGCTTTTACCATCAGGTGCCTGAACAATCATCATTTGCGTTTTCTGGTGCAAATTTATTTTCCATCTTTTTCCCCCAACTGAAAAACTCTTACTCTGTTGATGTGCGAGCAGCTGGCATTCTTCTTTTGGAAAAGAAAAGTCAGTGTACATCATCTCCATATGCATGTGATTCTATGAGATGAAAAAGGCGTTGAAGTAGACATTCCAAAACAATGGCCCCCGCACGCTCCTTGTGGAACACTTGCCCCAATGGGGATTCTTGTGTTTCCCTTTCCATTGGAACACACTTAAATTTTCCATAAAAGTAATCCTGAAAAGACATAAGTAAGCCTGCAATTCCCGTGCTTGAATTTTTCAAAAGGGGCCCTGTTCCATACCCAGTCAAAGCACCACAAGCCCCAGTGTACCAACGGTTTTTGGATTCATCTGTGACTGGGCCACTTATGGGAGGGGGTTTTAACAACAATACAGCAAAGAAACCCTTTCCTGAAGCCATTACGACACAAAGTAGTGAGTGGTATTCTTGAGATTTTGTTCAAATCTTACCAGTGATGACAAGTGACACGGGCTGTATTCTGATTTGCTCTCCTTTTTTTTGTAAACAGGATACATTTGCCTTTTTCCACAAAAGGGCTTTCACTGTACTGGGGCGTGCTAAAAGATCGGTTAGAGGTGCTGTGCTGATCTGCACATTTCTCGGGAATCTTGGGTTTAAACTTGTCGGGGCCACACCTTTTTTTTGGTCAAGCGTTTTAAAGAAGGAAATGAACCCTCCTCCTGCTTTTTGTCACCACGCATTTTTTGACACAGTTCTTGCAGCTACCCAAAGGGGGGTCCCTTCTGGATCAGGAACTTGCTTTTGGGAAAAGTGTTCAAAAAACCCTCCTTCTCGGGGCCCCAAACAGAGGTGTCCCCCCCCGTCGATTTAGAGTAATAGTTTATAAAGAAAAACCTTTCTGTCATTGCCCGGGGCCCACCAAATTTTTTGGGGAGCCTACCCCCCTGATGCTAGCTTTTTTTTTTGTTCCACCCCCATTTAGCAATGCCCCACTTTTAAGTCACCCATATCCAAACGGGGTTTGCCTGTGAAGCCCCTGTTATAGGGGGTAGGATGTCTCTTATCCCCTTTGCCATGCTTTGATTAGCATCAGCTTCTTACAACGAAAGAAAACCCAAGGGCGATTTAGGTTCGTCACATTTTTCCGGGTGAGGAATTGTTCTTGTTTAAAAAGGGATGTGTCCGTAAAGGCTTTCACTGGTTTTGTCACACCCCTGGAGAAAAGCAATTCCAATCGGGGGTGACGAGCTCAGAGCAAAGGCCCCAAATTACCTTTTTTCCCATAGCCTTTGTGCGTGGGACCCCCTATCTCGTTCTTTTTGGATCTTAAGTGTCTAAAAAACACCCTTTGGGTCAGACGATCCAAAAAAAACCGGGGGGTTGACAAGGGGATATCCTTCTCCAGATCACCAAACTAGGGGTAAAGGGGAACCCAAGTTTGGAGTAGGGAAATAACAAAGTTTCTCATGTAAAATACGCAAAAGGTCATAAAAAGCCCCTCTGTATAAGGTTTTGGGTTTAGTCACCAACAATTAGATATGTTGACAGTTGTTTTGTAGCAGAAGGGAGCCCATTTTTTTCCTTAGGAAGTTGGGGGGTCTGCATTTTCCATGGGTTGTACATTGCACATGCAGTCAAAAGGGTACAGGTTTATGGCGGGAAAAATCATTTCAAGAGATAGGGTCAACATCTATTGCGGGCATGAACACTTTTAGAAAAACCACAGCAAACCCCCCCTTTTCCCCTTTCCTGCTCTTCCACCCTGGGGTGTAGCCAGCAATTCTTGAAAAATTTTCGGGGAGTTGTCACCAAAAATTTTTCAACAACAGCTTCACGTGGGGGACGTCGAGAGTTACAAAACTATGTGGAGCCCCCCAACTTTAGTAATAAACCTCTAATTTTTGGCCGACAAAAAACAAAAAGTGCCACTTTGGGAAGTACGGAAATTTCCACCCCCAAGAGTAAATTTCATCATTAGAAACCGGGAAAATGTTACTCCCTATCCCCCAAAAATTTATAAAAATAAAAAACGCCCATGTAGAACTAGTATCAAGAGGCAGGATTACCATTTTAAAAAAGCGAATGAAAGAACAAAAAGGTATACAGGGCACATGCAATGGAACATATAACCCGATCCTACATACCCGAACCAAACATTACATGCAAAATCGGACAGCCGGGAAATATTCCACCAAGAGGATCACACGAGGCACAGTACCGGGGACTAACAAAACCACATTAAACCAAAACACCCCAAATGGTATACCCTTTCTCCTTTGGCAAATAAACAAAGGTTTTGAAAAAATAGAAAATAACAAAGTTACTGCGTTTGGGCGTTTACAGAAACACACAAGATAGAGATTATGAATAGAGATTAAAAAAAACAACTTTAAACTACAGATAATTAGCCGGAGGGGTTTGAACTAAGTAAAGAACGTTTTTGGGAAATAGAACAATAAAATCATCAAATGAAAAAAGTAAAGTTCTCTATTAATGGAAAATTAAATCCAGTAATTTTTATATAACCCGCTGTCGCAACGCTCAGGAGTTCACAGAGCAGATAAAGGAAGTTAATGGCACCCTTAAATCGGAAAATCCCACTGCCCCCCAAATATGAAGGAAGCAGACTTCTCAACAGGAAATACCAGATGGGGGGTTTTGATTGCAAAAACCGAATCCCCTAGAAAAAAAATCATAAAATGATTTCACAAGCAACAAGAATTAATCCAAGACATAACAATCACCAAAACGATAAACTATCTACACACTTTTCAGAAAAACAAACAAAATAAAGTCAGGAACAGAAAACTCCAGCAACACTGAATGAGACGGGATTTCAGCAATGTCATCAAAAAACAAGAAATTCTAAACAAAATTTTAAAAAAAATTATTTTCCTATCCCCGGGGGAAAAATCAACAAACCTAAATCCCAATTCGTTTTTTCCCGTGCCTGAAAAAACTGAAAGGGGAACAACAAAGTCGCATAAATAGTTCCACTGAGAAAATCTAAAAAAATCATATAAGAAAAAACGTAGAAAAATTGCAGAAAAAAAAACGGCTACTGAACTGCTTAAAAATGGAATGGTCCAAAGAAATAAATAACGCGGGAGAAAAGCACAAAGGAACAAAAAAAGTTGTCCAGGATACTCAAGAAACCCAAAAAAATTTCTAATTTTCAAAATCCAAGTCAAGAAATACCCGAAGGCGGGGCATAAAAAAACAAAGAGTTCAAAGTTGCATGGAAAAGGAATAAGTGAAATCCAAAATAAATATAATCTTCAGAAACTATTAAACGAAAACTGGGGAAGGAGGAAAAGTTTTCATTACCCAAACGGCCCCCACATCATATAACTGACAAACCTAATCCACAGAATTTAAAAAAAAAAAGAACTAGAAATTATGATACAATATAGGGCCTGACAGGATCAAGAAAACCTTATTTATAAAGAAGTGCAAGTACTTTTTAACCTTTTAAAAAGAGCTTAATTTGTGAAATCCCCGACATAAAAATTCTAAAAATAGCCTTTTTACAAAAAGGGGATACAGCCTCCAGAAATACGACCATCTACCACGTCAAAAAACTTTGACAGGTGATTTTTATGCAAAAAGCCAAATTTACTGAAAAAACAACCTACGCAAATCAAACCAGCAGGATTTAAGGTGAAAGAAAAATCTGTCTCGCTACTAACCATGCGAAAGAATTTGGAGGGACTGGTAACAAAAAAAAGCAAATGAAAATTTCCGATTTTTTCAAAAGTTTTTGACAAATAAAATCATGGGGGGATGCACATAAAAAAAGGGCCACGGGAAACCGGGGAAAGTTAGGTACATGGATATCAACTTTCTAAAAACAAACACAAGAGTGGTAGTAAACAATGCAAAAACCAGCATTACAAAATATAAAACTCCCTACCTAAGGCACAGTCCGGAGTTGTCTATTGTTTCTTATCCTCGTAGTGGCAAAATAAAACCACAACCAATTTTCTATTATCATTTGCAAACCCAAAAAAGCATGAGAATCACCCTTGGGGAAGAAAAAAAAAAAACGGAAGAAAACAAAGTCTTTCAAGGATGAAAACTCAAAAGGAAAAACTACTAAAAAACAAGGGAGGGTAAAAATAATGAAAAACAGGAAGATTGGGAGTAATGTCACTGACCTTTCTTTCAAAAAAACAATAAGGCAAATGCAGCAGTCAAAAATGAGGGTCGGTGATGAGGACTTTCAGGGGGCAGGGGAAAAAATGCCCAAAGGTAAAAAAACTTTTTAAATCACCTGTATTTCTCCCTGGGGGCACTGTTTTTTGAGATGGCCCCGTTCACGGCACGAGAGATATCACACTGAAAAGTTCAAAGATCACTTTTTCGGCCCGCACAAGTCAATAAAAAAATTTAAAATTTCTGAGAATGCCCGCAAGTCCCAAATTGTCTCGCTGGGGCGAAGAAGGGGGAAAAAAGATAATAATTGTGGGGAAATACTTAGGGCCTAGTACCCAAAAATGCCACTGATAACAACAATTGGGGTAGAATATGGAAAGGGTGTTTACAATAAACCGTGAAAAGCAGGGGCGCGGTGGGCCCCAATGGGGCAACATATCTCATCCGGATACAAAAAACTCTGGAACAAGGTAGAAAAAGTGTTAAAGGGAAAATGCATTTTTTCCAGATATGCCGGGTCAACCCGGCTGACGAATATTGGGCCCGGAGCACCTAGTAACAGTCCGTTGGCTAGGGGAAGCATAACCAACCCGGTCCAGGGCCAGGCTTTGCAGGTAGGAAACCTCGAAAAAACCAAACACATATATTCAAAAGTAAAGGCAGGCATCCAGGAAAAGAAACCCGCGAAACGACGCAAACCAATCATTCAACCCCGAAACATTTCCCTTGTTTTTCACGGGGGCCGTGACTTGGAGGCAAAGCTCCTTTCACCCTGATCGCATCCCGGGGCAAAAATGACCTAATTGCCCGAAATGATCAGAAAAGCAAGGGGTTTCTATATAGCATAGTCACTGAGTCACTAGGGTGTAACCTTGTAAAATACTTGTAGAAAATAAAGACATTACACATTACGTAAAACTTTAAAAAAAAAAAAAATATTACAGGAAGGAAACCACCTAATTTAAAAAAATTCTGTCAATAGTGACATTTGAAGCCCCTTGTTCCTAACTGCAAAATTAAATGCACCATCCCCTTTTTAAAAAAAATGAAAAAGTAATCGACAATGCAGACAAATTTTCATACCAATAAAATTTAACATCTTTCCTTTTTCCTGCAGTCTACCTGTTTCCTGCATCTACTGTTTACCTCATCTATGTTTTCCGAGTCTCTTTTTTACCTGCATCTACCTTTTTACCTGCAGCTACCTTTTCCTGCATCTACTTTTTTACCCGCAGTCTACCTGTTTACTGCAGTCTATTGTTTCCCCCATCTACCTGTTTACCCGCATCACCTGTTTACCTGCATCTACCTGTTTACCCGCAGTCTACCTGTTTACCTGGTCTACCTGTTTTTTCCTGCAGTCATTGTTTACCCGCATCTAGTTTACCGCATCTACCTGTTTACCTCAGTTACCGTTTTCCTCATCTACTTTTTACCTGCAGTTACCGTTTACCTGCATCTAGTTTACCGCATCTACCTGTTTACCGCATCACTTGTTTTACCTGCAGTTACTTTTTACCTGCAGTCTACCTGTTTACCTGCATCTACCTGTTTTCCCCGCAGTCTACTTGTTTACCTGCAGTCTCCTTTACCTGCAGTCCCACCGTTTTCCTGCATCTACCCGTTTTTCCTCATCTACTTTTTTACCTGCATTTCCTTTTTTACCTGCAGTCTATTGTTTACCTGCTCTACTTGTTTACCTGCGCTACCGTTTACCTGCACTACCGTTTACCTGCATTACCCGTTTACCGCAGTCTTACCTGTTTACCCCCAGCTACTTGTTTACCTGCAGTCTACTTTTTACCTGCAGTTACCTGTTTTCCTATCTACCTGTTTACCGCAGTCTAAAATTTTACCTGCGTCTACTTTTTACCTGCAGTCTACCCGTTTTAAACCCGTCTAAACCCGTTTTCCTGCAGTCTACCTGTTTACCTGCAGTCTACCTGTTTACCTGCAGTCTACTTGTTTACCTGCAGTCTACTTGTTTACCTGCAGTCTACTTGTTTACCTGCAGTCTACTTGTTTACCTGCAGTCCCACCCGTTTACTGGGAATCACTTGGAAAGTGTTTTCCCGGTATGGTGCACCCGGTTCCTGATTAACCGATCAGCCACACTGTTGGTACTAACTACAAACCCAAATCCGGTGCACCACAGCCTGGGTATCAGGAAAAAGCCTTAAGAAATTGTCAGGTACTCCTTGAAGAAAGTTAAGGGGCTGTTTAACCCCCTTATATAGAAGGGGGGGGAACTGAAAAGTCTCGTCCCTTCACACTTACTGATTTTTCCCCCAATGTATTCCAAACCTTTCTTTTCAAAGGTCCCCGGAAGCAGGAGAAAAAAGGGAATATTCTAAAAAACACAAAAGTATGAAAGGGCTGCGCCAAAATCTGCTCATTGAAAAAAACCCCTTTCAAAGCGGGGAAAGGGATGGGAGTTTAAGCAATTTTACCTGAGCCATCACAACGCATTTCCAGACAGCCACTTACCTGAAATAGAAAAAATATGCCTGTTAGCCCATATAAAAAAAAGTCATAAAAAAAAGGAGCACTGAAAGGGATCCAACCATTTTAACCCTTTTTTTACTCATTCCCCAAATTTTCCCACTTATAAATATTATGGACAATTTTTAATTTATATTAGGAAAAATTTTTTTTGATAATAAATAATAATAATAATAATAATAATAAAAAAAAAAAATAATAATAATAATAAATTACTTCACTGGTACCTTACTCTTTTCGTACAAAATATATATATTTACTCCACAAACAGAATAAGCATTATTTTATTTTTATTTTTATTTCCAAAATTTTTTTAAAACTTTTACTTACTTAAAAAAACTGGGAAAAAATATAATAAAGACCTAGCAAAAGGGGGTTGTTGTGAGAAAAATTCGATCATGTGAAGTTGGTCGGGGAAATTGGGACGCCAAGAGAAATTGATATATCAGTGACTATGCCAGGAAAAGCATCTTCAATATATTTTTGTGCTTTGTTTAAAATTTTCAGGAAGTGAGAGAAACTTATGATTTCCCCCCTTTTTTTTTGAGGTAACATTTCTAATAAGTATTAAACCATCCTTTTAAAATTGTTTTATGAACTTTTACTTTTAGGGCTCAAAATCATCATTAAGGAAGGGAAGAATCATCACCTTCCCCAAACTGAATGTTAAAAAAGGGGCGCCCCTGTTGAGATGACTTTTGAATTGGGGGAGTTGAAGCTTCTTATTAGTATGATCGTGATATTCTTCACGTATTTTACCCATGTTATGTATGTCGTGTGTCGGGTAAGTTGTCCTTGAAACAGTCCTTCTTCAGGTGTTACAGAGAAATAATAGTCAAGAGAGCACTGAGGGGTGTTCCTACAGCCATACCACCCTCAAGTTCCTGCTCCACCTCATCCACTTCTGTATATTCAAGGATCTTCACATATAGTATACAACACACTTAGAGTTGGAACTGACATCGCCCTGGAGTTGACATCTCTCAGTCTACCTGAAGGTTATCCCGGGGATCAACGCCCCCGCGGCCCGGTCCATGACCAGGCCTCCCGGTGGATCAGGGCCTGATCAACCAGACTGTTACTGCTGGCCGCACGCAGTCCAACGTACGAGCCACAGCCCGGCTGATCCGGCACTGACTTTAGGTATCTGTCCAGCTCTCTCTTGAAGGCAGCCAGGGGTTTATTGGTAATTCCCGGAATGCTTGGTGGGATGCTGTTGAACAGTCTTGGCCGGGGACACTTATGGTGTTTTCTCTTAGTGTACCAATGTCGCCCCTACTTTTAACTGGGGGTATTTTGCATCGTCTGCCCAGTCTTTTACTTTTGCAGGGAGTGATTTCTGTGTGCAGATTCGGGGCCATTCCTTCCAGAATTTTCCAAGTGTAGATTATGATATATCTCTCCCTCCTGCGTTCCAACGAGTACAAGTTAAGTGCTTCCAAGCGTTCCCAGTAGTTAAGGTGCTTGACAGAACTTATACGTGCAGTAAAGGTTCTCTGTACACTCTCTAGATATGCAATTTCATCTGCTTTGAACGGTAATGTTAATGTACAGCAGTATTCCAGCCTAGAGAGAACAAGTGATTTGAAAAGGATCATCATTGGCTTCGCATCTCTCGTTTTGAACGTTCTCATTATCCATCCTATCATTTTCTTTGCACGTGCGATCGTGGCACTGTTGTGATCCTTGAAAGTGAGATCCTCAGACAATACTACTCCCATGTCCCTTACATTATTTTTCCGCTCTATTGTATGGCCGGAGTCAGTAGTATACCCTGTTCTAGTTATTATCTCCTCCAGTTTTCCATAACGGAGTAGTTGGAATTTGTCCTCATTGAACATCATATTGTTTTCCGTTGCCCACTGGAAAACTTTGTTTATATCTTCTTGGAGGTTAACCGTGTCCTCAATAGATGACAGCCTCATGCAGATCCTAGTATCGTCTGCAAAGGATGATACGGTGCTGTGGGTTACATCTCTGTCTATGTCTGACATGAGGATGAGGAACAGGATGGGGGCGAGTACTGTACCTTGTGGAACAGAGCTCTTCACTATGGCAGCCTCCGATTTAACTCTGTTGACCACTACTCTTTCTGTTCGATTGGTTAGGAAGTTGAAGATTCATCTCCCCATTTTGCCAGTTATGCCTTTAGCACCTATTTTGTGCGTTATTACGCCGTGATCGCACTTATCAAACGCTTTTGCCAAGGCTGTGTATATTACATCTGCATTCTGATTTTCTTCCAGTGCATCCAAGGCCATATCATAGTGATCCAGTAGTTGTGAGAGGCAGGAGCGACCTGCCCTAAACCCATGTTGCCCTGGATTGTGCAGTTTTTGGGAATCCAGGTAGTTTGCAATCCTGCTTCTTAGCACTCTTTCAAAGGTTTTTATGATGCGGGACGTTAGAGCTATTAAGAACATAAGAACATAAGAAAGGAGGAACACTGCAGCAGGTCTGTTGGCCCATACTAGGCAGGTCCTTTACAATTCATCCCACTAACAAAACATTTGCCCAACCCAATTTTCAATGCCACCCAAGAAACAAGCTCTGATGTGCAAGTCCCACTCAAATCCAACCCCTCCCACTCATGTACTTATCCAATCTAAATTTGAAACTACCCAAAGTCCTAGCCTCAATAACCCAACTAGGTAGACTGTTCCACTCATAAACTGCCCTATTTCCAAACCAATACTTTCCTATGTCTTTTCTAAATCTAAACTTATCTAATTTAAATCCATTACTGCGGGTTCTATCTTGGAGAGACATCCTCAAGACCTTATTAATATCCCCTTTATTAATACCTATCTTCCACTTACACACTTCGATCAGGTCTCCCCTCATTCTTCGTCTAACAAGTGAATGTAAATAACAAAAAAAGGCACAATACCGTGACTGGAATGATACACAAATAACCCGCACATAAAAGAGAGAAGCTTACGACGACGTTTCGATAGGAATGACCGGGTGTTGCGCATGTGTCTTAATTTCATCTTGTCCGTATTATATACCATTCTTGTACTACTACTACTACTACTACTACTACTACTACTACTACTACCACCACCATCTCTTCCTGCCTATATATAGCCGTCCTGCTCCACTTCTGGTTAGTGTGACTTTGTAAATGGTCCAAGTCGGACCGAAACGTCGTCGTAAGCTTGTCTCTTTTATGTGCGGGTTATTTGTGTAAGTGAATGTAATTTAAGAATCTTCAATCTTTCTTCTTAAGGAAGATTTCTAATGCTATGTATTAATTTAGTCATCCTACGCTGAATGTTTTCTAACGAATTTATGTCCATTCTGTAATATGGAGACCAGAATTGAGCTGCATAATCTAGGTGAGGCCTTACTAATGATGTATAAAGCTGCAGGATGACCTCTGGACTTCTGTTGCTTACACTTCTTGATATAAATCCCAGTAATCTATTTGCCTTATTACGAACGCTTAGGCATTGCTGTCTTGGTTTAAGGTTGCTGCTCACCATAACCCCCAAGTCCTTTTCGCAATCTGTATGGCTAAGTTCTACATCATTTAACTTATAAGTGCTAGGGGTTATGGGCACTCCCAAGCTTCAGAACCTTGCATTTATCTACACTGAACTGCATCTGCCACTTTTCTGACCAAGAATAGAGTTTGTCTAAATCCTCCTGAAGTTCCCTATCATCTACGTTTGAATCAATTATCCTACCTTTGTGTCATCGGCGAATTTGCTCGTATCACTATTGGTCTATAGTTCTTAGCTAATGCTTTGCTGCCACCTTTATGGAGTGTGGCTATATCCGTTGTTTTAAGTGGCTGTGGAATTTCACCCATGTCCAAGCTTCTTCTCCACAGCATACTTAGGGCACGTGAGAAGGGTTTCTTGCAGTTCTTAATGAACACAGAGTTCCACGAGTCTGGGCCTGGGGCTGAGTGCATGGGCATGTTGTCAATAGCTTTTTCAAAGTCTATCGGAGTTAGGGTAATGTCGGAAATCTGGCATACATTGATGGAGTTTTGAGGCTCATTCATGAAGAAATCATTTGGGTCGTCGATCCTCAGATTGATTAGTGCCTACACTAAACACAGAGTCGTACTGGGATTTCAGTATTTCACTCATTTCCTTGTTGTCATCTGTCTAAGTCCCATCCTGAGTAAGGGCCCGATACTAGATGTGGTATATGCCTTGTTTTTGGCATACGAAAAGAAGTATTTCGAATTTCTTTCAATTTCACTAATAGCTTTAAGCTCCTCCTGTCTCTCCTGGTTCCTGTAAGAGTCCTTGAACTTAAGTTCGATAGTTTCCACTTCCATGGTCAGCGCCTCCTTCTGTGTATCAAATATTCTAGCATTCCTGAGGAGCTCAGTGATTCTTCATCATCTTCTGCAGAGGGAGCGTCTTTCTCTCTCCAGTTTACTCCTGCTCTTCTTCTTTCTTAAAGGAAAATGCCTAGAACATAATTCATCTGCCAGAAAGTTGATCCTTTCAAGGCACTGGTTTGGATCCATGTTATTTAAGATATCTTCCCAACATGTTTCATTTAAGACATGGTTTACCTGGTCCCAGTTGACGTTCTTGTTGTTGAAGTATTTTGTGAAGACACCTTCACAGGTACATGCATTTTGCTGATCAGGATCCCTATGCATGTAAGTCTGGACTTCGATTAGATTGTGATTAGAATTAGTTGTTTTTGATATTGTTATGTCTCTTACCAGGTCCTCATTATTTGTGAAGATAAGGTCAAGTGTGTTTTCTAGTCTTGTTGGCTCCACTATCTGCTAGCTTAAGGTGTGTTTTTCGCAGAGACTTAGTAGCTCATGTGTGTGTGACCTTTCATCTGTGCTACCTCCAGGGATTGCTTCTGCTATAACATTATTTGCTACATTCTTCCATTTTGTATGCCTTAGGTTGAAATCACCAAGCAGTAAGATGTTTGGGGATGGAGCTGGAAGGTTTTCCAGACAGTAATCAATTTTCAATAGCTGTTCCTTGTTAGGTAAGACACATATGCAACAGTTAGGTATCTTTATTTTGAAACGTTTCGCCTACACAGTAGGCTTCTTCAGTCGTGTAAATCCAGTGGGACCCATGTTGACTGCTGTGTGCCAGGCACTGAGGCCTAGTGCCAGGCTGCACACACTAGGTGTGTGCGAGACTCATAAGGTACTCAAGTTGTATAGGATAAATAAGGTACTCACGTTGTAGAGGACAAATAAGGTACTCACGTTCTAGAGGACAAATAAGGTACTCACGTTCTAGAGGACAAATAAGGTACTCACGTTCTAGAGGACAAATAAGGTACTCACGTTCTAGAGGACAAATAAGGTACTCACGTTCTAGAGGACAAATAAGGTACTCACGTTCTAGAGGACAAATAAGGTACTCATGGTGTAAAGGACAAAAAGGTACTCACATTCTAGAGGACAAATAAGGTACTCACGTTCTAGAGGACAAATAAGGTACTCACGTTCTAGAGGACAAATAAGGTACTCACGTTTCTAGAGGACAAATAAGGTACTCACGTTCTAGAGGACAAATAAGGTACTCACGTTCTAGAGGACAAATAAGGTACTCACGTTGTATAGGACAAATAAGGTACTTACGTTGTAGAGGACAAATAAGGTACTCACGTTGTAGAGGACAAATAAGGTACTCACGTTGTATAGGACAAATAAGGTACTCACGTTGTAGAGGACAAATAAGGTACTCACGTTGTAGTGGGCAAATAAGGTACTCACGTTGTAGAGGACAAATAAGGTACTCACGTTGTATAGGACAAATAAGGTACTCACGTTGTAGAGGACAAATAAGGTACTCACGTTGTAGTGGCAAATAAGGTACTCACGTTGTAGAGGACAAATAAGGTACTCACGTTGTATAGGACAAATAAGGTACTCACGTTGTAGAGGACAAATAAGGTACTCACGTTGTAGTGGGCAAATAAGGTACTCACGTTGTAGAGGATAAATAAGGTACTCACGTTGTATAGGACAAATAAGGTACTCACGTTGTAGAGGACAAATAAGGTACTCACGTTGTAGAGGACAAATAAGGTACTCACGTTGTAGAGGACAAATAAGGTACTCACGTTGTAGTGGGCAAATAAGGTACTCACGTTGTAGAGGACAAATAAGGTACTCACGTTGTATAGGACAAATAAGGTACTCACGTTGTAGAGGACAAATAAGGTACTCACGTTGTAGTGGGCAAATAAGGTACTCACGTTGTAGAGGATAAATAAGGTACTCACGTTGTATAGGACAAATAAGGTACTCACGTTGTAGTGGGCAAATAAGGTACTCACGTTGTAGAGGATAAATAAGGTACTCACGTTGTATAGGACAAATAAGGTACTCACGTTGTAGAGGACAAATAAGGTACTCACGTTGTAGAGGACAAATAAGGTACTCACGTTGTAGAGGACAAATAAGGTACTCACGTTGTAGTGGGCAAATAAGGTACTCACGCTGTAGTGGGCAAATAAGGTACTCACGTTGTAGAGGACAAATAAGGTACTCACGTTGTAGTGGGCAAATAAGGTACTCACGTTGTAGTGGGCAAATAAGGTACTCACGTTGTAGAGGACAAATAAGGTACTCACGTTGTAGTGGGCAAATAAGGTACTCACGTTGTAGAGGACAAATAAGGTACTCACGTTGTAGTGGGCAAATAAGGTACTCACGTTGTAGAGGACAAATAAGGTACTCACGTTGTAGTGGGCAAATAAGGTACTCACGTTGTAGAGGACAAAAAAGGTACTCACGTTGTAGAGGACAAATAAGGTACTCACGTTGTAGTGGGCAAATAAGGTACTCACGTTGTAGAGGACAAATAAGGTACTCACGTTGTAGTGGGCAAATGCAGAAGTGTCGTTGCAGAAGATATATAAGGCACTGTTATTTAATAAGACAAAGTACACAAGTACACAAAGTACACAAGTACACAAAGTACACAAGTACACAAAGTACATTGGGAAACAGACTTGAGTACTTGAGTACTCTTCACCAGATTCTGGAGAACCTAAATACAGAAGCATAAAAGATCTGTGTAAAATACATACCACTGAGGAAACCCAAAAGAAGAGCAGCTATGGATAAAGAGAAGGTAGGAGATGGTACAAAAGAAGCAAACTGGTTATCTAATTGCTTAAAAACATGAACAAGTCGCAAGGGAGGAAAGATGTCATACCAAACAAAAGAAACACAAAGGGAACAAAAGGTCATCCAGGATATTACAAGAAACCCAAAATATTTGTATTCATATACAAAATCCAAGATAAGAACTAACTGTAGAATTGGACCCTTAATGAGAGGAGACTCGTATACTGACGATGAACAGGAAAAGAATGAAATTCTAAAGGAAAACAGTATGAGTCAGTGTTCAGCAACCCACTAAATGACAGCAAGGGTGAGAATGTAGCAACTTTTTCACTCCAGCAGAAGGCCGTACACACCAACTAACTGATATTAGAAAAAATCTTATAAATTTCGAAAAAAGAAGTTGAAATCATGCCTATTTACTCAGCACCTGGACCAGATTCATGGAATGCCTTATTTATAGAAAGTGCCAAGTACCACTAGCACGAGCCCTCAGTATTCTTTGGAGAAAGAGCCTAGATCTAGGTGAAATACCGGAGGCCTTAAAGAGTGCAGACATAGCTCCTTTGCACAAGGGAGGTAGTAGAGCACTAGCTAAAAATTACAGACCAGTAGCCCTAACCTCTCACATCATAAAAATCTTCGAAAGGGTGATGAGACGGCAGGTTACAAATTTCGTGGAACAGCACAACTGGCATAACCCAATCCATTATGGTTAAAGAGCATGACGATGATGCCTGTCACAGCTGCTGAACCAATATGACAGAATTACGGAGGCGTTGGAAGACGACCAAAACGCAGATGTAGTATACACAGACTTTGCAAAGGCATTTGACAAATGTGATCATGGAATGATCACATTGAATGGAATGATCATCTTCCTTCCTCGTAATGCCACAGGCATTACGAGGAAGGAAGGAAGATTGATTTTCGGGTTCCTAACACTCAGAACACAAAAAGTAGTAGTGAACAAACCAAAATTCAGCATCAGCGAGGTAAAAAAAAACTCAGTTCCCTAAGGCGCTGTCCTGGTACCTCTGCTGTTTCTCATCCTCTTAGCAGACAGATATAAACACCCGCCACAGTTTTACATCATCATTTGAAGATGACACTAAAATAAGCATGAAGGTCATTTCGGTAGAAGACACTGAAAAATTATACGAAGATATAAGGAGTGTTTTCCAATTGAACGTGGAGAACAACATGACGTTCAGTGATGATAAAATCAAACTGCTTAGGTATGGAAAGTATGAAGAACTCAAAGGAACATTGTATATAAAACTCAAGAAGACCGTCAAACAGAACGAAAGGAACACGTGAAGATTTGGGAATAATTATGTCAGCTGACCTTTCTTTCAAAGAACACAGTAAGACAAAGGTCATGACAGCCAGGAGGATGACGAGGGAAGGGTGGGTAATGAAAACCTTCAAAACAAGGGAAATGATGCCAATGGTTACATTTTTCAAATCGCTAGTGCTCCCTCATATGGAATATTGCTCAGTATTGACGGACCCGTTCAGAGCAGCAATAAGGGAGCACTGTATCAACATCCGTTGTCCTAGATTATTATTTAACATCTTACCAGAAGATATCAGAAACGCTGCTGGAACAAGTGTAGAAGTCTTCAAGAGAAAACTGGACAAGTATGTTCACCAGGGACTAGATCAACCAGGCTGTGATGGATATGTGGAGCAGAGGGCCTCCAGTAGCAACAGCTTTTGGAAAAATTTTCTCCAAGGGGTATCGGCCCCACTTCAGCCCTTTTCAGCCCTATTCAGCCCTGAGGGGCCAGCCCTCTCAGAAGGGGCAATGACACCTTGTTTACTTCCACATCTAGTAATTACAAGCAGATGTTTAACCAGCGTTTACCAGTCACAGGTCATGCGACTTCTTTGCAAGAGATCAGTGTTGCAACCAATGTGAGTTAACGAGAGTAATTAATCTCTGTACCACAACAGGAAAGGTACAGGGAAACTTCTAACTCACTTTATTCACATGTGGGACATAATGAACTCCAAGTGGTTAAGATATATCAAGAAATCAAGCATTTGTGTTGCAAACTGTTGCAGTTTGGCAAGGAGGGCAAATCTGCTTATATCAGCGAATCCTTTATATAGAGAGACGCCTGAAGGCAGCGGCGGCTGGAGCGGGGCAGGGACGATTAGATTGCTTTAACCCAGCCAGGGAAAATATTAACGCCGGAGATAACGAACAAAGAACACTGATCAGCGCGTTTTTGTGCATAAAAGAATGTCAAAGGACACAGCAGAACACTTACAGAGAAGTGAGAACAGCTTCTTAAGTGATATGACTGCGAATAATAAACAATACTTGATGAACAGTGTGTAACAACGAGTGTTGCGAATTTCGTGACGGAGTGTAAGACAGTGTGAAATTCTTCAAAGAACACGTTTGCTTCAATCAAGACAGCGGATAACCGGGTGCAACTACGGGTCAGCTACAAATACCCAAGTACGTCCGATAAATATGACAAGTGTAGGTCGGTTGTGCAGCAGGTATCCAATTTGTGTATTGTTTGACGTACTATTACCCGGTGATCCGAGGGCCATCCAGCCCACACCAGCAGGCAGTTTCTGAGATATGCTGAGTAACATCCCCCTAGGGGTAATTATACTTACCACTAATTTTTATTACAGTCCGAGTGTGGTTACATCGACGACTCCAAGAACTTTCTGGAAGTGGCTGCGGAACAGTGTGGTCGTCATCAGGCTAAGTCCCATTACAATGCACTTAATGTAAGACTTGCTTGTTTGTATGCAAAACCTCACAACAGCCTGGTTGACCAGACTAGCTTGGCCCATGGCCAGGCTCGTCATAGGTATACATACTGTTGCAGGAGACAACTAAAGTACTCTCGTTGCAGAGGACAAATAAAGTACTCTCGCTGCAGAGGACAAATAAAGTACTCTCGCTGCAGAAGACAAATAAAGTACTCTCGCTGCAGAAGACAAATAAAGTACTCTCGCTGCAGAAGACAAATAAAGTACTCTCGCTGCAGAAGACAAATAAAGTACTCTCGTTGCAGAGGACAAATAAAGTACTCTCGCTGCAGAGGACAAATAAAGTACTCTCGCTGCAGAAGACAAATAAAGTACTCTCGCTGCAGAGGACAAATAAAGTACTCTCGCTGCAGAGGACAAATAAAGTACTCTCGCTGCAGAGGACAAATAAAGTACTCTCGTCGTTGCTGACAAATCAAGTACTCTCGTCGTTGCCGACAAATCAAGTACTCTCGTCGTTGCTGACAAATAAAGTACTCTCGTCGTTCGAGAGGACTCTAATGAATCAAGTAGACATCGAATAACAGAAATTTCAGTATAATGAGAGTTGTCTCTGACTTGTGAAATATATTTTGTCTGAGGTAAACACAACGTAAACATAATTCATTGTTAGTGTGAACAACAAGTTCTTGTATACTAAGTCTTTTTCTTTTTATAAATCTTGATTATTTATTTTCCTGTACTTCTCTATTCTAGGTATAAAAATTGTTGTTGATAAAGGCGTTAATTAAAGCAACTATGGGAGCCTAACGTTACTCTCCCAGCGTGTCGGGGAGAAGAGTGTTTATAGAGGGACGTCGCCATCTTCTCCCACATCTACCATTAATCAGGAAATATTTCGCTCTTCATCATTCTCTCTTCACCCATCCCTTCGCCCACTTTTTCCTCTCAGTGTAATTCGATATTCTCCCATTCCCCATGCCCGTGCCCATTTCTCACCTCAATTCACTCCCCCACTCTTTAATTCTCAACCCCTCAAGGAAGGTTCCTTGATGTTGGTGAGGGGCTCTTGATTTAGGGAATTAGATCTATGCTCCAGTTCCCCGAATTAAGCCTGAATGCCTTCCACATCCCCCCCAGGCGCTGTATAATCCTCCGGGTTTAGCGCTTCCCCCTTGATTATCATAATAATTTAATTCTAAATTCCCCTCATCCGTTATTACGAACACAGGTGCAGTCTTGTGGCCCGTACACCGTTGGTGTTACGATAACAACGATAGGAATGAGGAACGAGCAAAAGTCAGCAATGAGTAAATACTTGTATTATTATTCCTTCACCAATATGCGTGCAAACACATGTACAATGAATGTATACGCACTATATACAGAATAACAAGACACAACTGTGAGAGATCAGACTTGAGGTAAGTCTGACAATTTTGACTCACGAGCCCCAGACATCGCTTCACAACTTTGCCGGGTTCTTGTGATTAGCTGGTTTAACCAGGCAGTTTTAGGCCTGATTCAAACCAGCTATACTGTTAAATTGTTGATTCCGCTGGTTGGGAGGACATGTCTATGTGGGTGTGTGACATACGACGATAAGAATGTAACGCATTCTTACCATGACACACCCGTCTATCCTCATTGTCTTTTACTCATCTTTCTCACCCATGTTTCCCTCATTCTCATTTCCTCTATCCTCTTCACCCATGTTTCCTCTCAATACCCTGCTCACACTCTCCTCATTCTCTCACCCATCCCCTCTCTCAATACACTCTCCTCAACCACCCACCCTACTCTACACTCACCCACTGTACACTCACTCTACACTCACCCATTCTATACTCACCCACTCTACACTCGCCCACTCTACACTCACCCACTCTAAACTCACCCACTCTACACTCACTCGACACTCACCCATTCTAAACTCACCCATTTTACACCCACTCTACACTTCTGGAGCAGCAGAGGCACAGACATTGGCCTCTACTCCAGAACAACAGATTTTAGAGTTATCAAATAAACCCCCGTAAATTCCACCAATACAACGACATTCGTCTTTACAAACATACAGGGTCTATAGCCGTCATAAAACTACAAAATTCCTTACATCAAGGGACTGCTCACGGAGTCAAATGCAATGTTAACATCATTCACAGAGACCCACATAAAGGATCGTTATGACAACGAAATATGGATCCCAGGTTATAACCTATTCCAATGTAACAGACTAAACAGGCAACAACGGGGGGGGTTGGCCTGTACGTCACTGAGTCGCTCATTTGCACAGAACTACTAAACACCTCAAATGATGTAGTTGAAGTTTTGGCGGTAAAGATTGAAAACCAAAACCTTGTCATTGTGGTTGTATACGAGCCTCCAGATGCAACTTCCCAACAATTCCAGGAGCAGCTTGTGAAAATTGACCACTGTCTGAAAAATCTCCCAACTCCTGCCCCAAACATCTTACTACTGGGAGATTTCAACTTGAGACAACTAAAATGGAGGAGTATAGCAAACAATGTTTTAGCAGAGATCACCCCGGGAGGCAGCTCAGATGAAAATTCACACACACGAACTATTAAATCTCTGCAACAAATTCACCTTAAACCAGCAACTGGTAGAGCCTACACAACTAGAAAATTCACTGGACCTCATCTTCACTAACAATGACGATCTGATACGTAATATAACCGTATCAAGGACAATACACTCAGATCACAACATAATAGAGGTACAGCTATGTATGCACAGGGCTCCGGGCCAGCAAAATGTGAGCAGTCATGAAGGTCTCTTCATGAAATTCAATTTCAATAACAAAAACCATGTCCTAAATGAAACAAGCTGGGATGATATCCTAAACAACATGGATCCGAACATTTGCCTCGAAAAAATTAATTTTGTGGTTCTTGAGATTTGCTCAAGACACATTCTATTAAGAAAGAGAAAATGTAAACTAGAAAGAGAGAGACGTTCCCTATACAGACAAATGCGAAGAGTCACAGAGCTGCTGAGTGGGGCCAATATATCTGAAATACGAGGGGAGGCACTAGTCAGTGAAATTGCAAATATCGAACTTAAGCTGAAGGAGTCTTACAGGAGACAAGAATCACAGGAAGAACTAAAAGCCATAAAGGAAATTGAAAAAAAATTAAATACTTCTTCTCTTATGCCAAATCTAAGGGAAAAACAACATCCAGTATTGGGCCCCTGTTTAGGCGGGATGGGACATACACAAATGATAGCCAAGAAATCTGTGAGATACTCAAGTCCCAATGTGACTCAGTGTTCAGCGAGCCGCTGCCCAGACTAAGGGTCGACAATCCAAATTAATTCTTTATGAACGAAACCCAAAATTTGGTCATCTCAAAAATCTCAGATATTATTCTAATTCCACAAGATTTTGAAGAGGCAATTAATGCCCATGCACTCTGCCCCAGGCCCAGACTCATGGAACTCCGTGTTCATCAAAAACTGCAAGAAGCCCCTATCGCGTGCCTTCAGCATTTTATGGAAAGGGACCATGGACACAGGGTTATCTCACACACACTAAAACAACAGACATAGCCCCACTCCACAAAGGTGGCAATAAAGCAATTGCAAAGAACTACAGACTGATAGCATTAACATCCCATATCATAAAAACTTTGAGAGGGTTCTAAGAAGCAAGATCGCCAACCACCTACATACCTATCAATTACACAACCCAGGGCAACACGGGTTTAGAGCAGGTCGCTCCTGCCTGTCCCAGTTACTGGACCACTATGACGAGGTCCTGGATGCTGTAGAAGAAAACAGATGTACTATACACAAACTTTGCAAAAGCTTTCGACAAGTGTGACCATGTTGCACACAAAATGCGTGATAAAGGAATAACGGGAAGACTTGGTAGATGGATCTACAACTTTCTGACAAACAGAACCCAAAGAGTAATAATAAACAGAGTAAAGTCCCCAGGCAGCCACGGTAAAAAGCTCTGTTCCACAAGGCACAGTACTGGCTCCCATTCTATTCCTCATCCTCATTTCTGACATATAGAGAGATGTCTTCCTTTGCGGATGACATGCGGATTACCATGACAGTGAACTCCATCGAAGACACCGCAAGACTCCAAGCGGACATCAACCAAATCTTCGAATGGGCCACTCAAAACAATATGAAGTTCAACGAGGAGAAATTTCAACTACTTAGATATGGGAAACTTGAAGAAATTAAAAATGTATCAGGGTATACGACAAATTTTAACCATACAATAGAGCGGAAAATTAATGTGAAGGACCCGGGAGTGATATGTCAGAAGATCTCGCCTTCAAAGACCACAACGATGTATCTACCTCATCCGCTAGGAAAATGATAGGATGGATAATGAAAACCTTCAAAACTAGGGACGCCATGCCCATGATGATTCTCTTCAAATCACTTGTGCTCTCTAGGCTGGAATACTGCTGTACACTAACGGCCCCCTTCAAGGTTCGCGACATTGCAGACCTGGAGAGTGTACAAAGAAATTTCATGGCACACATAAGTACGATAAGGCACCTAAACTACTGAGAACGGTTGAAGGTCCTTGATCTGTATTCCCTCGAACACAGGCGAGAGAGATACATGATAATATACACTTGGAAGGTCCTGGAGGGATTGGCACCAAGCCTGCAAACGAAAATCACTCCCTATGAAAGGAAAATACTCGGCAGGAGATGCAACATTCCCCCGATGAAAAGCAGGGGCGCCACGAGTACATTGAGAGACAACACAATAAGTGTCCGGGGCCTCTCGGCATACATAAGGGGGATTACCAATAGACCCCTGGCTGTCTTCAACAAGGCATTGGACAGGCACCTAAAATCAGTACCTGACCAACCGGACTGTGGTTCGTAAGTCAGCTTGCGTGCGGCCATCAGTAACAGCCTGATGCCAGTATTCGCCATGATGCCTGGTCTCAGACCGGGCCGCGGAGGCGTTGACCCCCGAAACCCTCTCCAGGTAAACTCCAGATAAAGTTGACTTATTACCAAGGTTTATACCATCCTGTCTGACACTGCAACACACTATGGACAACATACACAAATACCTTTCTCTCCTACTCAGAGTTCTAATAAATATGACAGAGTGTTTGCTTACGTGTCTTTCTAAACCAAACTCCAGGTAACCCATTCTTCACTCACCCATTCTTCACTCACCCACTCTACACTCACCCACTCTACACTCACCCACTCTACACTCACCCACTCTACACTCACCCACTCTACACTCACCCACTCTACAACACCCTCTACACTCCCCACTCAAACCACCCACTCTACACTCACCCACTCTACACTCACCCATTCTTACTCACCCACCCTACACTCACCCCATCTTCACTCACCCACTCTACACTAAACCCACTCTACACTCACCCTCTACACTCACCCACTCTACACTCCCCCACTCTACACTCACCATTCTTCACTCACCCACCCTACCCCTCACCCATTTTCACTCACCACTCTACACTCCCACTCTACCTCACCCACTCTACACTCACCACTCTACACTCACCCACTCTACACTCACCCCTCTACACTCACCCATTCTTCACTCCCCACCCTAAACTCACCCATTCTTCACTCACCCACTCTACACTCACACCACTCTACACTCACCAACTCAAACCCCTCACCCACTCTACACTCACCCACTCTACACTCACCCACTATACACTCACCACTCTACACCACCCACTCTACACTCACCCAACACTCTACACTCCACCCCCTACACTCTACACTCACTCTATACCTACACCCCACTCTATACTACACTCACCCATCTACACTCACTCTAACTCTACACTCACCCACTCTACACTCACCCACTTACCCCACTCTATACCACACTCACCGCTCTACACTCTACACTCACCTATCTCTACACTCACTCTATACACTCACTCTATCCCACACTCACCCACTCTACACTCACTCTATACTTCACTCAACCACTCTACACTCACCCACTCTACACTCACTTTTACTCTACACTCACCGCTCTAAAACTCTACACTCACTCTATCCTCTACACTAACCCACTCTAAAACTCACCCCTACACTCACCCATTCTTACACCACCCACTCTACACCACCCACTCTACACTCACTCTACACTCTACACCCACCCACTCTACACTCACTCACCTCACCCACTCTACACTCCCCCCTCTACACTCTACACTCACCCCCTACACTCGCTACACTCTACACCCACCTCTCTACACCCCACTCTACACTCCCCCACTCTACACTCACTCTACACTCACCCACTCTACACTCACTCTACACTCACTTACACCTCTACACTCACCCACTTACACTCACCCACTCTACACTCACTCTATTCCCCCCTACACTCACTCTACACTAAACCCCACTCTACACTCACTCTACACTCACCCACTCTACACTCATCTACCCCAACCATCTCCCCTCACTCTACACTCTACACCCACATCACACTCACCCATCTACATCACTCTATACTCATCTACACTCTACACTCCCCCACTCTACACTAAACCACTCTACTCACTCTACACTCTACCTCACCACTCACACTCACCCCTCTACACTCACTCTACACTTACACCACACTCACTAACACTCTACACTCACTCTACACTCTACACTCTTCACTCTAAAACTCTACACTCACTCTACACTCAACTCACTCAAACATCTACACTCTACCTACACTCACTCCACTCTACACTCATTTAAACTCTACACTCTACACTCTACACTCAACACTCTACACTCACTTACATCTCACTCTACACTCACTCTCCCAACCTACACTCAACACTCTACACTCACACTCAACACCACACTCTACACTTACACTCAACACCTACATCCTCTACACTCTACACTTACACTCACCACACTCTACACTAAACCTCTACACTCTACACTCACTCTACACTAAACACTCAACACTCTACACTCTACACTCACTCTACACTCTACCTCAACATCACACTCAACACTCGACACTCTACACTCACTCTACACTCTACACTATACACTCTACACTCACTCTACACTCTACACTCACTCTACACTCTACACTCACTCTACACTCAACACTCTACACTATACACTCTACACTCACTCTACACTCTACACTCACTCTACACTCAACACTCTACACTCACTCTACACTCACACCAACACTCACTCTACACTCTACACTCACTCTACACTCTACACTCACTCTACACTCAACACTCTACACTATACACTCTACACTCACTCTACACTCTACACTCACTCTCCCTCAACACTTACACTCACTCTACACTCTACACTCACTCTACACTCTACCTCATTTACACTCTAAAACTCACTCTACACTTTACACTCTACTCTCATTCTACACTCACTCTTCACTTACACTCACTCACACTCAACACTCCCTCTACACTCTACACTCACTACACTCACACCACCTACACTCTACACTCACTCACACTCTACACTCAACACCAACACTCTACACTCTACACTCACCTAACACTCTACACTCAACACTCAAACTCTACACTCTACACTCACTCTACACTCTACCCCTCACTCTACACTCTACCTCAACACTCAATACTCTAACATACGCTCACACTCACTCTACACTCTACACTCAACACTCTACACTCACTTACACTCTACACTCAAACTCTACACTCCCCTACACTCTACACTCACTCAACTCTACACCTACACTCTACACTCACTCTATCTCTACACTCACTCTACACTCTACACTCACTCTACACTCTACACTCACTCTACACTCTACACTCTACACTCACTCTACACTCTACACTCACTCTACACTCTACACTCACTCTACACTCTACACTCACTCTACACTCTACACATTTCCACTCTACACTCACACTCACCTACACTCCTTAACACTCAAAACACTCACTCTACACTCAACACTCTACACTCACTATACACTCACTCAAACACTCTACACTCACTCTACACTCACTCTACACTCTACACTCACTCTACACTCTACACTCACTCTACACTCTACACTCGCTCTACACTCTACACTCAACACTCTACACTCACTATACACTCACTCTACACTCTACACTCACTCTACACTCACTCTACACTCTACACTCACTCTACACTCACACTCACTCTACACTTACACCTCGCTCTACACTTTTACACTCACTCTACACTCAACACTCTACACTCACTAAAACACTCACTCTACACCTCTACACTCGCTCTACACTCTACACTCACTCTACACTCTACACTCACTCTACACTCTACACTCACTCTACACTCTACACTCGCTCTACACTCTACACTCACTCTACACTCTACACTCACTCTACACTCTACACTCACTCTACACTCTACACTCCTCTACACTCTACACCTCACTCTACACCACTCTACACTCTACACTCACTCTACACTCTACACTCATGTGACATTTATTGTGGCAACGTTTCGCTCTCCAGGAGCTTTATCAAGCCATTACAAACAATACATGGACACAGAGGGTATATAAAGGCTCAGAGTGAGGTGAATACTAGTGAGGTACCATTTCGATGTTCACTAGTGGTAGTAGTAGTAGTAGTAGTAGTAGTAGTAGTAGTAGTAGTAGTAGTAGTAGTAGTAGTGGTAGTGACAAAAGTAATACAATATGGTAGAGCAATTAATTCCTACATGATAAAAGGATAAAAAAAGCTATTACTTGGGTAACATCCTTTTACTCTGTACGAATTAATTTGCTCTACCATATTGTATTACTTTGTCACAAACCACTACTACTACTACTACTACTACTACCACTAGTGAACATCGAAATGGTACCTCACTAGTATTCACTTCACTCTGAGCCTTTATATACCCTCTGTGTCCATGTATTGTTTGTAATGGCTGATTTAAAACTCCGGAGACGAAACGTTGCCACAATAAATGTCACATTAGTTGCACTTGTGTCCTTTTACTTTACATATTGTCGGTAATTCTACCAACTTTATTACACTCTACACTCACTCTACACTCTACACTCTACACTCACTCTACACTCACTCTACACTCTACACTAGGTCAGGTTTGCGCTGCTTAATAACAAAAGTTTGATTGATATGTAAATGTTCACATCTCTGATAGTTAATTTGTAAGTCCAGGGCAACACTCACTTCCAGCCTCCCTCCCCATCTTGACCTTCCCCCCCTCCCCATCTTGACCTTCCTCCCTCCCCATCTTGACCTTCCTCCCTCCCCATCTTGACCTTCCTCCCTCCCCATCTTGACCTTCCTTCCTCCCCCTCTTGACTTCCTCCCTCCCCATCTTGACCTTCCTCCCCCCCATCTTGACCTTCCTCCCCCCCCATCTTGACCTTCCTCCCTTCACCTCTTGACCTTCCTCCCTCAAACCCTCTTGATATTTCCTCCCCCCCCCCATCTTGACCTTCCTCCCTTCACCTTCTTGACCTTCCTCCCCCCCCATCTTGACCTTCCTCCCTCCCATCTGACCTTCCCCCCCTCCCCATCTTTACCTTCCTCCCTTCCCCCTTCTTGACCTTCCTCCCTCCCCATTTTTGACCTTCCTCCCTCCCCATCTTGACCTTTCCCCCACCATCTTGACCTTCCCCCTCCCCATCTTGACCTTCCTCCCTCCCCATCTTGACCTTCCTCCATCCCCATCTTGACCTTCCTCCCTCCCCATCTTGACCTTCCTCCCTCCCCATCTTGACCTTCCTCCCTCCCCATCTTGACCTTCCTCCCTCCCCATCTTCACCTTCCTCCCTCCCCATCTTGACCTTCCTTCCTCCCCATCTTGACCTTCCTCCTTCCCTATCTTGACCTTTCTCCCTCCCCATCTTGACCTTCCTCCCTCCACCTTCTTGACCTTCCTCCCCCCCATCTTGACCCTTTCCCCCTCCCTAATCTTGACCTTCCCCCCTCCTCATCTTGACCTTCCTCCCCATCTTGACCTTCCGCCTCCCCCTCTTGACCTTTCTCTCTCCCCATCTTGACCTTCCTCCCTCCCCATCTTGACCTTCCTCCCTCCCCATCTTGACCTTCCTCCCCATCTTGACCTTCCTCCCTCCCCATCTTGACCTTCCTCCCTCCCCATCTTGACCTTCCTCCCCTCACCTTTTTGACCCTTCCCCCCTCCCCATCTTGGACCTTTCCTCCCTTCACCTTCTTACCTTCCTCCCTCACCATCTTGAAAATTCCTCCCTCCCCATCTTGACCTTCCTCCCTCCCCATCTTGACCTTCCTCCTTCCACCTTCTTGACCTTCTCCCTCCCCTCTTGACCTTCCTCCCCATCTTGACCTTCCCTCACCATCTTGACCTTCCTCCCTCCCCATCTTGACCTTCCTCCCTCCCCCCTCTTGACCTTCCTCCATCCCCATCTTGACCTTCCTCCCTCCATCTTCTTGACCTTCCTCCCTCACCATCTTGACCTTCCCCCCCTTCACCTTCTTGACCTTCCTCCCTCACCATCTTGACCTTCCTCCCTCCCCCTTTGACCTTTCTCCCTCCCCATCTTGACCTTCCTCCCTCCCCTCTTGACCTTCCTCCCTCCCCATCTTGACCCTTTCCCCCCTCCCCCTCTTGACCTTCCTCCCTCCCCATCTTGACCTTCCTCCCTCACTTGACCTTCCTCCCTCACCATCTTGACCTTTCCTCCCCCATCTTGACCTTCCTCCCTCCCCATCTTGACCTTCCTCCCTCCCCATCTTGACCTTCCTCCCTCATCTTGACCTTCCTCCCTCCCCATCTTGACCTTCCTCCCTCCCCATCTTGACCTTCCTCCCCCATCTTGACCTTCCTCCCTCCCCATCTTGACCTTCCCCCTCTCCATCTTGACCTTCCTCTCTCCCATCTTGACCTTCCTCCCCCCCATCTTGACCTTCCTCCCTCCCCATCTTGACCTTCCTCCCCCATCTGACCTTTCCCCCCTCACCATCTTGACCTTCCTCCCTCATCTTGACCTTCCTCCCCCCCCCCAAAACTTGACCTTCCTCCCTCCCCATCTTGACCTTCCCCTCCTCATCTGACCTTCCTCCCTCCCCATCTTGACCTTTCCTCCCTCCCCATCTTGACCTTCCTCCCTCACTTGACCTTCCTCCCTCCCCATCTTGACCTTCCTCCCTCCCCATCTTGACCTTTCCCCCATCCCCATCTTGACCTTCCTCTCTCCCCATCTTGACTTCTCCCTCCCCATCTTGCCTTCCTCCCTCATCTTGACCTCCTCCCTCTCCATCTTGACCTTTCCCCCCTCTCCATCTTGACCTTCCTCTCTCCCCATCTTGACCTTCCTCTCTCCCCATCTTGACCTTCCTCCATCCCCATCTTGACCTTCCTCTCTCCCCATATTGACCTTCCTCTCTCCCCATATTGACCTTCCTCTCTCCCCATATTGACCTTCCTCTCTCCCCATATTGACCTTCCTCCTCCCATCTTGACCTTCCTCTCTTCCCCATATTGACCTTCTCTCTCCCCCTATTGACCTTCCTCCCCACCATCCTGACCTTCCTCCCTGACCATCTTGACCTCCTCCCTCCCCATCTTGACCTTCCTCCCTCATCTGACCTTTCCTCCCTCCCCATCTTGACCTTTCCCCCCTCATCTTGACCTTCCTCCATCCCCATCTTGACCTTCCTCCCTCAACATCCTGACCTTCCTCCCTGGGCCATCTTGACCTTCCTCCCTCCCCATCTTGACCTTCCTCCCTCATCTTGACCTTCCTCCCCCCCCATCTTGACCTTTCCCCCCTCACCACTTGACCTTTCTCCCTCCCCATCTTGACCTTTCTCCTCCCCATCTTGATCTTCCTCCCCCTCATCTTGACATTCCTCCCTCACCTTCTTGACCTTCCTCCCTCCCCCCTCTGGCCTTCCTCTCTCTCTATCTTGACCTTTCCTCCCTCCCCATCTTGACCTTCCCTCCCTCCCCCATCTTGACCTTCCTGCCTCCCCATCTTGACCTTCCTTCCCCCCCCATCTTGACCTTCCTCCCTCACCATCTTGACCTTCCTCCCTCCCCATCTTGACCTTTTTCCCTCCCCTCTTGACCTTTCCTCCCTCCCATCTTGACCTTCCTCCCTCCCCATCTTGACCTTCCTCCCTCACCATCTTGACCTTCCTTCCCCCCCCCATCTTGACCTTCCTCCTCCCCATCTTGACCTTCCTCCCTCCCCATCTTGACCTTCCTCCCTCCCCATCTTGACCTTCCTCCCTCACCATCTTGACCTTCCTCCCTCCCCATCTTGACCTTCCTCCCTCACCATCTTGACCTTCCTCCCTCCCCATCTTGACCTTTCCCCCCTCCCCATCTTGACCTTCCTCCCTCACCATCTTGACCTTTCCCCCCTCCCCATCTTGACCTTTCCCCCGTTCACCTTCTTGACCTTCCTCCCTCACCATCTTGATATTCCTCCCTTTCCCCATCTGGACCTTCCTGCCTCCCCATCTTTACCTTCTTCCCTCCACCTTCTTGACCTTCCTCCCTCACCATCAGGGCCTTCCTCCCTCCCCATCTTTACCTTCCTCCCTCACGATCTTGACCTTCCTCCTCCACCTTCTTGACCTTCCCCCCTCCCCTCTTGACCTTCATCCCTCCCCATCTTGACCTTCTCCCTCCCCATCTTGACCTTCCCCCCTCCCTATCTTGACCTTCCCCCCCCCCCATCTTGACCTTCATCCCTCCCATCTTGACCTTCTCCTCCCCATCTTGACCTTCATCCCTCCCCATCTTGACCTTCTCCCTCCCCATCTTGACCTTCATCCTCTCCCTATCTTGACCTTCCCCCCATCTTGACTTTCCTCCCTCCCCATCTTGACCTTCCTCCCTCCCCATCTTGACCTTCCTCCCTCACCATCTTAACTTTTCTCCCTCACCATCTTGAAATTCCTTTCTCCCCGTCTTGACCTTCCTCCCTCACCATCATGACCTTCCTCCCTCCCCATCTTGACCTTTGTTATCATTATTTTATGGGGAAAACAAAATGGGATTCATGGATTTTACAAGAAATTGGATGAATGTTGGGAGAAAATATCTGAGTAGCTTTCTTCTCACTGAGCAGACATGACCACGCCCTGTAGACATGACCACGCCCTGTAGACATGACCACGCCCTGTAGAAATGATCACGCCTCTTAACATGATTCCTCACTAAGTGGCTTACTCTTCTCCTGTTGCCCCTGGACTGGAATACTTCTGCATATTAACAGCCCCTTTTTCAGGCAGGCAAAATCGCAGATCAGGAGAACAGACACAGAACCTTTACTAACCAGACAGGTTCATTCAAGTACTTGAATAACTGGAACGTAAGGAAGAGAAAGATACGTCAATATTGACATCTTGAAAAGTTTCGATGTACTGATCTCAAATCGTCCAAAGAAATGAACCTTTTCGAAAACAGGATAAAAGGACAGTTAAGCAACTATCAGACAGAATATTTCAGATACTTTCCATACTGGTGTTACTCAGATACTGTATAGTCACGATGTATTATCCATTGCTCTGTTAAACTCAAAAGAGTGATTAAATTACTGGAGTGAAGACAACACTTGTGGTTGACCTGGAGTTGGGTTACCTTCACCCACCTCAGTCGTTTAACCCAGATATAAATCACTGTTAACTAAGTCTTCACTATTCCTGCGTACGTATTAAGATTACTGTTCATTCAATTCTTTTATAGTTATTTACCTTATTTTAAACTGTAAATCAGAGTTGCTTTATCACAAAACTTGTAACTTGTTAAGATGCAACTCCTGTACACACATTTATAACACTTGTGCAACATTTGGAAGCTTTATTGTGGAAAATATTTCGCCAGTAAGTGGCTTCTTCGTTCCAGTAAGTAAGAACGTGGAAGATGAGGATGAGTTAAAGTAATCAGTTCACTGAGTCGATGTGTTTATCCATTAAATCTGGAAAAGTACAAATTGCGCGAAGAACTGGCTATGCTGAGACCTAGTGTATAGAAGCAGCGAGGCGGAGTCCCAGTGGAAAAATCCACTATTTAATAGTCACTATAGGTTAGACAAATGTTGAAGAATCCATGTATCAGATCAATGTTGCTGTGTCGAAATATTATGTAAATTTCGCTTTTTAAACATTTACATCATAACACTGACATACAGTTACATCATAACATGTAGTAACATTACATCATAACACTGACAGTAAACAGTACATCATAACATGACAGTAAACAGTTACATCATAACACTGACAGTAACAGTTACTCATAACATGACAGTAAACAGTAATATAACACGACAGTAAACGTTACATCTAACACTGACAGTAAACAGTTACATCATAACACTGACAGTAAACAGTTACATCATAACACTGACAGTAAACAGTTACATCATAACACTGACAGTAAACAGTTACATCATAACACTGACAGTAAACAGTACTCATAACATGACAGTAAACAGTTACGTCATAACACTGACAGTAAACAGTTACATCATACACTGACAGTAAACAGTTACATCATAACACTGACAGTAAACATTACATCATAACACTGACAGTAAACAGTACATCATAACACTGACAGTAACGTTACATCATAACATGACAGTAAACAGTTACATCATAACACTGACGTAAACAGTTACATCATAACACTGACAGTAAACAGTTACATCATAACACTGACAGTAAACAGTTACATCATAACACTGACAGTAAACAGTTACATCATAACACTGACAGTAAACAGTTACATCATAACACTGACAGTAAACAGTTAGATCATAACATTAACAGTAAACAGTTACATCATAACATTAACAGTAAACAGTTACATCATAACACTGACAGTAAACAGTTACATCATAACACTGACAGTAAACAGTTACATCATAACACTGACAGTAAACAGTTACATCATAACACTGACAGTAAACAGTTACATCATAACACTGACAGTAAACAGTTACATCATAACACTGACAGTAAACAGTTACATCATAACACTGACAGTAAACAGTTACATCATAACACTGACAGTAAACAGTTACATCATAACACTGACAGTAAACAGTTACATCATAACACTGACAGTAAACAGTTACATCATAACACTGACAGTAAACAGTTACATCATAACACTGACAGTAAACAGTTACATCATAACACTGACAGTAAACAGTTACATCATAACACTGACAGTAAACAGTTACATCATAACACTGACAGTAAACAGTTACATCATAACACTGACAGTAAACAGTTACATCATAACACTGACAGTAAACAGTTACATCATAACACTGACAGTAAACAGTTACATCATAACACTGACAGTAAACAGTTACGTCATAACACTGACAGTAAACAGTTACATCATAACACTGACAGTAAACAGTTACATCATAACACTGACAGTAAACAGTTACATCATAACACTGACAGTAAACAGTTACATCATAACACTGACAGTAAACAGTTACATCATAACACTGACAGTAAACAGTTACATCATAACACTGACAGTAAACAGTTACATCATAACACTCAGATTAAACATTCAATAGTTCAAGAAAAAACAACATAACCAACACTGTGACTGAATACACAAGAGACTTGTTCAAGACTTATTTTAATTTACTTTGAGGACACTATCAAATGTTACAAGCATAATATAGTGTTGTGAGGGTAGAAGATAGTAATATGTATCAAGTACAGTGTCTCCACTCCTTGGTTCACTCTACCTACCTATTCATCTCACTATTCCTCGCATCATCCCTCCCTCCCTCCTTCCCTTCCTTCCTTCCTCCTTTTCTCGCTAGCTCCCCCAGTCCTTACACCTCTCTCTCTCTCTCTCTCTCTCTCTCTCTCTCTCTCTCTCTCTCTCTCTCTCTCTCTCTCTCTCTCTCTCTTTCTCTTCCTTTTCTGTATCTTTCTTTTTCATCTTCATTACCTTCCTGCCTTCTTTATCTCCCATAATCTTCCCTTACCGTTCTTTTCCTTCCCTTCCAACTTATTCTCCTGTCTAACCTTCCTCTTCGTTGCTTGCATCTCACCCTCCTGTCTTCCCTCCCTCCCTCCCTCCTACCCTCCCTCCCTCCCTCCCTCCTCCCTCCCTCCCTCCCTCCTCCACCCTCCCTCCCACCCTCCCTCCCCTCCCTCCCTCCCTTCTCTTACCCTCCCTCCCTCCCTTCTCCCTCGTGTGCTTCGTCAAGCATCAAAATCAATTAAAAGATATCACTGACGGCGACGGTGGTAGATATTGTGGGCAGTGTTGGTGGCAGTGTTGGTGGCAGTGTTGGTGGCAGTGTTGGCAGCAGTGTTGGTGGCAGTGTTGGTGGCAGTGTTGGCAGCAGTGTTGGTGGCAATGTTGGTGGCAGTCCTGGCGGCAGTGTTGGTGGCATTGTTGGCGGCAGTGTTGGTGGCAATGTTGGTGGCAGTGTTGGTGGCAGTGTTGGTGGCAGTGTTGGTGGCAGTGTTGGTGGCAGTGTTGGTGGCAGTGTTGGCGGCAGTGTTGGTGGCAGTGTTGGCGGCAGTGTTGGTGGCAGTGTTGTTGGCAGTGTTGGTGGCAGTGTTGGTGGCAGTGTTGATGGCAGTGTTGGTGGCAGTGTTGGTGGCAGTGTTGGCGGCAGTGTTGGTGACAATATTGGTGGCAGTGTTGGTGGCAGTGTTGGTGGCAGTGTTGGTGGCAGTGTTGGTGGCAGTGTTGGTGGCAGTGTTGGCGGCAGTGTTGGTGACAATATTGGTGGCAGTGTTGGTGGCAGTGTTGGCGGCAGTGTTGGTGACAATATTGGTGGCAGTGTTGGTGGCAGTGCTGGTGGCAGTGTTGGTGGCAGTGTTGGCGACAGTGTTGGTGACAATATTGGTGGCAGTGTTGGTGACAATGTTGGCGGCAGTGTTGGTGGCAGTGTTGGCGGCAGTGTTGGCGACAATGTTGGCGGCAGTGTTGGCGGCAGTGTTGGTGGCAGTGATGGCGGCAGTGTTGGTGACAATGTTGGTGGCAGTGTTGGCGGCAGTGTTGGCGGCAGTGTTGGTGACAATGTTGGTGGCAGTGTTGGCGGCAGAGTTGGCGGCAGTGTTGGTGGCAGTGTTGGTGGCAGTGTTGGTGACAATGTTGGTGGCAGTGTTGTTGGCAGTGTTGGTGGCAGTGTTGTCGGCAGTGTTGGCCGCAGTGTTGGTGGCAGTGTTGGCGACACTGTTGGTGACAATGTTGGTGGCAGTGTTGGTGGCAGTGCTGGCGGCAGTGTTGGTAGCAGTGTTGGCGGCAGTGTTGGTGACAATGTTGGTGGCAGTGTTGGTGGCAGTGTTGGTGGCAGTGTTGGTGGCAGTGTTGGCGGCAGTGTTGGTGGCAGTGTTGGTGACAATGTTGGTGGCAGTGTTGGTGGCAGTGTTGGTGGCAATGATGGTGGCAGTGTTGGTGGCAATGTTGGTGGCAGTGTTGGTGGCAATGTTGGTGGCAGTGTTGGTGGCAATGTTGGTGGCAGGTTGCGGCAGTGTTGGTGGCAGTGTTGGTGGCAGTGTTGGTGGCAATGTTGGTGGCAGTGTTGGAGGCAGTGTTGGCGGCAATGTTGGTGGCAGTTTTGGTGGCAGTGTTGGTGGCAGTGTTGGTGGCAATGTTGGTGGCAGTGTTGGCGGCAGTATTGGTGGCAATGTTGGCGGCAGTGTTGGTGGCAATGTTGGTGGCAATGTTGGTGGCAGTGTTGGTGAAAGTGTTGCTGGCAGTGTTGCTGGCAGTGTTGCTGGCAGTGTTGGTGGCAGTGTTGGTGGCAGTGCTAGTGGCAGTGTTGGTGGCAGTGTTGGTGGCAGTGTTGGTGGCAGTGCTGGTGGCAGTGTTGGCGGCAGTGTTGGCGGCAGTGTTGGCGGCAGTATTGGTGGCAGTGTTGGTGGCAGTGCTGGTGGCAGTGCTGGTGGCAGTGATGGCGGCAATGTTGGCGGCAGTGTTGGTGGCAGTGTTGGTGGCAGTGTTGGTGGCAGTGATGGCGGCAATGTTGGCGGCAGTGTTGTTGACAATGTCGGTGGCAGTGTTGGTGGCAGTGTTGGCGGCAGTGTTGGCGAGAGTGTTGGTGGCAGTGTTGGTGACAATGTTGGTGGCAGTGTTGTTGGCAGTGTTGGTGGCAGTGTTGGTGGCAATGATGGTGGCAGTGTTGGTGGCAATGTTGGTGGCAGTGTTGGTGGCAGTGCTGGTGGCAGTGTTGGTGGCAGTGCTGGTGGCAGTGTTGGCGGCAGTGTTGGCGGCAGTATTGGTGGCAGTGTTGGTGGCAGTGCTGGTGGCAGTGCTGGTGGCAGTGATGGCGGCAATGTTGGCGGCAGTGATGGTGGCAGTGTTGGCGGCAGTGTTGGTGGTAGTGTTGGTGGCAGTGTAGGAAGTGGTGTAGGTAGCACTGTAGAAGGCAGTGCTGGAGGCGGTGTTGGAGGCAGTGTAGGACTCAGTATTGTACGCAATGCTGGAGGCGGTGTTGGAGGCAGTGTAGGACTCAGTATTGTACGCAATGCTGGAGGCGGTGTTGGAGGCAGTGTAGGACTCAGTATTGTACGCAGTGCTGGAGGCGATGTTGGAGGCAGTGTAGGACTCAGTATTGTACGCAATGCTGGAGGCGGTGTTGGAGGCAGTATAGGACTCAGTATTGTACGCAATGCTGGAGGCGGTGTTGGAGGCAGTGTAGGACTCAGTATTGTACGCAGTGCTGGAGGCGATGTTGGAGGCAGTGTAGGACTCAGTATTGTACGCAGTGCTGGAGGCGGTGTTGGAGGCAGTGTAGGACTCAGTATTGTACGCAATGCTGGAGGCGGTGTTGGAGGCAGTGTAGGACTCAGTATTGTACGCAATGCTGGAGGCGGTGTTGGAGGCAGTGTAGGACTCAGTATTGTACGCAATGCTGGAGGCGGTGTTGGAGGCAGTGTAGGACTCAGTATTGTACGCAATGCTGGAGGCGGTGTTGGAGGCAGTGTAGGACTCAGTATTGTACGCAATGCTGGAGGCGGTGTTGGAGGCAGTGTAGGACTCAGTATTGTACGCAATGCTGGAGGCGGTGTTGGAGTCTGACTGAGATCTTAGAACACACTTTCACTAGTCTCTGCCTGGTGCATTGCTATAGTATTGTTGGTGAGGCCAGAACACACAGCAGGGACACCAAACAGCTGAGGCCACATGACTCAGGTTCACTGGTGTACACGCGAGAGCAATACACACACACACACACACACACACACACACACACACACACACACACACACACACACACACACATCATTCAGGACCCTGTACACCGTGTACGTTAGGCCCATATTGGAGTATGCGGCACCAGTTTGGAACCCACACCTAGCCAAGCACGTAAAGAAACTAGAGAAAGTGCAAAGGTTTGCAACAAGACTAGTCCCAGAGCTAAGAGGTATGTCCTACGAGGAGAGGTTAAGGGAAATCAACCTGACGACACTGGAGGACAGGAGAGATAGGGGGGACATGATAACGACATAAAAAATACTGAGAGGAATTGACAAGGTGGACAAAGACAGGATGTTCCAGAGATGGGACACAGTAACAAGGGGACACAGTTGGAAGCTGAAGACACAGATGAATCACAGGGATGTTAGGAAGTATTCTTCAGCCACAGAGTAGTCAGTAAGTGGAATAGTTTGGGAAGCGATGTAGTGGAGGCAGGATCCATACATAGCTTTAAGCAGAGGTATGATAAAGCTCACGGCTCAGGGAGAGTGACCTAGTAGCGATCAGTGAAGAGGCGGGGCCAGGAGCTCGGACTCGACCCCCGCAACCTCAACTAGGTGAGTACAACTAGGTGAGTACACACACACACACCAAACACACACACACACACGCACACACACACGCACACACACACACACACACACACACACACACACACACACACACACACACACACACACACCAGGCCTAGTGTCTAATCGACATGTGCCTAGGACAAAATGGTAACTAACTAACACACACACACAGTGAAGAGGCGGGGCCAAGAGCTAAGTCTCGACCCCTGCAACCACAATTAGGTGAGTACACACACACACACAATATGTAAAACTTGCGATTTTGGCTTCAAAAGCAACGCTCTTCTTGCCGAATAAGGCAAGTGAAAATTTGTGTATACAATAATTTCGCAAAAAAAAATCATTCTGAACCTAACGAAAAAATATATTTCATTGTGTTTGTTTATTATTAAATTATTGTAAACTTTTATCTAAAATATATATTGTTGGATTAGACTAAATTAAATTGTGCTTATTATAATAAGGTTAGTTAAGTTTTCTAAGGCTCTTTTGGTACAAAATCATTAATTTTTACATTAACATAAATAAAAAAAATATATCTTGAAACGTATAAGAGAAAATTTTAGAAAGGGCTTAATTTTAAATGAGTTCTTGCTAATTGAACAATTTTACCTATTCAGCACACACACACACACACACACACACCTAGTGTGTGTGTGTATGTGTGTGTGTGTGTGTGTGTGTGTGTGTGTGTGTGTGTGTGTGTGTGTGTGTGTGTGTGTCTACCTCCAGGACTTGAGTCCTGGAGGTAAAAAGAACAGTTCCTGCACTCTGAAGGAGAGGTGGGATATTTTCAGTTTGAAGGAGCATCTGAATTGTTTTGTCAGCCCGCCTCTGGCAAGACGGTGATGGATTGAGTGATATATGAAAGTGTTTCTTCTTTTGAGGGTCACCCTGCCTCGGTGGGAGACGGCCCGTGTGTTAAAAAAAAATTATATACATACATACAGGGTGTTCCAAAAATATAGACATACTAAATGAAAACATCCAGCTGCAAGTAGTTAAATAATCACTTAACATAGTGTGTTAGTGTAATTAAATATGAGAAATAATTAGCAGTGATTGAGATCTAAATACAAAATGGCTGAGATTCGCTTGACATTTGAGCAATGAAAAATTTATTTTAAATTGGCGCTGAAAATTCGAGAGTATGTGAAGTGCAAAGACTACCAGACGTAAATTAACATGTCAGTTTCCACTACGGCTAATAATTTTAAGAATCCGTGATCCATTTTAGAGTGACGGTAATGTACAAGACGTGTATCGACCCGTTTATCAGTATGTGGGGGAAATTCTACTATGGTGTTACAACAATTTCCGCTGTCACAAAATAAAATGTATAGTGATGTATTAGTAAGAATCGGAATCATAATAGTATACCGGATTCTTAAATTTGCTAGGTTTAAAAGTTATGTCCCAGGATTTTACGTGCAATGATTGATGACGATCCTGAGTGCAGAGGTGAGTTTTGTGAACGGTATCATTTAGGAAGGTGAGCCATGACGAACATTTGTGAACATGACTGTTTGGATGAGTCAACATTCAAGCTCTATTGTGCAGTGAACCAACACTGTTGTATGTATTGATCCTCTCAAAATCCGAACATTTGTGTGGCTTGTAGAGTGAATTTGCCAGGACATAAAGTCGTGTGTTGTGAGATCCAGAAATATTGTGTGAGCGCACTCTGAGAGGAAGGACAGTTACTAGTGTGACATCCACAACGATCGCTAATCATCACCTGCATGCCGATGACGAAATTCATCAACAAAAGAGAAGAGGCACTACGATATTTCCAGAGTACTGTCTGGACCAGTCTTGATGATAATTTCCCAGAATGAATTAACGCCACGTAACATTTACTTGCGGTATTACATAAAAGATTCAGAGTACAGTATACAACTAGTAACACAAACTACGGCATGACATTATACAGTGATGTGCATCCTCCCAGCAGACATATTACTGGATGTATGTCACTCACCTGTTATTCACTGTTAACACTGCCCGCAAGTTAACACTGGCCACTTTTCAATATCAGAAATAGTTTATCGTTTACCACAAATTATTGCTCATTTGCATATAAAATATAGACTCACGAAATCGTAATGACGCGATTGCAAACAAACTCTCTAATCGCGGGTTCTATCCCCACCCGTGGTATGGTTTAAATATATACTTTATATGAGAGCAAAAGATTTTCAAGACGGTGCGAAATACGTCCACTGAAAAGGGAGAAACGTCAATACTAAGAGAAAACTCAACAAGTGTAAGGGAACCACAACTATTTAACCCCCTTTGTTAACAAAGAGAATTAATAACAGACCACTGGTTTACTTCGTCAGGAACTTTTAAAAGTTTGTGATCAAGTCGGTTTCTGATCAGCCGGAGAGTGGTGCATTCATTGATATGCGTGTGGATGATACTAATAGCCTGATTGATCAGGCCAGCAACCAGGAAACCTGGGCTGGGATGGTGGACCCAGAAACTAACCGCAGGTAATCTACAGGTAACACTCCGACATGAAGTGTGCATCACCATTCTCTCCTTATCTAACTTAATATTCATTAAAAATGTTGCAGCAAAACAATCACCTGGAGTTTACCTGGAGAGGGTTTCGGGGGTAGGTCTGAGACCAGGCCTCGTGGTGGATCAGGGTCTGATCAAGCAGGCTGTTACTGATGGCCTCACGCGAACTGACGTACGAACCACAGCCCGGCTGGTCAGGTACTGACTTTAGGTGCCTGTCCAGTGTCTTCTTGAAGACAGTCAGGGGTCTATTGGTAATCACTTTATGTACGCTGTGAGGCAGTTGAACAGTCTCGTGCTCCTGACACTTATTGTGTTATCCCTCAGTGTACTCGTGGCGCCTGCTTTTCATTGGGGGAATGTCGCATCTCCTGCCGAGTCTTTTGCTTTCATAGGGAGTGATTTTCGTGTGCAAGTTTGGTACTAATCTCTCCAGGATTTTTCAAGTATATATTATGATGTATCTTTCTCGCCTGCATTCCAGGGAATACAAATCAAGGGACTTCAACCGTTGCCAGTAATTTAGATGTCTTATCGTACTTATGCGTGCCGTGAAAGTTCTTGGTACACTCTCCAGGTCAGTAATTTAGCCTGCCTTCAAGGGGGCCGTTACTGTACAGCAGTATTCCAGCCTAGAGAGAACAAGCGATTTGAAGAGAATCATAGGCATGGCGTCCCTAGTTTTGAAGGTTCTCATTATCCATCCTATCATTTTCTTAGTAGATGCAGTAGATACATTGTTGTGGCCTTTGAAGACGAGATCCTCTGACATTATCACTCGAGGTCCTTCACATTACTTTTTCGCTCTATTGTATGGTTAGAATTTGTTATATACCCTGATACAGTTGCATTTTCCTCAAGTTTTCCGTATATGAGTAGTTGAAATTTCTCTTCATTGAACTTCATATTGTTTTGAGTGGCCCATTTGAAGATTTGGTTGATGTCCACTTGCAGTCTTGCGGTGTCTTCGATGGAGGTCACTGCCATGGCATTTCGGGTGTCATTAGCAAAGGAAGACACGGAGCTATGGCTTACATCTCTGTCTATGTCAGAAATGAGGATGAGGAATAGGATGAGAGCGAGTACTGTGCCTTATGGAAAAGAGCTTTTCACCGTGGCTGCCTGGGACTTTACTCTGTTTACTATTACTCTTTGTGTTCTAATGGTCAGGAAGTTATAGATCCATCTACCAACTTTTCCTGTTATTCCTTTATCCCGCATTTTGTGTCCTATTACACCATGGTCACACCTGTCGAAAGCTTTTGCAAAGTCTTTGTATACTTCATTTGCATTTTGTTTATCCTCCATAGCATCCAAGACCTTGTCCTAGTGGTCCAGTAGCTGGGACAGGCAGGAACGACCTGCTCTAAACCCGTGTTGCCCTGGGTTGTGTAACTGATGGGTATCTAGGTTGGCGATCTTGCATCTTAGAACCCTTTCAAAGATTTTTACGATATGGGATGTTAGTGCAATTGCTTTACTGCCACCTTTGTGGAGTGGGGCTATGTCTGTTTTTTTTTTAGTGAGTGTTGGATGACCCCTGTGTCCATGCTCCCTCTCCACTGAATGCTGAAGGCATGCGACAAGGGCTTCTTGCAGTTCTTGATGAACACAGAGTTCCATGAGTCTGGGCATGGGGCAGAGTGCAAGGGCATGCCATTTATTGCCTTTTCAAAGTCTTGTGGTGTTAGGATATCAGAGATTTTTCAGATGACCAAATTTTGGGTCTCGTTCATGAAGAATTCATTTGGATTGTCGACCCTTGTTATGGGAAAAGGCTCGATGAACACTGAGTCGTATTGGGACTTTAGTATATCACAGATTTCTTGGCTGTCATCTGTGTATGTCCCATTTCACCTAAGCAGGGGCCCAATACTGAATGTTGCTTTTCCCTTAGATTTTACATAAGAGAAGTATTTTGGGTTTTTCAATTTCGTTTATGACTTTTAGTTCTTCCTGTGATTCTTGTCTCCTGTAAGATTCCTTCAGCTTAAGTTCGATATTTGCAATTTCATTGACCAGTGCCTCCCTTCGTATTTCACATATATTGGCCCCTCTCAGCAGCTCTGTGATTCTTCACCTTCATCTGTATAGGGAGCATCTCTCTCTTTCTAGTTTATATCTTCTCTTTCTTTTTCTTAATGGAATGTGCCTTGAGCAGATCTCAAGAACCACAGAGTTTATTTTTTCTAGGCAAAGGTTCGGATCTGTGTTGTTTAGGATATCTTCTCAGCTTGTTTCATTTAGGATATGGTTGACTTGTTCCCATTGTATGTTTTTGTTACTGAAGTTGAATTTTGTGAAGACACCCTCATGACCGGTCACATTTTGCTGGTCAGGAGCCCTATGCATATGTGTCTGTACCTCTGTTATGTTGTGATCTGAGTGTATTGTTTTTGATACAGTTAGATCGTCTTTGTTAATGAAGATGAGGTCCAGCATATTTTCTAGTCTTGTAGGCTCTAATATTTGCTGGTTTAAGGTGAATTTGGTGCTGAGATTTAATAGCTCATGTGTGTGTGAATTTTCATATGAGCTGCCTCCTGGGGTGATCTCTGCTAAAATATTATTTGCTACACTCCTCCATTTTAAGTGCCTCAAGTTGAAATCTCCCAGTAGCAAGATGTTTGGAGCAAGAGTAGTCAATTTCTAAAAGCTATTCCTGGAATTGCTGGGAAGTTGCATCTGGAGGCTTATATACAACCACAATGACAAGGTTTTGGTTTTCAGTCTTTACCGCCAAAGCTTCAACTACATCATTTGAGGTGTTTAGTAGTTCTGAACAAATGAGAAACTGTGTGATGTACAGGCCACCTCCCCCTCTTGTTGCCTGTTTAGTCTGTCGCATCGGAATAGGTTATGAACTGGGAACCATATTTCGTTGTCAAAAATGATCCTTTAACATGACTCAAGAAATCGTAATGACACGATTGCAAACAAATCATACCCCCAGCCGGGATTGAACCCGCATTTGTGGTCAAAGTGGTGCCTGTGCTAACCTTCCTATGGTGTAGAAATATACCTAGTTGGATGAATCTTATTGTGGCTAGCTGGTCTAGTGGCTAATGCGACGGGCTGGAGTTTTGAGACTCTATGACCGCGGGTTCAATCCCGGCCGGGGGTATGGTTTATGATCCTTTATGTGGGTCTCTACGAATGCTGCAAACATTGCCTTTGACTCCGTGAGAAGTTCCTTGAAGTAAGGAAGTTTGTTGACGGTTTCAGACCCTGTATGTTTGCAAAGACAAATGTCGTTATACCGATGGAAGTTAGGGGGGGGGGTTATTTGCTGGCTCTAATATATGTTGTTCTAGAGTGGAGGCTAATGACTGTGCCTCTGCTCCAGAAGTGTTTTCAGTTAGTGTAAGATTTCTGTCATCTCTTTTCCTTCCTGGCACTAAAAACTCTTTCTCTGGAGAGGTTATGGCTCCCCTCTTCTGTTTCCCATAGTCTGGCTGGTCTGTGTCTCTTGTCCCTTTAGATGATGTGGCTGGCAGGATACGTTGAAGCATATTCTTTCATGGAGTGACGAGTGACACATTTCGGGGTGAAATAAGTTACAGGAAGGGGAGCTGCATCCTCCTGTTGTCATGTGGGTGCGGTATTTGGGATGGTCAAAGATGCATGTCCCACCTGTTTTACCAGATATACCATACCTGCAGATACCCAAGGCATAAAATTTGCATAGATTGGAATTTTGTTTGCTAGGATTTTTTGTGGCTGCGTTCGCTGCTGGTGCATTTTTTTCCTGTTTCCCCTCTACCTACCACCACTGTATGGACATCAGCGCTTCCACCAGTTTTTGCTGGTAATATGTCAACATTACCAGCATCATCTCCTTTTGTTCCAACTCCAGCAGTATCCCTATTTTGTACTTCTGTAAATTGAATAGCGTTGTCTTTACCTGTTTTATTACCAGGGCCACTATCTCCATTGGTGCACTGTCCTCCAACCACCACGACCACCATCACCACTACTGCTACTAATACCACCATTACACTACCACCACCACTACTATTAATACCATCACTACTACCACCACCACCATTGCTACAGCTGATACCATCACCACCATTGCTACAGCTGATACCATCACCACCGCTACTACTACAAATACCACAACAACTACTAATACCACCAACACCACTACCATCATCACCACAACTACCACCACCATTACCACCACAGCCACCACCACTGTCACCAGTAATACGCCTACCACCATTAGAACCACCACCATTAGAACCATCACCATCAACAACAATAAGAACAGCCACCACCACCTTAACAAGTAACAATTATTTTAATCATGGGGGAGCGTTAAACCCGTAGGATTATACAGCACCTGTGGGGGGATGGAAGGTATTCAGGTTTTATTCAGGGAACTGGAGCAGATAAAATTCTCTAGAGCAAGAGCCCCTCACCAGCATCAAGGAACCTCCCTTTAGGGGAACAAGTAACAAGCAAATTACTCGTCCCCAACAGGTAACCAGAGTAGTGCTCGTCCCCAGCAGGTAACTACAGTGCTCGTCCCCAGCAAGTAACTACAGTGCTCGTCCCCAGCAGTTAACTACAGTTCTCGTCCCCAGCAGTTAACTATAGGGTTCGTCCCCAGCAGTTAACTACAGTGCTCGTCCCCAGCAGTTAACTATAGTGCTCATACCTAGCAGTTAACTAGTGCTCGTCCCCAGCAGTTAACTAAAGGGCTCGTCCCCAGCAGTTCACTACAGTACTCGTCCCCAGCAGTTAACTATAGTGCTCATCCCTAGCAGTTAACTACAGTGCTCGTCCCCAGCAGTTCACTACAGTACTCGTCCCCAGCAGTTAACTATAGTGCTCATCCCTAGCAGTTAACTACAGTGCTCGTCCCCAGCAGGTAAGCAGAGTCGTGGAGAAAATTCTCCAGTAAGGGGGTTTCTCTCAGCCCTCTGAGGGACTTAGCCCTCCCGGAAGGGGCTAGTGGACTCTTCCTTCCTCGCAAACAGTTTTATAAGAACATAAGAAAGAAGGAACACTGCAGCAGGCCTACTGGCCCATGCGAGGCAGGTCCAAGTCTCCTACCGGCTTAAGCCAATTCACCCAACCTAGTCAGGTCAGGTCACATCTACCACAGCGTCACGAGGCACGCCTTCCTCTCCTTACTAATGTTCCTGATCAACTACCCAACGAGGTTTAACGAGAGTACTTACTCTTTCTCCATAGCAGGAAATTTACGTGAAAACCTGCGCCCTAATTGGTCTAAAATTTGTGACTATTATGACTTCTAGAATACAGATAAATAAAGAGATACCCTTCTTGTGTTATTGTTGCAATGTGTAGTAAGGAAAAGATATAAAGCTGAACTCAGCAGTTCTGTACGGAGGGTGAACTGGTGGGCGTCGGGCAGGGAGAGAAGTTAGGTTAAATTCAGATATCAGAGCGTGAACACGTTACAAATCTCCCTCTGAGAACAAAGAAAATGATGACTTTGTGCGGTAAACTCTGAAATACTGTCAGTCTCCACTAGGAAAACTAGTGCTAAAAACAAACACGAGTATATTATCCGCGGTATATTCCCGATAAAGCATAAAAGTTTGTGTCGCGGTATGCATTCAGGTGTTATGAACAAAGGGACAAGATATCACCCTATCGCGTAAAAAATGACCGGAGTGACTCGCTATCAACGAGTGAGAACATAACTACGCATTTGTAGCAGCCTACTCATGACATCAATACCGGGATATACTTCCCTTACCACAAACTAGGGGGAACTGGGTCAGTTACAATACCCAGGTAAATCCAGCCATACCCACATCTAATTACGTTACCTGCAGATAATAGGTAGGGGTGAGATTTAACTGGAATTACCAACAGATCCCGTGACACGCGGATGATTCACCCAAAACATAGTATCACTACGCATTTCAGATGATAGTGAAATACTGAGATATACCCTCCTTTGGGGCAAATTATTTTTCTAATTCGCTTGTTAATCAACAGCCACTGTGGACACTGAGACGGCACCCCGAAGGGATTTCCAGGGAGAGGCTGCTGGAAATCGTGCTGTTAACAGATAAGTAACGCTTGTCTTATATTTGTTTCATGCAGGAAAGTGTACTTATCTAACCAGTTTCTCCACAAGAGTAGTGCTTGTCCCCAGTAGGTAACCAGAGTAGTGCTCGTCCCCAGCAGGTAACCTGAGTAGTGTTCGTCCCCAGCAGGTAACCTGAGTAGTGTTCGTCCCCAGCAGGTAACCACAGCAGTGCTCGTCCCCAACAGGTAATGAGGTCACCAGACCTGCACTCAGCTACCATAATGTCTGCAATATTTTAGAGGAAACTCAATCTTGTTCCTAATGATTCTCGCCCTCCCGCCCTCACTCTCGCCCTCTCGCCTTCACTCCTTACACTATCCCTCTTATCCTTCCTTTCGCAGCCCTCTTTCTTCCTCCCTTTCGTTTCCTCTTTCTCACCCTCTCATCCAGACACTCGCTCACCTTCCTTCCTCTTCCCCTCCTTCCTCTTCCCTCCTTTCTCTCCTCCCTCTTCTACCTCCTTGACTCGCGGAAGTGTCTACAGGTAAGGCAGCAGATGGTGCATCTTCTGCGTGTTCCTACTCCAGCTGCTTCTCACTCTCTCTCAACACCTCACTAAGACATCACTGTGTGTGATCTCCAGGCTGGGATAGAAGAAGGAATGATGATGGGATGTGTGAGGTAGATTTGAGGGACATGGGGAATATGGTGGGAAGATGGGGAGGGGGAGTAGGAGGGGAAGAGGAGGTGGAGAAGGCTTCATTTTAGTGGCGACTATTAAGTGTTTCAGAGGTTTCAGGTGGAACCTAATTAATCCAGCTATCATATTACACACGGTGATAACCTCCCCATGAACCTCTTTGAAGCCCCTTCAGCTCCTCCTAACTCCCCTTCAGCTCCTCCTAACTCCCCTTCAGCTCCTCCTAACTCCCCTTCAGCTCCTCCTAACTCCCCTTCAGCTCCTCCTTGACTTCCCTTATGCCCCTCTAGACCCCACTTGACTTACCCTGAGCTCCTCTTGATCCCTCGTGAGCTCACGTGAGTTTCCTTGTCTTCCCTTGACTTTCCTTGAACCCTTATGACTCCCATGAGCTCCCTTAAGCTCCCCTTGACCTCCTTCAGACCCTCCTGACTCTCCTTGAATCTCCCAGTGATGTTGTGAGTCTCTCTCTCCAATATCATGTTTGTGAGAAACAAGAGAGCTGTTGTGACACCTTGAGACCAGGTGTCCTGTTTCTGTGTCTGCCAAGATAGGAAAGTTGAACGCTAATATTCACATCTTACTATAGTTTTGTTAGGAAACTGTAGCCTATGGAGACTATGTAATAATTATCCCACGGCAGCTGACCTTTGCCAGAAGTAATGAAGGAAGGGGGGGGGAGGGAAGGAGGAGGAAAGTAGCTAAGGAAGGACTTTGGGAGGAAGCTTTGGTCGGATGCAGAGCTGGAGTCTCTGTGTGAAGACTTGATGGCCAGACTCTCTCAGGAAGAGCTGAGGATCTATAGAAATTTGGCTCATCTTGGACTGTTCTTCTAAGGACTCTGTACTGTATGTGAATGTTCCATTTAGGTTCAGCTGACTGTATTCCCCTACCTCAGTTAGTACTAGATCTCTTTCTCTTTAAACAAGTGTATTGTGGTAATAAGTATTAATAAACTGTAGCTGTATTCCCGTCTTTAATTCGTTATTCTTGTAATAATGTTGGTAGAATTACCAACGCTATCTTAAGTAAAAAACACAAGTGCAACTAATGTCAAGTTCTGCCAAAATTTGTCAAGCTTGACAAAACTTGCCAAATCGATCAAAGAGAAAAAAGATCAGAGAGAAAAAAGATCAGAGAGAAAAGAGAAGCTCCTGGAGAGCAAAACGTTGCCATTATAAAATATCACATTAGCTGTTCTTGTGTACTTTTATCTAACATATGTTATTCTTAATAAGACTATATACTACTTAGGTAGTGAGGTAAAAGTGGCAGTGAGTCAAGTCCTGAAGTGTGTGTAGCGAGGTTAAGAAAGGCTGCCTTTCTTGCCCGTGATATAACACCCTTAAGTCACTTTGAGGCACTCTTGGACTTCCCTTGGGACCCCCTTGACTCCTTTTGCATCCCTTTGAGTCCCTTGATTCCCCTTGATCACCCTTGTCTCGCCCTGACCACCCTTGACCCTGACTCAACTTGACTCTCGATCCCACCATGACCTAAACTCAACTTGACCCCCCGACTCACTTGACCATCCTTGATCACACTTGACTCCCTTTGACTTCCACTGACTCTTATTACTCCCCTTGACCATGGGGAAATGCTACAGATGGGACAGAGGGGCACAAAAGTGGGACATACCAAGCCAGGCATCCACCCATCAGGGCCCAATATACAACGGGCAAATGCAAAGTCAGTACTGGAGAAACCAGGAGTATGTACACCAGGGGCCTTACCAGGTAGTACACCACCAGTGGTACTAACTAAACACACAGCAAAACAAAACATCACAAATGGTAAATACTGCTTCCTCTTTACAAATATTCAGGGTTTGAAATCAGAGACCGGGCCGCGGGGGCGTTGACCCCCGGAACTCTCTCCAGATAAACTCCAGAAACTCCAGAGATAAAAACGACAAAGTTATTTTAGTGGGATCCTCTCAGAAGTGAATGCCATGTTTGGAACATTTACAGAAACACACACAAGGAATATTTTGGACGGAGAGATGAAGATAGAAAACTATAACATGTATTAATGTGATACAATTAATAAGTAGAACTCTATGTACAAGATACTTTCTGTTGCACAGAACTGCTGAGTTCAACGAATGATACAGTAGAAATTCTTGGTATTAAAGTTGAAAATAGGAATCTAATAATTATCCTAACATATAAACGACCGTCAGCAACTGCTGAGGAATTCACAGATCGGGTAAGGAAGATAGACAGCTGTCTTTATAGGCTAGAAAATCAGACACCAAATATTATTCTCCTTGGAGATCTTAATCTCCAACATGTAAAATGCAAGATGGTTCATGACAACATTATACCAGAAATTACTCGTGGAAGCATCCTGGCTCAACAAGTACATACCAGGGAACTAATGAAGCTTTGTGAAAAGTATGTGTTGAACCAACAGACAACTGATCACACTTGATATGAAAATACCAGGAATTTGATATTCACAAACAACGAGGAACTAATCAGAAACAACAGTTACAAAGACAACATCACAGAAGTACAAACGAGTATAAACTCAGCATACATAAGGGGGATTACCAATAGACCCCTGGCTGTCTTCAAGAAGGCGTTGGACAGGCACCTAAAGTACCTGACCAGCCGGGCTGTGGTTCGTATGTCGGTTTACGTGCGGCCTGGTTGATCAGACCCTCATGCACCTATGAGGCTTGGTCTCAGACCGAGCCGAGGGGTGGATCAGGATCTGAAACCCTCTCCAGGTATACTCTCCAGTGTAAGGGAACTGCAGTAGTAATGTAAGAGACGGGATGTTTAATAAGTTTAATTTTAACAACCACAGAATTGACTGGAAAAAATAAACCAAGAACTATCAGACATATCCTGGGAATCAGACATGAACACCTTAAATCCCCATCAGTACCTAGACAAGCAGAACACAGAACCATACAAGGTCTGTATTAAACACGTACCACTGAGGAAGCCCAGAAGATCAGAGAGACAGAGACAGCGTAGGAGATGGTACAGAAGAATGCGGGTTAATAAATTAGACACGTGTGCAACACTTGGGCATTTTTAATAAGGAAACGTTTCGCCACACAGTGGCTTCATCAGTCCATACAAAGGAGAATGGTGAAGAACAGGAGGAGTTTGAGGTAATCAGTCCCTCAGCCTTGAATCGATGTAATCAGTCCATCAATCTTGTAAAGAATATAGCATATGTGTGAAGAAGTGACTTAGATACTGTAGGCAGGTGAGGTGCAGCACTCGTAGGTAGTATCACATTTGACAAATCCAAATGTGATACCACCTCACCTGTCTACAGTATACAAGTCACTTCTTCACACATATGCTGTATTCTTTACAAGATTGATGGACTGATTACATCGATTCAAGGCTGAGGGACTGATTACCTCAAACTCCTCCTGTTCTTCACCATTCTCCTTTGTATGGACTGATGAAGCCACTGTGTGGCGAAACGTTTCCTTATTAAAATTGCCCAAGTGTTGCACATGTGTCTAATTTATTAATTTGTCGGATCTCTGAACCATTCATCTACAAGAATGAGAATTAAAGAATTGATTAAAAACATAAATATGTTGGAACAGAGGAAAGAAATCTTTAGCCGACAGATCACTTAGGATGTTATACCTAACACAAGTACAAACGGAACAAAAGGCCATTCAGGATATTGCAAAAAAAAAAAATCTATTCTTATGCAAAGTCCAAGGTAAAAGAAGTAACTGTTGAATTGAACATTAATGAGAGGAGACTCGTATACTGACGATAAACAGGAAACGAGTGAAATTTGAAAAGAACAGTTTGATTTGGTGTTCAGCAACCCACTAAATGACAGCAAGGTAGAGAATGCATAAACATTTTTCACTCCAGCAGAAGGATGCGCAGACCAACTAACTGACATTAGTACAAATTCCAAGATTTTGAAAATGAAATGGACAACATACCCACTCACTCAGCGCCTGGACCAGATTCATGGAATGCCTTATTTATATAGAAGTGCAAAATACCACTTGCACGAGCTCTCTGTATTCTTTGGAGAAGGAGCGTAGATCTAGGTGAAATACCGGAGGCCTTAAAGAGTGCATACTTAGCTCCTTTGTATAAGGGAGGTAGTAGAGCACTAGCTAAAAATTACAGACCAGTAGCCCTCACTTCCCACATCATAAAAATCTTCGAACGAGTGGTAAGACGGCAGGTTACAAATTTCATGGAATAGCACAACCAGCAAAACCCAAACCAGCATGGTTTTAGAGCAGGACGATCATGCCTGTCAGCTGCTGAACCATTATGACAGAATTACGGAGGCATTAGAAGGCGACCAAAACGCAGATGTGATTTACACAGATTTTGCAAAGGCAATTGTCAAATGTGATAATGGGGTGATAGCGCACAAAATAATGGTCAAAGGCATTACGGGGAAGGTAGGCAGATGGATTTTCGGGTTCCTAACACAGAGAACACAAAAAAGTAGTAGTAAACAGAGCAAAATCCAGCATCAGCAAGGTAAAAAGTTCAATTCTCCAAGGCACTGTCCTGGCACCTCTGCTGTTTCTCATCCTCATAGCAGACAAAGATAAAAACACCCCTCACGGTTTTGTATCATATGCAGATGAGACTAAAATAATCATGAAAGTCACTACGGTAGAAGACACTGAAAATTTACCGGAAAATATAAGCAGTGTTTTCCATTGGGCAGTGGAGAACATGACGTTCAATGTGGAAAGTTCCAACTGCTTAGGTATGGAAAGAATAAGAACTCAAAAGCAACTCTATACAAAACTTAAGAGGATCGTCAACAGAACGAATGGAACACGTAAAAGACTTGGGAATAATTATGTCAGGTGATCTTTCTTGCACATAACATAACAGGACAAAGGTCACGAAAGCCAAGAGGTTGACTATGGGGAGGAGGAAATGCCAGTGGTGACAATTTTCAAATCGCTAATGCTTCCCCCATTTAGAATATTGCTCAGTGTTGACGGCCCGTTCAAGGCAGGAGAAATATCTGAGCTGGAACAAATATATAGATCATTTACGGCCCGCAGAGAGCCAGTAAAGAATTTAAATTACTTGGAACCCATTAAAGTCTTGAACATGTACTCACTGGAGCGGAGAAGAGATACATGATAATATAAACCTGGAAAGTACTCGAGGGCCTGGTCCCAAATCTGCACACTGCCATAACAACATACTGGAGCGAGAGATATGGGAAGAAGTGCAAAATAAACCCAGTAAGGAGCAGGGGAGCGGTGGGGACAATAAGGGAACACTGTATCAACATTCGTGGTCCCAGATTGTTAAACATCTTACCAGAAGATATCAGAAACACGGCTGGAACAAGTGTAGAAGCCTTCAAACAAAAGGACAAGTATTTTCCTAAGTGCCAGATCAACCAGGGCCGGGATATGTGGAGCAGGGGGCCTCCGTACAAGAGCCGGTTGACCGGGGCGCACCAACGAGCTGGCCCATGGCTGGCTCCGAATTAGAAAAACTCTCGAAACTCATCAAAGGTATATCAAAGGTATACCCCCAACTCTCCTGACCACCGTTAACTCCCCCCTTTTCCCCTTATAATTTCCTTGGTTTTCCCCCCGACTCTCCTTACCGCCCCTTAAAAATCCCCTTTTTCCCCCTGACTCCCCATGACCACCCTTAATGTCCCCCTTGACCACCCACACTCAACCCCTACAGAGACAACCCGGGCACTCTACCCCCACAACCCCTAGCTTTACACCACATGACACCACTCCCATCAAACCCCCAGCATGACCACACATGACACTCTACCCCCCCTCAACCCTAGCATGACACACACATGACACTCTAACCCCATCAACCCCCAGCATGACACACACATGACACTCACTCCCCTAACCCTTAGCATACCAACATGAACTCTACCCCCATCCCCCTACTGACACACACATGACACTCTACCCCCCAACCCCCCAGCTGACACACACAAACACCTCCCCATCAACCCCCAGCTATACCCCACAATAACCTACCCCATCAACCCCTCATGATACACACATGACCTCTACCCCCATCAACCCCCCGCATGATAACACAACCTCTCCCCATCAACCCCTACAAGACACACACATGACACCTACCCCCAAAACCCCGCATGATACACACATGACACTCTCCCCATCAACCCCTAGCATGACACACACATGCACCCTCCCCCCTCAACCCCCCAGCTGAAACACACATGAACCCCCCTACCCCCTCAACCCCTACCCTGACACAACATGACACTCTACCCCCCAAACCCCCACTATAACACTGACACTCTACCCCCCTAACCCCTAGCATGACACACACAACCTCTACCCCACAACCCCCAGCTGACCACACATACATTCTCCCCTCAAAACCCCTAGCATGATAACCCCTCACACTCCCCCCATCAACCCCAGCATGATACACACCTGACACTCTACCCCCATCAAACCCCTACAGCAACACAGACATTCTACCCCCCTCAACCCCTAGCATGATACACACAACCACTACCCCCCCCTCAACCCCGCAAACACACACATGCACTCTACCCCCATCAACCCCTAGGATACACAAATGACACTCTACCCCATAAACCCCCAGCAGACACCACATGACTCTCTCCCATCAAACCCCCCCCCACATGACACACACATAACTCTACCCCCCTCAACCCCTCATGACACAAAAAACATAAAATAAAACATAAGAAAGGAGGAACACGCGGGGGCCCCCCCGCTGGCCCATACTGGGAGGCCTTTTCAATTCACCCACTAACAAAACATTTTCCCAACCCAATTTTTAATTTTCCCAAGAAATAAGCTCTGATGTGCAAGCCCACTCAAATCCAAACCCCCTCCCCCATTACTTATCCCAACCCAGATTTAAACTCCCCAAAGTCCTAGCCTCAATAACCCAACTAGGTAGACTGTTCCACTCATCAACTACCCTATTTCCAAACCAATATTTTCCCTATGACCTTTCTAAATCTAAACTTATCTAATTTAAATCCATTACTGCGGGTTCTCTCTTGGAGAGACATCCTCAAGACCTTATTAATATCCCCTTTATTAATACCTATCTTCCACTTATACACTTCGATCAGGTCTCCCCTCATTCTTCGTCTAACAAGTGAATGTAACTTAAGAGTCTTCAATCTTTCTTCATAAGGAAGATTTCTGATGCTATGTATTAATTTAGTCATCCTACGCTGAATGTTTTCTAACGAATTTATGTCCATTTTGTAATACGGAGACCAAAACTGAGCTGCATAATCAAGGTGAGGCCTTACTAATGATGTATAAAGCTGCAGTATGACCTCTGGACTTCTGTTGCTTACACTTCTTGATATAATCCCAGTAATCTATTTGCCTTATTACGTACGCTTAGGGGATTGCTGTCTTGGTTTAAGGTTGCTGCTCACCATAACCCCCCAAATCCTTTTCGCAATCTGTATGGCTAAGTTCTACATCATTTAATTTATAAGTACTAGGGTTATGGGCACTCCCAAGCTTCAGAACCTTGCACTTATCTACATTGAACTGCATCTGCCACTTTTCTGACCAAGAATAGAGTTTGTTTAAATCCTCCTGAAGTTCCCTAACATCTACGTTTGAATCAATTATCCTACCTATCTTTGTGTCATCGGCGAATTTGCTCATATCACTAGTAAATTTCCCTCATCAAGATCATTGATATATATTATAAACAACAACGGGCCCAAGACTGATCCCTGTGGAACCCCACTTGTTACAGATCCCCACTCGGATTTAACCCCATTTATGGACACTCTCTGCTTCCTGTCAGTGAGCCATGACTCGATCCACGAGAGCACTTTTCCCCCATTGCCATGAGCTGCCACTTTCTTTAACAGTCTATGGTGCGGAACTCTATCAAAAGCCTTACTAAAATCTAAGTAAATAATATCAAATTCTTTATTGTGGTCAACAGCCTCAAAAGCTTTACTGAAGAAAGTTAATAAATTAGTTAGACAAGACCGGCCTCTTGTGAATCCATGCTGAGTATCATTAATCAAGCTATGCTTATCGAGATGGCTTCTTATAATCTCAGCTATAATTGACTCTAGTAATTTGCCTACAATTGAGGTCAGGCTTATTGGGCGGTAATTTGACGGTAACGACTTGTCCCCTGTTTTAAAAATAGGAGTTACATTAGCCATCTTCCACATATCAGACACTACACCTGTTTGAAGAGATAAATTAAAAAATATTAGTTAATGGTTCACAGACTTCCATTTTGCATTCCTTAAGAACCCTTGAAAAAACCTCATCAAGGACCCGGCGACTTATTTTGCTTCAGTCTGTCTATCTGCCTCACAACCATCTCACTAGTGACTGTGATGTTACATAATTTATCTTCTTCTAGCCCACTGTAAAAATTAATTACTGGAATTTTTGTTAGTGTCTTCCTGTGTTTAAAAACTGAGAGAAAATAATTATTTAAAATCAAGCACATTTCATTCTCATTGTCAGTAAGGTGCCCATAGTTATTTTTAAGGGGACCTATCTTATCTCTAACTTTTGTTCTATAGACCTGGAAAAAACTTTTTGGGTTAGTTTTAGAATCCCTAGCAACTTTAATTTCATAGTCCCTTTTAGCTTTTCTTATCCCCTTTTTAATGTCCCTCTTAATGTCAATATACTGATTCATAAGATGACCCTCACCTCTTTTGATACGCCTATAAATTCCTTTCTTATGCATGACACTCTACCCCATCAACCCCTAGCATGACACACACATGACACTCTACCTCATCAACCCCTAGCATGACACACACATGACACTCTACCCCCATCAACCCCTAGCATGACACACACATGACACTCTACCCCCATCAACCCCTAGCATGACACACACATGACACTCTACCCCATCAACCCCTAGGATGACACACACATGACACTCTACCCCATCAACCCCTAGCATGATACACACATGACACACTACCCCCATCAACCCCTAGCATAACACACACATGACACTCTACCCGCATCAACCCCTAGGATGACACACACATGACACTCTACCCCATCATCCCCTAGCATGACACACACATGACACTCCGCGACATGACATGTGGACAGCCACATGAAGATCTTACATGAGTTCATGAGCATTCGATTTCATCCCTGGCGAAGGATCGTTTGACGCAATACTGTGGTCAGTTCTCTCTGAGAGAGAGAGAGAGAGAGAGAGAGAGAGAGAGAGAGAGAGAGAGGAGGAGAGAGAGAGAAGAGAGAGGAGAGAGATAGATAGATAGATAGATAGATAGAGAGAGAGAGAGAGAGAGAGGGGTGGAGAGAGAAGAGAGAGAGAGAGAGAGGAGAGAGGAGAGAGGAGGGGATAGATAGAGAGAGAGAGAGAGAGAGAGAGAGAGAGAGAGAGAGCTTCCTTACGGGACTATTTCTCTTAGAGTATATGATGCAGTCTTATATTTTTGGATACCTTGTATCGAACTAACCAAGAAAGATTGTCTCTGAGACCTGACAGTGAGTCTTCAAGTTCCATCAGCGGGTGATTGAAATGCTGGGAATTTACTGGATACGTAGTATTTCGGGTACAAGTACAATGACTAAATTCTGATTATTTTTTTAATTAGAGTGAGAGAGCGACTCTGGAGCGTCTCTACAATCTTCCTCTTGTGAGGATTTTGTCGGTCACATTAAGACTAGACACTCATATTTCTGTTGAGGAACAAAAAGGCATAATGTCGTGACTGGAACAATACACAAATAACTCATTTACAAAGTCACAGTGTAACTTATTAATTGGTCTACTTTGGACCGAAACGTCGTCGTAAGTGTCGTAAGCGTCGTAAGTGTCATAAGTGTCGTAAGTGTCGTAAGCGGTTTAGTTGTATATCATATTTCTCTGTCAGTGTAATGTTTCATATAAGACTCAGTGAAGGCTCTAAAATTCATTAATATAATAGTTTATTGTCTCTTGGTTTAAGACTCTGCAAGTTTGCTAAAATAAATGATGCAAATTGGTCAAAAATTCACTAGTGGCAGTGAAATTCTTCAATGGTACAACCAATAAAAGTAGTTGTACCAACTAGTATTTCGGCCTCTGCGGCATCCCAGGAAGGTATCCCCGTATTCCCTAAACTCTGTCCCCTGTATCTTAATGATCAGAGGAAGGTATCCCCGTATTCCCTAAACTCTGTCCCCTGTATCTTAATGATCAGAGGAAGGTATCCCCGTATTCCCTAAACTCTGTCCCCTGTATCTTAATGATCAGAGGAAGGTATCCCCGTATTCCCTAAACTCTGTCCCCTGTATCTTAATGATCAGAGGAAGGTATCCCCGTATTCCCTAAAAATCTGTCCCCTGTATCTTAATGATCAGAGGAAGGTATCCCCGTATTCCCTAAACTCTGTCCCCTGTATCTTAATGATCAGAGGAAGGTATCCCCGTATTCCCTAAACTCTGTCCCCTGTATCTTAATGATCAGAGGAAGGTATCCCCGTATTCCCTAAACTCTGTCCCCTGTATCTTAATGATCAGAGGAAGGTATCCCCGCATTCCCTAAACTCTGTCCCCTGTATCTTAATGATCAGAGGAAGGTATCCCCGTATTCCCTAAACTCTGTCCCCTGTATCTTAATGATCAGAGGAAGGTATCCCCGTATTCTATAACCTCAGTCCCTTGTACCTCAATGCATGCAACTGGAATAGTGCAGAGTGCGCCATAAGCTGATAGTGCAGAAAAATCGGAGGCATTCACCAGTCATCATACAGAAACTAACATTAAAATTTCATATGGGGGATGGGGGGGGGTAATGAATCAAATAATAATGGGGATACGGCGGAATAATGGGAGGGAGTACACCGGAGAGGTGACTGGAGCGGAGGTAATGTTAGGTGACTGGTGAATACACCATCACCTCTCATTAACTCTACACTACTCACCCTCTCAGTACTTGAAATACAGTAGTAAAATGGGAATAAGAAATAACGGGGACAGTGAATATTACTATTCCACACAAACAGTTTATTAGTAAGTCCTTGTACAATAATATATTTGGGAACAGAACACTATTGGGTTAGATAAACGGGGATTGTACATAAACAGTGAGACAAGGGTTACAATTTAACTGATGAAACAGAATATTTACTTACAATAAGTTCAGAGGGACGGTTCACCTCAGGAACTCACACTCTAGCCACAGATCCCAAGACCTCCACAGCACGAGCACTGCTCCAAGCCACTACTCTGCCCAGTGTCTCCAACAGATTCTCCTCCAGAGACTCTCCAGCAGCCCTCTCCCAGAGCTGTGCACAAAACCAGCAGCTCTGCCCCAATCTCATCTCTCTAGCTGTTTCCTAGAGCTTATATGGTAGTCGTACACCACTTGCGTTAAGACCTGACGCCTACAGTTGTAAGAACATAAGAGCGAAGGAACACTACAGCAGGCCTACTGGCCCATGCGAGGCAGGTCCAAGTCTCTTACCGGCTTAAGCCAATGCACCCAACCTAGTCAGGTCAGGTCACATTGGCTTAAGGGAGGAACACGGCAACCGACCTGGTAGCACAATCTATCAGGTCCAACTCACACCCACCCACATCTACTCATGTATTGATAGTTAAGACACATGTGCAACATCTGGATATCTTTATTGTAGACGTTTCGCCATCCAGTGGCTTTACCAATACAGATTCTAGGACATAATAGGAAGACAGTAGAACTATATACAAAAGATGAGGTAATCAGTCCCTCGGCCTTGGAGTTAGTGTTCACAGCATCGTGGTGGAGGAGAATCTGGAGCAAAGACAAGAAGAACATCAAAATGGTATACAATACCGACAGGTTGTTAGGTAAGACACATATGCAACAGTTAGACAACTTTATTCCGAAACGTTTCGCCTACACAGTAGGCTTCTTCAGTCGAATACAGAAAGTAGGCAGGAACAGTAGAGATGTGAAGACGATGTAATCAGTCCATCACCCTTAAAGTCGTAGAATTTGAGGTTGTCAGTCCCTCGGCCTGGAGAAGTTCAGTTCCATAGTCAGGAACTATCTGAAGATCAAGCAAAAGCAAAGCAAACAAGTTTAGGTAAGATCCCAATGGGATGAGCGGGGAAGACGGGACAGATGAAGAATAGCTCTGGAGAGGAGTGTTCTTAGTAAGAGAAATAGAGCCAGGGCTTAACCCAGCAGCTAAGGCGATCGTGGGGCAGACTTGAGAACAGGAATAGCAGGGACTGTTGCATTGAACTTGTTGTAGTTGAAGTCTTGAATCTTGAGTAGCTGGCAGCAGGCTAGGTCACATCAGAGGGTAGAACACATATGGGAGTTATAGGAGTAACTGAGGAGGCAGGTTAGCAATGGAGCCATTTTCAAACTTTTTGAAGCTGCTTCTAGATAGGTGGTATAATTTAGCCTTGTTGCTGAAGGTGAAACGTAGAGGCTTGATGAACTCAAGAACTTGGGTGAGTGTGAAGTGAAGCGGTGATTCACATGCATACTTGACTGTTCCAGCACCGAGGCTTTTGTAGAGTTCAGTACAGGTCATGGTGTCAGTATTTGAAGGAGAAGTGTAAAAGGTAAGGTTTTCCCATGAGGGTTTACTGGAGTCGTCGTTATCTTCCTCTTCTGGAGTGGATTCACTGGGAGAATCTACAATGGTGGTAGCAGGTGACTGAGGTTCGACAGGAGCAGCTGTGAGGTGTAATGGTTGTGTAACAGCAGGCTGGGAGAGGTGGGAGGCGGTGGTTGAGGCAACTTGATCAACGTTGTCAGCGGTGTGGAAGTGGTTATAGAAGTTACAGGAGCAGTTGCTTGGGCAGGAGACAGGTCTGTAGGTGCAGTAAAGTTCAGGACGTTGGGAAGGATCTTGAGGATGTCTTCTGAAGGTGTGGATTCCGGAAAATTGAAGGCTGGCATGTTGTTCAGACGGAAATAGTTCGTTAATAGTGGTGTTGAAGTGCCGGGGCTTGCTGCGTTTGCAAGGTGTGCATACACCATGCAGTACAGCACCTTGGAAGGAGCACCGTCGGGGAGTGGAGAGAGGGAGTTGCTGGGCGATGGTGCCTGTAGATTAGCGTGTAGAGTCTTGATGGCGTCGGTTTGTGGTTTGGTTATTGCAGCATATGTCGGTGAATTGGAGGTCTTCTTCAGAACTTTAGTTTTCTTCAATGTGATTTCTTTCCTGAGTGGGCACTTAGCTGCAAGGGTATGATGATTACCCTTGCAGTTAAGACATGTTGGTGTTGTAGTAATGGTGCAGGATCTGAAATCGTGTCCATCATTCCCACATTTTGAACAAAACTTCTTATTCTTGATGGGGCAGTCCTTGGTGGTGTGATTATAGGAGTAGCAGGTCCTGCAGTGGGAGATGTATGTGAAACGTTCTTGTTCTATATGACTTGGGTGAATGTGGTATATGAGATTGGCCAGACCGTCAGAGAGAGCTTGGGCAGCCATGGAGATGTCTGAGAATGTAATCTTTAGCATTGATGTGGCGTTGGGGATCTTTGAGATGCTGTCTACCGAGGCCCACGTGTTTTGTTCCTCAATAGATGTCTTCAGTGCTTCAGTAGAGAGAGAGGTGACGATATTGTCAAGTCTTTTCACAAAGACCGAACGTTTCGATTTCAAGAATGGAGACGGGGATAGAGTGAATTGTTGTGTTTGTAGGGTCCTGATTGAAGAGTCGTCCATTAGTTTTAGTGCTTCCGTGTCATCTGTGCAGACGACAATGAAGGAGTCTTTCAGAGAGTGGATTGCCGTAAATTTGACCTGCAGGCAGGTCCTAACGACGGTAGCTAAAGCTAACTTCGAGGAGTCATTTATTGCACCATTCACAGGCTTGATTTTCACACGATTCGACAGCATTGTGAAAAGGATATCACGTTTGTAGAATATAAATTCTACACCCCGACGGGGTCGAAGAGAGGCAACTGTATGATCGGACTGTGTGATCGAGCGACAGTGACCTGAATAGTAGGCTTCTCCAGGCCGAGGGACTGACAACCTCAAATTCTACGACTTTAAGGGTGATGGACCGATTACATCGTCTTCACATCTCTACTGTTCCTGCCTACTTTCTGTATTCGACTGAAGAAGCCTACTGTGTAGGCGAAACGTTTCGGAATAAAGTTGTCTAACTGTTGCATATGTGTCTTACCTAACAACCTGTCGGTATTGTATACCATTTTGATGTTCATCTTGTCAGACACTGCAACACGTGGCATCTTGGTCAACAGAAAACACCTTGGACAAGCTTTTCAAGTGAGAAGTGTTGGATCTGAGAGGGACATGACCTCTCAGTGGCCTCTCACTACTACTACTACTACTACTACTACTACTACTACTACTACTACTACCCTGCACCTCTCCTTCCGACAGTATTTAAGTCTCCGCACTGTCGCTTGATCTTCAGATAGTTCCTGACTATGGAACTGAACTTCTCCAGGCCGAGGGACTGACAACCTCAAATTCTACGACTTTAAGGGTGATGGACTGATTACATCGTCTTCACATCTCTACTGTTCCTGCCTACTTTCTGTATTCGACTGAAGAAGCCTACTGTGTAGGCGAAACGTTTCGGAATAAAGTTGTCTAACTGTTGCATATGTGTCTTACCTAACAAAGACAAGAAGACTGACGGTTATATAGGCGTCAGTGGATAGGGACGGGCAGCAGACGAGGGCAAAGTCACTGGTAGGCGGGATTCCCCAGTGGAAGTAGGTCCTTCCCAAAGAGATGGGTTAGTTGCAGCAGCCGTGAAGAAGGTCTTGTAGATGTCTCTGAACCAAGATTCCATGATGTTGCAGTGTCTGACAAGTTGTGCAAGAAAGGTATAAAATACCGACAATATGATAGTTAAGACACATGTGCAACATCTGGATATCTTTATTGTAGACGTTTCGCCATCCAGTGGCTTTATCAATACAGATTCTAGGACATATAGGAAGACAGTAGAACTATATACAAAAGATGAGGTAATCAGTCCCTCGGCCTTGGAGTTAGTGTTCACAGCATCGTGGTGGAGGAGAATCTGGAGCATGTATTTATCCAACCTATTTTTAAAGCTACACATCGTTCTGGCCTCTATAACTGTACTTGGGAGTTTGTTCCACTCATCCACAACTCTATTACTAAACCAGTACTTTCCTATATCCTTCCTGAATCTGAATTTTTCCAACTTAAAACCATTGCTGCGAGTCCTGTCTAGGCTAGATATTTTCAGCACACTATTTACATCCCCTTTATTTATTCCGTCTTCCATTATACACCTCAATCATATCCCCCTAATTCTACGTCTTTCTAGAGGTGCAGATTCAGGGCCCTTAGTCTATCCTCATAGGGAAGGTTTCTGATACATGGGATCAACTTTGTCATCCTCCTTTGTACATTTTCCAGAGCATTTATATCCATTCTGTTGATAAATTAGACACATGTGCAACTCTTGGGTATCTTTATTGAGGGGAAAAGTTTCGCCACACAGTGGCTTCATCAGTCCATACGAAGGAGAAACTTGAAGAACAGGAGGAGAATGAGGTAATCAGTCCCTCAACCTTGAGTCGATGTGTGTGGAGAAAGACACTTATGTACAGTTTAGGACATTTATTAAAGGAAACGTTTCGCACGAGTGGCTTCTTCGTCCTTATGGACTGAAGAAGCCCTCGTGGCGAACGGTTTCCTTTAATAAGTCCTGAATGGTACTAAGTGTCTTTCTCACATCTGTGGTTCACAACCCTTTCCTCTTGAGCGATGGTTCAGTCCATCAACTTGAATAGAAGGCTATCGCGGAGAAGCACTTATAACCGTATGGCAGGAAGTTTTCCAGTCATAGGTCGTGTCATTTGTTCAATGTGGAAGTAAGTCGTGCCAAGAATTAGGCAAGCGAAGAAATTCCTAAGTATTAAGATCCCAAGAAGTTGTAGTGTCTGACAGATTTGTAGATGAATTGTTCAGAGAACCGACATGTTGATAAATTAGACACATATGCAACTCCATTCTGTAATACGGTGACCCAAACTGTGCAGCATAATCTAAATGAGGCCTAACCAAGGATGTATAGAGTTGAAGAACAACCTGAGGACTCCTATTATTTATGCTTCTTGATATGAAGCCTAGGATTCTATTAGCTTTATTGCGAACACTTATGCACTGTTGTCTTGGTTTCAGATTACTGCTAACCAGAACTCCTAAATCTTTTTCGCAATCCGTAATATTAAGATCTACATTATTTAGTTTACATGTGGCATGGCTATTATCACACAAAGGGTAGATTTCTCGAACAATGAGACCTGAGACGTCCGGTGCCAGGAGTCTTTCACATTTCTAATACCTCTCTGAGAAGACAAGGGCTGTGACAATTTACACTGGTTAGTTAGGTCTCCCTTTTGACCCCACAAACACAGTTGACCTACATCACAAAATCACTTCAATAAAAATGGCAAAGTGGGACACAGATAGTCCAAATCTTATTCAAACCTTTTGAAAAGATCGAAGAGCCTTGTAACTCAAAATCCACAAACTTGAGACATTACCAAGTGTTCAGCATCAAGCTTGAGACATTACCAAGTTATCAGCATCAAGCTTGAGACATTACCAGGTTATCAGCATCAAGTTTGAGACATTACCAAGTTATTAGCACAAGCTTGAGACATTGCCAGGTTATCAGCATCAAGCTTGAGACATTACCAGGTTATCAGCATCAAACTTGAGACATTACCAAGTTATCAGCATCAAGCTTGAAACATTACCAAGAATCAACATGGAAGAGTCGAAGACAGATGCAACACTCACACATTATCGCATTATGAGCAGTATTTAAATTTTCCAATTTCTTCCAGTAGAGCAAATTAGGACTTTAAGAGGCTAAAATCAACTTGAACATTTCTCCAAGTACAGCACAGTACTTAAGTGAGGGCTGGTGTGTATGGGCAGGCTGTGATGGGTAGGTGGCTGTAGACTGTAACAGGTAATGTAAGTATTTACACGCCCTTTCTTATGCCTGCAGTCGTTAACTGAACACTAAATCGTGTTTATCTAACATTAGGTAATGGAGTTTAAAAGTTATCAACTTCGATAGGGTCATTAAGGCTGAATGTAATTTGTTAACCACCACAATTAAAGTCTCACCTTATTTACACTGAAAGACATATACCTCAGGGTGAATATATCCCGTCTTGACTAAAGTATTTACTGGTGTAAATTTTACTTGGGTTTCATTACTTTAAAATTATCATACACGTTTTTACTGTTAAGACGCCCACAAACATTTTTTGACGTTTTCATTAAGGATACGTTGATCCGTGTACTACATTACAGTAATAATTACAAGGATAAGCTTGTTGTCATTTAGTTATTCGGGTTCCTTCTGCCAATTCATTATACTACTGTTTGTTCTTTTGTTATTAGTGTTATAATTTATTCATGAAGATGGCAGACAGTAGGACAACTGGACTTTTATGTTTGAGTCAACACCCAGTTTATACAGGCAGGACAGAGATTGCTAGAAAACATACTAAATAACCTTCCTAACATACTAAATAACCATCCTCTCTAACACGCTAAATAACCATCCTCTCTAACACGCTAAATAACCATCCTCTCTAACACACTAAATAACCTTCCTAACATACTAAATAACCTTATTTTTTAGCACAGTAAGAACAGCATTCCAACATCTCAGTAAGGAGTCGTTCAGGACCCTGTACACCGTGTACGTCAGAGCCATACTGGACTATGCAGCTCCAGTTTGGAACCCACACCTGGTCAAGCACATCAGGAAATTAGAGAAAGTGCAAAGGTTTGCAACAAGACTAGTCCCGGAGCTAAGGGGTATGTTCTACGAGGAGAGGTTAAAGAAAATTGGCCTGACGACACTGGAAGACAGGAGAGATAGGGGGGATATGATAACGACATATAAAATACTGAGAGGAATCGACAAAGTAGACGGAGACAGGATGTTCCAGAGATGGGACACAGCAACAAGGGGTCACAGTTGGAAGCTGAAGACTCAGATGAATCACAGGGATGTTGGAAGTATTTCTTCAGTCTAGAGTTGTCAGGAAGTGGAATAGTCTGGAAAGTGAGGTAGTGGAGGCAGGTACCATATATAGCTTTAAGAAGAGGTATGATAAAGCTCATGAAGAAAGGAGTAGACCTAGTGGCGACCAGTGAAGAAGCGGGGCCAGGAGGTATGAACTGAACCCTGCAACCACAATTAGGTGAGCATATATATATATATATATATATATTATATATATATATATATATATATATATATATATATTATTTATTTTTTATTTTTTTTATTATCACAATGGCCGATTCCCACCAAGGCAGGGTGGCCCGAAAAAGAAAAACTTTCACCATCATTCGCTCCATCACTGTCTTGCCAGAAGGGTGCTTTACACTACAGTTTTTAAACTGCAACATTAACAGCCCTCCTTCAGAGTGCAGGCACTGTACTTCCATCTCCAGGACTCAAGTCCGGCCTGGCGGTTTCCCTGAATCCCTTCATAAATGTTACTTTGCTCACACTCCAACAGCACGTCAAGTATTAAAAACCATTTGTCTCCATTCACTCCTATCAAACACGCTCACGCATGCCTGCTGGAAGTCCAAGCCCCTCGCACACAAAACCTCCTTTACCCCCTCCTCCAACCCTTCCTAGGCCGACCCCTACCCCGCCTTCCTTCCACTACAGACTGATACACTCTTGAAGTCATTCTGTTTCGCTCCATTCTCTCTACATGTCCGAACCACCTCAACAACCCTTCCTCAGCCCTCTGGACAACAGTTTTGGTAATCCCGCACCTCCTCCTAACTTCCAAACTACGAATTCTCTGCATTATATTCACACCACACATTGCCCTCAGACATGACATCTCCACTGCCTCCAGCCTTCTCCTCGCTGCAACATTCATCACCCACGCTTCACACCCATTATATATATATATATATATATATATATATATATATATATTATATATATATATATATATATATATACACTGATCTCTGGCTGAAGGTGACTCGAACCTACGAACCTTAGGACAAGGTACGCAGTGCTTTACCCAATCTACCCACACTGGACCAATACCTTGGCGTGTAGCATGAGCTACACGTTTGATCCAAGGCAGCCAGCTTTCAGGGAGAAGGCTTACAGCTTTTCATCTCATCCCCTGCATGCATCAGCCTTACTAGAGATTTGAACAATGCAAGGAATTCGCGAGAGCATGCGAAATATACACAAACACTGATCTCTGGCTGAAGGTGACTCGAACCTACGAACCTTAGGACAAGGTACGCAGTGCTTTACCAATCTACCCACACTGGACCAATACCTTGGCGTGTAGCATGAGCTACACGTTTGATCCAAGGCAGCCAGCTTTCAGGGAGAAAGCTTACAGCTTTTCATCTCATCCCCTGCATGCATCAGCCTTACTAGAGATTTGAACAATGCAAGGAATTCGCGAGAGCATGCGAAATATACACAAACACTGATCTCTGGCTGAAGGTGACTCGAACCTACGAACCTTAGGACAAGGTACGCAGTGCTTTACCAATCTACCCACACTGGACCAATACCTTGGCGTGTAGCATGAGCTACACGTTTGATCCAAGGCAGCCAGCTTTCAGGGAGAAGGCTTACAGCTTTTCATCTCATCCCCTGCATGCATCAGCCTTACTAGAGATTTGAACAGTGTGGGTAGATTGGTAAAGCACTGCGTACCTTGTCCTAAGGTTCGTAGGTTCGAGTCACCTTCAGGCAGAGATCAGTGTTTGTGTATATTTCGCATGCTCTCGCGAATTCCTTGCATTGTTCAAATCTCTAGTAAGGCTGATGCATGCAGGGGATGAGATGAAAAGCTGTAAGCCTTCTCCCTGAAAGCTGGCTGCCTTGGATCAAACGTGTAGCTCATGCTACACGCCAAGGTATTGGTCCAGTGTGGGTAGATTGGTAAAGCACTGCGTACCTTGTCCTAAGGTTCGTAGGTTCGAGTCACCTTCAGCCAGAGATCAGTGTTTGTGTATATTTCGCATGCTCTCGCGAATTCCTTTGCATTGTTCAAATCTTAGTAAGGCTGATACATGCAGGGGATGAGATGAAAAGCTGTAAGCCTTCTCCCTGAAAGCTGGCTGCCTTGGATCAAACGTGTAGCTCATGCTACACGCCAAGGTATTGGTCCAGTGTGGGTAGATTGGTTAAAGCACTGCGTACCTTGTCCTAGGTTCGTAGGTTCGAGTCACCTTCAGCCAGAGATCAGTGTTTGTGTATATTTCGCATGCTCTCGCGAATTCCTTGCATATATATATATTATATATATATATATATATTATATATATATTATATATATATATATATATATATATATATATATATATATATATTACACACAGAGCTCACGAGAAGGGATGAGTGGGGGAGGAAGCTGGAAGAGCTCGGCATGAAAATAGAGGAGAAAATAGCTGTGGAAAGCAGGAAATGGGAGCTACAAGCCACAGCAGCAGAAGCTAAGATACAGAGCTTAGTAGAGGAACTAAAAACTCTGAAACAGCCTAAAGAACCAAAGGACAGTACAGCCACGACATCGAGAACTGCTACATCAGTCACAGACGAGGGGACTGTAGGGAGCAAAGGAGCTATACCGTATGCGATGCCTCTATCAGCCCCACATGGGGCCTGGGAAAAGACAGGGAGAACAGCAGGAACAAATGAGGGGACCAAAGACAATGAAGGAGCTACGCTATACGCAGAGGCTCTAACAGACAATTGCCGTGTCCAGGAACAGCTAAGCATAGGGACATTGGATAAAGAAGAGACAGATGGAAGGAACGCTTCAACAGCAGGAACTAACTCGTCTCAGAGGATGTTCAGGGAAGTACAGTGGGAGGACGAAAGGGAGAGGGTAGTTTTTGTCTGTGGGCTCCAGGAAGTTGAAGGGGAAACTTGCAAATCAAGAAAACAGAAGGAAAAAAAACAAATGACTGAAAGCATCATGAAAGCAATAAGAGAGGACGACATGACCAAGCTGACAAATTTTCGGAGAATTGGGTGGTTTGCAAGAGGTAAAAAGCGTCCAGTCAATGTGATCTCCAAGGCAGAGTCAACTCCAAACCGAATCCTGCAGGAGAAAGCCCATCTAAGGGACAAACAGGAGTACTGGACTCTGTACCTTGATCGAGACAGAACACAAGAAGAAAGGAAGATACTGAAGGAGAGGGTGCAATGTTGCAAGGAGGGAAAGGGAGGCAAAGGGAAGGAGGGGAAACAGGGAAAACCCGCCCCCGGTGGAAAAAGCAAACCAATTCCAAACATTTTTGGAGCTCCGCCCGAAACCGATATTAAATTTATAAAATAAAATTTTTTTTAAAATTTAAAAAAAAAAATAAAAATAAAATTTATATAAAAAATTAAAAAAGGGAGTTTCCCCGAGGGGGGGCCCTATGGGGGGAAACTTGGGCCCCCCGGGCCCCCATTTTAAATTAGAGGGGGTTTAGGTTTGGAAGAAACCCCGGGGGGAAAATTTAGAATAAAGGGGGGACCCAGAAATAAGGGATACGGTTTTAAGAGAGGTCTAAAAACTTCCTGAAACACCCTTAAAAGGGGAAAAAAAGAGGACAGAGGGAAGGAAATTCAAACGGCTAATCGTTAAAGGGGAGAGGGGACTTTTGGGGGGAAAGGAACAAAGGGGGAAGGGTGTTTTTTCGGGGGCCCCCTCCTGGGGTTGGGGAAAAAAATCAAAAAAAAACAGGGGAAAAAAAAAATGAGGGCCCAAAGAAAGGGAAAAGGGGGACGCATAACCCGGGGCTCAAAGGAAATTGGGTTTTTAAAGGGAAAAAGCTTAATGGGACCAAGGAATTAAAAAGAACCTGGGAAAAAACCCCTTTTTAAAAAGGGAAAAACAAGTCTGGGATTTCCAGGGAAGAAAAAAAGGGGAAGGAAAACAAAAGGGGAGAGGGTTTTTTTTGTTGGGGGGGAAAGGGGGCAAGGGGGGGGAAACCCCAAATAAAAAACCAAAAGGGGGAAAAAAAAACAAAGACCTAAAAGCACCCAAAAAGGGGCAATTGGAAGAGGCCGAACACCAAAAGCAAACAAATTTTCCCAAAAATTTGGGGTTGGTTTCAAAATTTTAAAAACCCTCAAGTAACCCACAACGATCAACCCCCCCCCCTCAAAAAACCCCCAACGGGGCCCCCAAACCCCCCAATACTACCCCCTGTACCTTGCCCCCAACCCAACACAAAAAAAAAAGTCCCCAAACAGGGTAATTTTCCCCAATGTTCCAAAATACAAAAAACCCAAAAAAACCCCAACCAGGGGGAAAACCCCCCACAACCCCCCCCAAAGAAACCCCAAAAGGCCCAAACCCACCCCCCCCCCCCCCCCCCCCCCCCCCCCCCCCCCCCCCCCCCCCCCCCCCCCCCCCCCCCCCCCCCCCCCCCCCCCCCCCCCCCCCCCCCCCCCCCCCCCCCCCCCCCCCCCCCCCCCCCCCCCCCCCCCCCCCCCCCCCCCCCCCCCCCCCCCCCCCCCCCCCCACCCCCCCCCCCCCATTCCCCCCCCCCCCCCCCCCCCCCCCCCCCCCCCCCCCCCCCCCCCGGGCACCTGCCCCCAAAAAACCCTCATTCTTCCCAGACCAAAATCTTAAAAAAAAAATTTAAAAGGGTTTTGGGGAAACAGGGACGCAGAGGGAATAAAAATAAAGTGAAAGTTGGCCCAGAAACAAATCAAAAATCAATCTAAAAGCCCCAAACGGGGAAACAAAAAAACTACCCTTGGGCAAAAAAGGGCCCACAATTTCCCCCCCAGAAAATCGGGACCCTGACGAAGGTTTAAAAAAAAGGAGAGGCAGGGGGAAGGGGTTGCACTGCTCTTTAAAAAACCCAAAGGGGGATATCGGGGAAAGGGAAAGGGAAATGGATGGGATTGGAGAAAAGGGTTTTGATAGTAGTTTTACAAATCAGTCAAGGGAACATAAGGTAGTCACTGCAAGTGATGTATAACCGCCCAGACTGCAGGGGGCCCCAAGAGGGGGAATTTGGGTAAAGAGCAACAGAAAAATGGGGGGACCACTAGTTTTTTAACGGGTTTTATGGGCCATTTTAAACTACAGGGAGTTTGTTTTAAAAAGGGAAAAAAACCTGGAGCCCATGGGGTCCAGAAAATGGAGATTTAAAGGTTGAGGGTTGTGGTACGGGAAAAACCCTCATGCCCAACATGTTGGGGGAACACCAGAGAGAGAGGAGAATTTGGGAACCAGAAAAAGAGTGGACCTTGGGGTTTCCCCTGAGTAGTCAAAAACATTGGGGAAACCCATAAACCATTGGAAAGGGCCCCCTTGGGGTAGGGGACCACGGGGTTCTGAGTTTTTGAATACATAAAATTGGGCACAGGTGGGGGAGGGTAACGGGGGGTTAAAAAAGGAAAAAGGGCCAAACTAAAAAAAGGGGGGGGAACTACACAGGTATGGGGACTTTCCCTGCAGGGGGTTCGGGTGGGAGAGTGGTAGGAAAAGGCCCCCAGGTAAAGGAAAAGGGTTTAAAAATTAGATGCCAAAGGGAAAGGCAAAAAAGGGTAAGGTGTGTTCCCCAATTTTTTAGAAATAGTTAAAAGGAAAAGGAACCAGAATGAGCCCCCCTTGGGTTTTTCCCCGGGAAAAGTGCAAAAAAGGAAAAAAAAAAATGTTTTGCTAGAAAAAGGGGAAAAAAAGTGCAGAAGGAAAAGGCCCCAGGAAAAAAAAAGAATTTTAGTCGACAAGCCAGAAACGGGGAATGAAACAGAAAAAGGGAAAGGGGGGCCCCGCAGCAGTGGGAAATTGACATAGCACCCAAAAGTAAAGCCCCCAAACCTGAAATTTTTGGGGAAAATAAACCACCCCCCAGAAAGGAAGACAAAAAACCCCAAAGGACAGGTAAATTCAGGCTAAAAGGGAAAGAAGGTGGGGGTTTCAAGAAATGACCAAAAAGGTTCCCCCAGAGGGCGACCCCCCAAACAAAAGGGAATACCAACCCCAAGTTTTGGGTTTTGAAAAACCCCCACAAAACCCCCCGGGGAAGGGGAGTTAAGACGCCCTTTAATTTCCCTTTTTTGTACCCCCCAAAGGGGGTTGGGGACTGGCCCCATCTCTCCCTGGGGCCTTAGGGGAGGGAGCAGAGACACTGGGACACTAACCACAATCTTCAACCCCATTTTTGGGAAAAACTGGGAAAACTAGGGGGAGGTAGGGAAAGACCCCAAATTAGTAAAACTTTTTTAAAGAAATGAGACAAAAATGAGGCACTAAAACACAGACCAGTGCCCCCCCCCCCCCCCCCCCCGCTGCCCTGTTATTATGAAAAAGTCATGGGGGAAGATTTTCAGGAGAGGGGTTTGGAACCCCTGGAAGGGAAAAAAGTTTTTATAAACGACAGCCAGAAACGGATTCATGGAAGGCAAATCCGCGTCAAAAACCCTACTGGATTTTTTAGGGACAAGACGGGGGTAATGAAGTAAGACATGAGAGGGGGGGGGTGGGTCGATTGTATTTTTTCGCTGCAAGAAAGGCCCCTCAAAACCCCATTTCCCTCAAAAAAAAATTAGTGAAGGGGACCAGGCACTTTTATAACGGGGAAGGGGCCCACGGGAAAAGGAATCAGAGAATACGGGACGGGAGGCAAAAAACGAGCCCTGCAAACCTCACTAAAGGGAAAGATCTAGGGGGGGATTTTTATAATACCGATCCGTCTGGGAAAAGGCCAAAACTTTTAACCAGGAGGGCCTGTGCGGTTTATGGGCCCCGGGCAAACCGGGAAAAATAGCGTTCCGATCCCTCAGAAAGGAAAAATTCCCAAGCCCTCTGTACCCTGAAACGTCGGGGCCCATACTAGAGTTGCAGCACCATTTTGGGGAACCAAAAACCTAGTCAAAAAAAGTAAAGGGAAATTAGAGAAAGTGCAAAATTTTTGCAACAAGGCGGGTTTCCCGGGTCCTACAAAGGGAAAAGGTTTAAAGGGGGAAACGGCCCTGACGACACTGGGGACAGGGGGTGGGAGGGGAGACATGATAAAAGGGCAAAAAAAATTTTGCGCGGAAAAGACAAGGTGGACAAAGGGCAGGATGTTACAGAGATGGGACCCCAGACCCCAGGGTACAATTTTGGGAAATTAAAAATCGGGTGAAAAACAAAGGGATGTTAGGAAAAATATTTTTTCGTCATAGGGGTAGTCAAAACCGTGGGGAAAAGCCAGGGAAAATGAAGTAGTTGGGGGGGGGGGGACCTACAAGTTTTAAGGGCGAGGGATGAAAAAAAGCCATGGAGGGAGGGGGGGAAGGAGGACCTAGTAGCAACCCGTGAAGAGGGGGGGGCCAAAGGGGCTAGATTTGACCCCCGCAACCAAAAAATAGGTCGTACAAAAAGGTTTAGTCAAAACAAAACTACTACTAACTGGTACCCTTGAGGAAAAAAATTGGTTTTTCAATCTTTATATCCCGATTAAAGTGTTGTACACCCGGTTTACAGTCATGGGAGCACCTTTTTTTTTTCACCGGTTACCAGTCCCTGCAAATACTTGTTGTTGTTTTCAAACCCGGTTTCCCCGGTCTTGCCCGCCCTGTTGTTTTTAACCTGGGCTCCAGTCATTGCGTACTTTTTGTACACCCGGTTTTTACCAGGGCATGCAATATTTTTGTTTGATACATTTGGTTTTAATTTTTGGAAAACCCCCCCTTTTTGTTGTTCCCTGGGGTTACCTGTTCCCGCCAGTAAACCCCTTTTTGTTGTACACCCGGTCTACCCGTTTTTGCAGCACCTGTTTTTGTTCCCCCTGGCTACCATCCCTGCAGGGAAATTTTTGTTGACACCTGGTCTACCCGTTTATGCAGTAAATTTGTTGGGGGAAATTCGGGGTTTCCAGTTCTTGCCCCCCCCAAACAATGGGGGTTTCACCGGTTTCCAGGGCTTTGAAAAGGTACCTTGGTTTTTTTTTTTGTTTAAAAAAACCTTGGGTTCTACCAGTCTTTTCAGCACTTGTTTTTGTTCACCTGGTCAAAACCGTCTTGCGACTGTTGTTGTTCACCTGGTTCCACAGTCATTTCAATACTTGTTGTTTTCAACCCGGTTTTACCAGTCTTGCAGCCTGTTGTTGGGAAACCCGGTTTTACCAGTCAAAGGAAAAGTATTGTTTTTGTACACCTGGGAAAACCCGTCTTGCAGCACCTTGGGTTTTTTTTAAAAAACCTGGTCTAAACCCGTTTATGCAGACAAGGGACTTGTTGTTTGGGACACCGGGTTTTTCCAGGCTTTCAAATACTTGTTTTTGTTCATTGGGGTTTCCAGTCTTGCCCGCAACCCGTTGTTTTTACACCCGGTTACCAGTAGCAAATACTTTTTGTTGTACACCCGGTTTACCGTCTTGGGAGCACTTGTTGTTGTACACCCGGGGGCTACCAGTCTTGCAGCACTGTTGTTTACACCTGGTCTACCAGTCATGCAGTAATTGGTTTTTGTACACCTGGGCTTTCCCGTCTTGAGCCCGTTGTTGTTCCCCCCGGGTTTTTCCCGTCAATGGCCCGTACTTGTTGTTTTACACCTGGTCTACCCGTCTTGCAGCACCTGTTGTTTAAATTTGTCTACCAGTCTGCGTACCCTTTTTGTTTTACAACCCTTTCTACCCGTCATGCCAAATTCTTGTTGTTTTTACACCCGGGTTTTTCCCCGTCTTGCAGCACTTGTTGTTGCAAAACCCGGTTAAACCCGTCTTGAAGGGACTTGTTGTACACCTGGGTTTCCAGTCTTGCAGCACTTGTTGTTGTACACCCGGTCCCACCAGTCATGCAAACACCCGTTGTTGTACCCCCTGGTCTACCCTTTTTGGGAGCCCCTTTTTTGTTTTTCCCCCCTGGTCTACCCGTTTTTGGGAGCACCTGTTGTTTTCACCTGGTTACCAGTCTTGCAAACACTTGTTGTTGGGACACCTGGTTTTTAAACCCGTTATGGGGGTATTGTTTTTGGTTTCAAACCCGGTCTTCCCCCGTCTTGCAGCACTTGGGTTTTTGTACACTGGTTTTACCTGGCCCCTAATACCCGTGTTGTACACCCGATCTGTACTCGTAAAAGGTTCTGCTTGATCAGACGATTTTTTTGCTCCCTCCGCACGGGGAAAAATGTCATTTCAAAATAGCTGACCGAAATATTCTGTAAGAAATGACAGTTCCTTGGAAATTTTTAAAAAATTTTTTGGAAACCCTTTTTTAAATTGCTGAGAAAAACTCCCAAAATTTTTACCCTTTTGCTGACCAATACTCAAATTTTTAACATCTGCTGGACCCGGACCCCTCAAAAATTTTTACATTGCTGAAAGAAAGCCCCAACAATTTTTTTACATCCGCTGACACATTTCTCCAAAATTTTTACATCGCTGGGCAGGACACTCAACCCTTCTTTCATCTGCTGGAAAAAACCTCCAAAATTCTTACATCTGCTTTACCCAAAAACCTCACATTCTTTCATTTTTCCTTTACCAAAATTTCTCAAAATTTTTACATCTGCTGACACAATAAATTCAACATTCTTACAAACTGCTGACAGAAACCCCTCAAAAATTCTTAAATCTGCTGACCCGAAAAGTCAAAAAAAACCCTTTCATCGCTGGCGAAAAACTCAAAATTTTTTCCCTCTTCTGACGAACACTAACATTCTTAATTCTTTTCCCGAAAAAATCAAAAATTTTTACTTTTTGCTGACGAACAATCAAACTTCTTACATCTGTGAAGAAAAAACTCAACATTCTTTTCATTGCTGACCAAAAAACACTCAAAATTTTTTTCATCTGCTGACAGAAATGAATATTCTTACATCTGCTGACAGAACACTCAAACCCTTCTTAATTTTGTGTGAACACTCCAAAAATTTCATAATCTGCTTTACTGGAAAACTCAAAAATTTTTAATTGCTGACCCGAAAAACTAACTTTTTTACATCTGCTGGCAGGGAAAAACTTTTCCCCTTCCCACATCTGCTGACAGAACGCTCAACATTCTTACTTTGCTGACAGAAAACCAAATTCTTACAAAATTTTTTGGCCAAACACCAACATTTTACATCTGCTGACAGAAAAACTTTTGATTTTTTGCATCTGCCCGGGAAAAAATATTTTAATATTCTTACATCTGCTGACCCGAAAAACTCAATTCTTTAAAACTGCTGACAGAACATTTTCCATTCTTTTCATCTGCTGACAGAATATTTCAATTTTTCTTAATCTGCTTGACAGAACATCAACATTCTTACATCTGCTTTACAAAAAACACCCCAACATTCTTGCATCTGCTGAAAAAACCTTTGACATTCTTGCATCTGCTGAGGGGGACAATCAACCCTTTTGATTGTGACAGAACACTCAACATTCGTTTCATCTGCTGAAAGAAAAACTCGACATTCTTGCATTTTTCTGAGAGGGACATCAAACATTCTTTTTAAACGGTGGAGGAAATCAACCCTTTTGCATCTGCTGACAGAACCTCAACATTCTTTTTCTTTTGTGACGGACACTCAACTTTTTTGCACTGCGGGCAGAAACTAACATTTTAATCTGTGACGAAAACCTAACATTCTTACATCTGCTGACAGGAAAAAACTAAATTCCTTTTACATCTTTCTGAAGAACCCTTCAACATTCTTGCATCTTTCTGACAGAACATCAACATTTTGGGCCCCTTTTGATAGAACACTCAACATTCTTGCATCTGCTGACAGAACAATCAACATTCTTTCATCTGCGACAAACACTCAACCATTCTTTTCGTCTTTCTGACAGAACACTCAAAAATTTTACATTGTGGGCAGAAAAACTCAAAAATTCTTTCAAACTGCTGACAAAACACTCAAAAATTCTTACATCTTTCTGACAGAACATTTAAAAATTCTTGCATCTGGGTGACAGAACACTCAAAATTCTTTCTTTTGCTTTAAAAGGACACTAACATTCTTGCCTTGCTGAAAGAACACTCAACATTTTACTTTTGCTGACAGAACATCAGCATTTTTAATCTGCTGACAGAACACTAAACATTTTTTTACGTTTTGCTGAAAGAACATAAAAAAAACTTACATTCCCGCTGACCCGAAAAACCTCAACATTCTTAAATTTCTGACAGAACACTCAACATTCTTTCCCTTGCTGACAGAAAAAATCAAAAATACTTTTAAACTGCTGGGCAGAACACTAAAATTCTTACAAACTGCTGAAAGAACACTCAACTTCTTTTCATTTTGCCCGGGCAGAACACTCAACTTCTTAATCTGGGTGACAAAGGGAAATCAAAAATTCTTACGTCTGCTGACAGAAAAAACTCAACATATTTTCATCTGGTGACAGAAAACTTTAAAATTCTTACATCTGGTGACCCGAAAAACTCAAATTCTTACATTGCTGAAGAAACTCAACATTTTACAACTGCTGACAGGGAAAACTCAAAAAAATTTTTAAAACCCGTGACCCGAACACTCAACTTCTTGAATTTTTGAAGAAAAAATCAAAATTCTTAAAATCTGCTGGGCAAGGGAACCCCTCAACTTTTGTATCTGCTTACGAACCCTCAACATTCTTTTTTATTGCGGCCCGAAAACTTAAACAATCTTGTTCTGCTCCCCAGAAAAACTCAACATTCTTTCATCTGTGACCCGAAAATCAAAAATTCTTGCATCTGTTTACCGAACCCCTCAACATTCTTGCATCTGTGGCAGGACCCCTAAACAAATTTTTACATCTTTCTGACAGAATATTCAATATTCTTTTTATCTGCTGACAAATATTCAAATTTTTTTACATCTGCTGACCCGAACACTAAAAATTCTTGTTTTCTGTGACAGAAAACCCCCAACCCCTTTTATATCTGGGGGTGAAAGAAACCCCTGAAAACTCTTGCTTTGCTCACAGAAACCCCTCAAAAAATTCTTTACATCTGCTGACAGAACATCAAAAAATTTTTGCATCTGGGTGACAGGGGAAAATCAACATTCTTGCATCGCTGGCAGGGGAAAAAACCCAAATTCTTTTCATCTGCTGACAGAAAATTCAATATTCTTACATCTGCTGGCAGAATATTCAATATTTTTTTACAAACTGGGGGACAGAACACTCACATTCTTTCATTTTGCTGAAAGAACCCTAAAATTCTTGCATTGCTGACCCGAACATCAACATTTTACTTTTGCTGACAGAACAATGAACCCCTCTTGCTTCTGCTACGAACATAAAATTTTTACATCTGCTGACAGAAACCTCAAAATTTTTTGGATTTTGTGATAGAAAAACTCAAAAATTCTTGCATCTGCTGAAAGAACATCAAAATTCTTGCCCTCTGCTGGCGGGAAAAATCAAAATTCTTTCATCTGCTGACAGAATATTCATTTTTAATTCTGCTTACAGAAATTTTAATATTTTTACAAACTGCTGACCCGAACACTCAAAAATTTTTTACAAAATTTTCTGCAGAAAATTAAAAATTCTTAATTGCTGACATTAAAACTCAACCCTTTTTAACATTTGCTGACAAAAACTAAACTTTTTTACATCTGCTGACAGAAAAACTCAACATTCTTACATTTGCTGACCCCGAAAATTCCCAAAAATTCTTACCAAAAGCCCCACAGAATATTCAATATTCTTAATCTGCTGACAGAAACATCAAAATTTCTTAAATCTTTCTGACAGAAAATTCAAAAATTCTTACTTGGGGTGACCCGAAAATTCAAATATTTTAATTCTGACAGAAAAACTCAACATTTTACTCTGCTGGGCAGAAAATGCTTTATTTTACCCTCTGCCCGACAGAAAAATTTAATAATTTTTAATTGTGAAGAACACTTTAAAATTCTTAAATTTTTGGGCGAACACTAACATTCTTACATTGCTGAAAAAGAATTTTTCAATATTCTTACTCTGCTTTACAGGGAAAACTTAACATTTTTTTACATTTTTCTGCAGAACACCCCAAAATTCTTTTCATCTGCTGACTGAATATTCAAATTCTTAATCTTTCTTTACAGAAAAAATCCAAAATTCTTACATCCCGTTTTCGAATATTAACATTTTTAATTTTGCTGGGCAGAATAATTTAAAATTTTTTACGTCTACTGCAGGGAAAACTAACAAATTTTTACATCTGTGACAGAAAATTTTATTATTTTTACTCTTTCGGGCAGAATATTTTAAATTTTTACAAACTATGAAGGGGAAAAATTCAATATTCTTACATCGCTGACAGAAACACTTTAAACCCTTCTTACATCTGCTGACAAAAATATTCAAAAATTCTTAAAAATCTGCTTGGGCAGGGAAAATTCAATATTCTTTCATCTGTGACCCCGGGGGAAAAAAAAAATATTTTTCATTGCTGACGAAATTTTTCAAAATTTTACATCTGCGGGCAGAATTTTTCAATTTTCTTAATTTTGCGCATTTTTCGTAATTAAATCATCACCGAGGGAAAAAAGCGTTTTAGAAAATTTTTATTATTCTTATTTCTATTATTATTATAACTATTTATTTTTATTATTAATTTTATTATTATTATTATTATTATTATTATGTGTCCAAACACGGGGAGACTTTTTTAAAAAGTTTTCCCGATTTTTTCCCCCCTTTCCCTTTTTCAAGGTTTTTTTAAATTTTTTTTTTCGCACACAGCTCGAGAAAGCCTGCCAATTTCCTTCAAAATTTCAAAGCTTGTGGGAAAGGGAAACGAGGACCATTTCTGGAGACTGGCTTTTTTACTGCCCCCCTTACCCAAAATTTTTTTTGGGCCAAAAAACCCGCCTCGTGGGGGGGTTTCTGAAAAAAACCCTTTCCCAAAATTTCCCGAGTGGCGTTTGCTTTTAAACATTACAAAAAAAGTGACTGGGTAAAATTTGCAAAGGCGGTGACTGACAATTTTGAGAGTTGGGACATGTTCGACTCGGGGGTTTTTTTAAAATATGAGAAACTTTTATTTGCGTTACATCGCGCAAATAATTTTTTTTGTTCACCTCTGAAAAGACTTTTAAAATTTAATGGTGGAAAAATCGCTGGGGCCCGTGTAAAATTTTTTAAGACCCAAAATTTTAAAAAAGTACTTCAACAGGTGTAGATTTAACCCGTCTGTGATGGATATGTGGGGCCCCGCGGGGCCGCCCAAACAGGAAAAGCTTTGGGTTTACCGGCAAGCACCAAAACGAGCCTGGCCCTGGCCGGGGGGGCCCGTGTAAAAAAAAAAACTTTGGAAAAATATCAGAGGGGGATAAAAAAATATCTTAGGGGGAAAGGGCACGCTCCCCTCAGTGTTTTTAGTTTCAGACAAATTTGTCGATTTTGGTAAAAAAGTTTGAGAAAACTTAAATTGTTGGAATCTGTTCCCCAAAAATGGAAAATTATTATGATTATTTTAATCATGGGGGGGCGCTTTAAACCCCTTGGATTTTTGAGCGGGACGTGGGGGGGGGGGAAAAGGAAGGATTCAGGCTTCCCTTTTTGGGGAAACCCGGGGCACAGATTCAATGAACAGGGTCAAGGCCTCTCAACCCCCCCTCAAGGGAAACCCCCTTGAGGGGTCTTTAAAAGGGGGGAAATGTTTAAAGATCGGCCCTTTAAATTTTCATCGTGATATATGGGTTTTCCTTTAGCGCAAAGGGTTTACGGGTTTCTATTGTATGGAAAATAATACAAAAAATTTCCCCAAAAATTTTTGAAATTAAAAAGTGATAATTTTTTTTCCCGAACCAAAAAATTTTTTTCTTTTTGGGGGCTAAACCCGGGTTTTTTGACGATCAAACTTTAATTAAAAATCATTTTACCATAAGGTTTTGGGGGAAAAGTTTCGTTTCAAATTTTTTTAAAATTTCATTGAAATTTAAAAAAAATTTGGGAAATCGTTGGAATCAAATCATTTCCTGGAAAATACCTTTTTTAATCGGCTTAAAATTTTTTACAGTTGGAAAGTTTATTACAACAAATCTGTGCTCCCCCTGCCCTGTGTAAATTTTCAACTTGCCCATTTTTTAGCAAATTATTTCCGTCTTAAAACCCCAAAATGCTGGGTGTCTTACTGTCATTTTTTATATTTTGCTCTAATTTTTTTTTTTTTTTAAAATTGAAAATTTTCTTTTTCTTCGGGACTGTGGGGGAAAAATTTTTAAAATAAATTATATGAAAAAGGAAAATGGAGAAAATAAAATTCGGTTTATAAGAACTAAGAACAAAGGGAAACATTTCAGCGGGCCTATGGCCCTGCGGGAGGTGCAAGCTCCTACCCTTAAGCCAATGCACCCAACCTAGTGGTCAGGTACATTGACTTAAGGGGAGGAACAGGAAACCGACCTGGTAGACGCTTAGGCCCCAATCACACCCACCACATCCAAAATCATGTATTTACCAACCTTTTTTTAAAGCTACCATCGTTCGGGCCCTCTATAACGTATTGGGATTTGTTCCACTCACCCACAACTCTTTCCCAAAACCTATTTCCTTTTTCCTTCTGTCTTAATTTTTCCAATTTAAAAAACCCATGCTGCAGTTCTGTCTGGCTAGATATTTTCAGCACTATTTCACCCCCCTTTTATTTATTCCTGTCTTCCTTTTAAACCCCTCAATTATCCCCCCTTTTTCTACGTCTTTCTAGGAGGCAGTTCGGGCCTTGTCTATCCTCTAGGGAATTTTTCTGATACATGGGTCAACTTGTCATCCTCCTTTGAACATTTTCCAAGCATTTTATCCATTCTGCAATCGGGACCAAAACTGTCGCATAATCTAAATGAGGCCCAACCAAGGTGTAAAGTTGAAAAAAACCTGGGGGCTCCTGGAAATTTAAAAACTTTTGCGTTTAACGAAAAAGAAATTTTTCACTTTATCCACCCCGACACCAAAACCAAAACGTGGGGGAAATAGGCTTTTCCGGTGCACTGAATCTGCACAAGGTTCCTTGAAGAGAATGCACGTAATTGAACAAGTTTTTTTTAAATCCATATCCTCGTCCTTCACGAGACTGCAGAAGGGCCAAATTTAAATCTTTTAACACACCCCGAGAAACACTGCCGAAAGAGAAATGTCCCCCCCACCAATCCTTGCCCAACGTTTTCCCAAAATCTTTCCAATCCCCTTTCAAAATATCTACTCCCAACCCCGACCCTCAAGGCATTCCGTGATAGACAGGACAAGTTTCCCCCCTTCAGGGGTTTTCATAAACCCTTGTAAGCTGCCAAAAGTTATACGGGGGGCGAAAATAAGGGCCTCCAAAAAAAACCCATTTCAGAACCAATACCAAGCAGGTCTGACGACACAAGGAAAGCCTGGTAAAACCGTAAATTTACAACCCCCTTGTAAATCGAAACTCAAGACTCATCACCCCAGAAGACAACACTCAATACCGAAGAATCCTGGAACATATTATTTCTATATCCGCAACTTCAACCAGAATAGTGGCTTCTTAAAAAGCTGAAAAATTGCCCAAAAAATTTTTTTCCGTACCCCCATAAGAACATTTGAAGGTCTGCTCACCAAAATTATCCAATTCATTACAAAACTACCCCAAAATTTTAGCTCTACAACCCCCCTCGGGCTATCAGATGCAGCATTCTCCACCCTGACCACCGCTTTGAACCTGCTATAATACTCGGTCCCCTTTCCCCCCCAGGTGATCTTTTGTGACTTGAAAAAAAGCCCTGTGTGGGTGAAACTAGTCAATAAAGGATCACATTATACTGCATTGTGGGTTTTTATTTCCTTGGTCGGTTTTTATCCATTTATATCACGAGGCCTTTTTTTAGCTTTTGATATGAAGAAAAAGTTTT
>NC_069399.1:97817016-97899853 GCF_026875155.1 Cherax quadricarinatus
GGGGTAGGTGAATGGGAAAGTGTAGAGTAGTTTTAAGTGGGTATGTAGAGGGGTGTAAGTGGGGAGTGTAAGTAAGAGTGTGTGAGGGGGTGAGTGAGTTTTTGGTTGAGTTGGGAGGGGTTGAGTGTAAGTGAGTGTAAGGTGAGTGAGATGAGTTGTAATGAAGTGTAGAGGGGGTTGAGTGTAGAGGTGAGGTAGATGTAGGTGAGTGTAGAGTGGGTAAAAGTGTGAGGGGGTTAAGTGATGTAATGTAGAGTAGTGTAGGTGTAAGGTGTAGAGTGTAAGTTTGAGTGTAGTGAGGGAGTGTAAGTGGGTAAAAGTGTAAGTGATGAGGTGAGTGAGTGTAGGGGGGTTTTAGATGTAGAGTGATGAATGTAGAGTAGTGTAGAGGGGGGTTGGTGAGTGTAATAGTGTAAAAATGTAGTAGTGTGGGGAGAATGGAGGGGTGTAGGGGGTATTGTAAATTTGAGAATTTTAGGTGTAGAGTGGGGATTAGAGTGAGTGAGGTGTAAGTGAGGTTGAGTGTAGATTTTTTTTGGGGGGTGAAAGGGGGGGTAGTGAGGAAGGGTGATTTGTAATGGTGTAGATGGGTGATGTAAGTGATGAGAGGGTGGTGAATGGGTAGTGTAAGTGGTGAGTGTAGAGTGAGTGATGAAAGGGAGTGGGTGAAGTGAGAGGGGGTGAGTGTAAGTGAGTGTAAGGGGTTGAGTGAAGAGAGTGAAAGGGTGGTGATGAAGTGGTGGTGTAATTTTTGGGGTTTGATTTTGATGGGTGTGGGTAGAGTGGTGAGGAAGGAGTGAAGTGGGTGAGTGTAAGTGGTGATGGGGGTTTGGGTTTTAAGTGGGGGGAGGTGTGAGGTAGGTGGTGAGTGTAAGTGGGGATTAAGTGATGTAGAGGGGGGTGATTAAGGGGGTGATGTAGATTGAGGTAAGTGGTAGGTAGATGAGTTTAAGTTTAGATTTGGGGTGAGTGAGAAGTGGGTGGTTAAAGGGGGAGGGTGGAAGTGGGGAGAGTGGGTGTTTTTAGGGGTGGTGAGTGTTAGAGGGGTTGGGAAGTGGAGTGGGTGTTTAAAGGTGGGTGAGTGTAGAGTGGGTGAGTGTAGAGGGGGTGATGAGAGGGATTAGTTGGGTAGTTTTTGGGGGAGGGTGGTGTGGGTGGGAGAAGGGGGGTGGTGGTAGAGGAAGGATGTAATGGTGTGTGTAGAGTGAGTGAGTTTGAGGGGTTGTTGAAAATTGGGAGTGTAGATGGGAGTGAAAATGGGGATGTGAGGAAGTGAAATTTTTAAGTGGGTGAGTGGAAGAGTGGTGGTGAGAGTGGGGGAGATTTTAGGTGGGTAGTGAAGTGGGTGAAGGGGGTTAAATTTTTGGGTATTTTTGATGGGTGAGTGGTAGTTTTTGGGGGAGGGGTGAGTGGGGGTAAGGGGTTTGGTGTAGAGTGGGGGTTGGTGGGGAAGGGGTGATAAGATTGGGGGATTAAAATGGTTACCTGATTTGGGTTTAGAAAGACACAAGCAAACACCCCCCATTTTATTAAAACCCAAAAAGGGGAAAAAGGGTTTCTGTTATTTTGTCCATATGTGTTGCAGTGTCAGACAGGGTGTATAAACCTTGGTAATAATCAACTTTACCCGGGGTTTACCTGGAAGGGGTTTGGGGGCAACCCTCCGCGGGCCCGGGCGAGACCACTCATCGAATACTGGGACAGCTGTTACTGATGCCGCACCAAGCCGACTTACGAACCAAGTCCGGTTGGGCATACAATTTTTGGCCTTCCAAACCTTTTTAAGAACCAGGGGGCTTTGGTAATCCCCTATTAGCCGAGAGGCCCCGGACACTTATTTTTTGTCTCCAAAGTACCGTGGCGCCCCTGCTTTTCATCGGGGGAATGTTGCATCTCCTGCCGAGTATTTTCCTTTCATAGGGAGTGATTTTCGTTTGCAGGCTTGGTGCCAATCCCTCCAGGACCTTCCAAGTGTATATTATCATGTATCTCTCTCGCCTGTGTTCGAGAGAATACAGATCAAGGACCTTCAACCGTTCTCAGTAGTTTAGGTGCCTTATCGTACTTATGTGTGCCATGAAATTTCTTTGTACACTCTCCAGGTCTGCAATGTCGCGAACCTTGAAGGGGGCCGTTAGTGTACAGCAGTATTCCAGCCTAGAGAGCACAAGTGATTTGAAGAGAATCATCATGGGCATGGCGTCCCTAGTTTTGAAGGTTTTCATTATCCATCCTATCATTTTCCTAGCGGATGAGGTAGATACATCGTTGTGGTCTTTGAAGGCGAGATCTTCTGACATTATCACTCCCGGGTCCTTCACATTAATTTTCCGCTCTATTGTATGGTTAAAATTTGTCGTATACCCTGATACATTTTTAATTTCTTCAAGTTTCCCATATCTAAGTAGTTGAAATTTCTCCTCGTTGAACTTCATATTGTTTTGAGTGGCCCATTCGAAGATTTGGTTGATGTCCGCTTGGAGTCTTGCGGTGTCTTCGATGGAGGTCACTGCCATGGTAATCCGCATGTCATCCGCAAAGGAAGACATCTCTCTATATGTCAGAAATGAGGATGAGGAATAGAATGGGAGCCAGTACTGTGCCTTGTGGAACAGAGCTTTTTACCGTGGCTGCCTGGGGACTTTACTCTGTTTATTATTACTCTTTGGGTTCTGTTTGTCAGAAAGTTGTAGATCCATCTACCAAGTCTTCCCGTTATTCCTTTATCACGCATTTTGTGTGCAACATGGTCACACTTGTCGAAAGCTTTTGCAAAGTTTGTGTATAGTACATCTGTTTATCTTCTACAGCATCCAGGACCTTGTCATAGTGGTCCAGTAACTGGGACAGGCAGGAGCGACCTGCTCTAAACCCGTGTTGCCCTGGGTTGTGTAATTGATAGGTATATAGGTGGTTGGCGATCTTGCTTCTTAGAACCCTCTCAAAGTTTTTATGATATGGGATGTTAGTGCTATCAGTCTGTAGTTCTTTGCAATTGCTTTATTGCCACCTTTGTGGAGTGGGGCTATGTCTGTTGTTTTTAGTGTGTGTGAGATAACCCCTGTGTCCATGGTCCCTTTCCATAAAATGCTGAAGGCACGCGATAGGGGCTTCTTGCAGTTTTTGATGAACACGGAGTTCCATGAGTCTGGGCCTGGGGCAGAGTGCATGGGCATGTCATTAACTGCCTCTTTAAAATCTTGTGGAATTAGAATAATATCTGAGATTTTTGAGATGACCAAATTTTGGGTTTCGTTCATAAAGAATTAATTTGGATTGTCGACCCTTAGTCTGGGTAGCGGCTCGCTGAACACTGAGTCACATTGGGACTTGAGTATCTCACAGATTTCTTGGCTATCATCTGTGTATGTCCCATCCCGCCTAAACAGGGGCCTAATACTGGATGTTGTTTTTCCCTTAGATTTGGCATAAGAGAAGAAGTATTTAATTTTTTTTCAATTTCCTTTATGGCTTTTAGTTCTTCCTGTGATTCTTGTCTCCTGTAAGACTCCTTCAGCTTAAGTTCGATATTTGCAATTTCACTGACTAGTGCCTCCCCTCGTATTTCAGATATATTGGCCCCACTCAGCAGCTCTGTGACTCTTCGCATTTGTCTGTATAGGGAACGTCTCTCTCTTTCTAGTTTACATTTTCTCTTTCTTAATAGAATGTGTCTTGAGCAAATCTCAAGAACCACAAAATTAATTTTTTCGAGGCAAATGTTCGGATCCATGTTGTTTACGATATCATCCCAGCTTGTTTCATTTAGGACATGGTTTTTGTTATTGAAATTAAATTTCATGAAGAGACCTTCATGACTGCTCACATTTTGCTGGCCCGGAGCCCTGTGCATACATAGCTGTACCTCTATTATGTTGTGATCTGAGTGTATTGTCCTTGATACGGTTATATTACGTATCAGATCGTCATTGTTAGTGAAGATGAGGTCCAGTGTATTTTCTAGTTGTGTAGGCTCTACCAGTTGCTGGTTTAAGGTGAATTTGTTGCAGAGATTTAATAGTTCGTGTGTGTGAATTTTCATCTGAGCTGCCTCCCGGGGTGATCTCTGCTAAAACATTGTTTGCTATACTCCTCCATTTTAGTTGTCTCAAGTTGAAATCTCCCAGTAGTAAGATGTTTGGGGCAGGAGTTGGGAGATTTTCCAGACAGTGGTCAATTTTCACAAGCTGCTGCTGGAATTACTGGGAAGTTGCGTCTGGATGCTTGTATACTACCACAATGACAAGGTTTTGGTTTTCAATCTTTACCGCCAAAACTTCAACTACATCATTTGAGGTGTTTAGTAGTTCTGTGCAAATGAGCGACTCTGTGACGTACAGGCCAACACTCCCTTGTTGCCTGTTTAGTCTGTTACATTGGAATAGGTTATAACCTGGGATCCATATTTCGTTGTCATAACGATCCTTTATGTGGGTCTCTGTGAATGATGTTAACATTGCATTTGACTCCGTGAGCAGTCCCTTGATGTAAGGAATTTTGTTGTTTTATGACGGCTATAGACCCTGTATGTTTGCAAAGACGAATGTCGTTGTATTGGTGGAATTTACGGGGGTTTATTTGATAACTCTAAAATCTGTTGTTCTGGAGTAGAGGCCAATGTCTGTGCCTCTGCTGCTCCAGAAGTGTAGAGTGGGTGTAAAATGGGTGAGTTTAGAAAGGGTGAGTGTCGAGTGAGTGTAGAGTGGGTGAGTGTAGAGTGGGTGAGTGTAGAGCGGGTGAGTATAGAGTGGGTGATTGTAGAGTGAGTGTAGAGTGGGTGAGTGTTAGAGCGGGTGAGTATAGAGTGGGTGATTGTAGAGTGAGTGTAGAGTGGGTGAGTGTAGAGCGGGTGAGTATAGAGTGGGTGATTGTAGAGTGAGTGTAGAGTGGGTGAGTGTAGAGTGGGGTGGGTGGTTGAGGAGAGTGTATTGAGAGAGGGGATGGGTGAAGAGAATGAGGAAGAGGAGAGTGGGGCAGGGTATTGAGAGGAAACATGGGTGAAGAGGATAGAGGAAATGAGAATGAGGGAAACATGGGTGAGAAAGATGAGTAAAAGACAATAGGGATAGACGGGTGTGTCATGGTAAGAATGCGTTACATTCTTATCGTCGTATGTCACACACCCACATAGACATGTCCTCCCAACCAGCGGAATCAACATTTTAACAGTATAGCTGGTTTGAATCAGGCTAAAACTGCCTGGTTAAAACCAGCTAATCACAAGAAACCCGGCAAAGTTGTGAAGCGATGTCTGGGGCTCGTGAGTCAAAATTGTCAGACTTACCTCAAGTCTGATCTCTCACAGTTGTGTCTTGTTATTCTGTATATAGTGCGTATACATTCATTGTACATGTGTTTGCACGCTTATTGGTGAAGGAATAATAATACAAGTATTTACTCATTGCTGACTTTTGCTCGTTCCTCATTCGTATCGTTGTTATCGTAACACCAACAGGTGTACGGGCCACAAAACTGCACCTGTGTTCGTAATAACGGGATTGAGGGGAATTTAGAATTAAATTATTATGATAATCAAGGGGGAAGCGCTAAACCCGGAGGATTATACAGCGCCTGGGGGGGGGGAATGTGGAAGGCATTCAGGCTTAATTCGGGGAACTGGAGCATAGATCTAATTCCCTAAATCAAGAGCCCCTCACCAACATCAAGGAACCTTCCTTGAGGGGTTGAGAATTAAAGAGTGGGGGAGTGAATTGAGGTGAGAAATGGGCACGGGCATGGGGAATGGGAGAATATCGAATTACACTGAGACGAAAAAGTGGGCGAAGGAATGGGTGAAGAGAGAATGATGAAGAGCGAAATATTTCCTGATTAATGGTAGATGTGGGAGAAGATGGCGACGTCCCTCTATAAACACTCTTCTCCCCGACACGCTGGGAGAGTAACGTTAGGCTCCCATAGTTGCATTAATTAACGCCTTTATCAACAACAATTTTTATACCTAGAATAGAGAAGTACAGGAAAATAAATAATCAAGATTTATAAAAAGAAAAAGACTTAGTATACAAGAACTTGTTGTTCACACTAACAATGAATTATGTTTACGTTCTTGTGTTTACCTCAGACAAAATATATTTCACAAGTCAGAGACAACTCTCATTATAATGAAATTTATGTTATTCGATGTCTACTTGATTCATTAGAGTCCTCTGGAACGAGAGTACTTTATTTGTCAGCAACGACGAGAGTACTTGATTTGTCGGCAACAACGAGAGTACTTTATTTGTCAGCAACGACGAGAGTACTTTATTTGTCGGCAACAACGAGAGTAGTTTATTTGTCGGCAACGACGAGAGTACTTTATTTGTCAGCAACGACGAGAGTACTTTATTTGTCAGCAACGACGAGAGTACTTTATTTGTCTTCTGCAGCGAGAGTACTTTATTTGTCTTCTGCAGCGAGAGTACTTTATTTGTCCTCTGCAACGAGAGTACTTTAGTTGTCTTCTGCAACGAGAGTACTTTATTTGTCTTCTGCAACGAGAGTACTTTATTTGTCTTCTGCAACGAGAGTACTTTATTTGTCTTCTGCAACGAGAGTACTTTAGTTGTCTTCTGCAGCGAGAGTACTTTATTTGTCTTCTGCAACGAGAGTACTTTATTTGTCTTCTGCAACGAGAGTACTTTATTTGTCTTCTGCAGCGAGAGTACTTTATTTGTCTTCTGCAACGAGAGTACTTTATTTGTCTTCTGCAGCGAGAGTACTTTATTTGTCTTCTGCAACGAGAGTACTTTATTTGTCTTCTGCAGCGAGAGTACTTTATTTGTCTTCTGCAGCGAGAGTACTTTATTTGTCAGCAACGACGAGAGTACTTTATTTGTCGGCAACAACGAGAGTAGTTTATTTGTCGGCAACGACGAGAGTACTTTATTTGTCAGCAACGACGAGAGTACTTTATTTGTCAGCAACGACGAGAGTACTTTATTTGTCTTCTGCAACGAGAGTACTTTATTTGTCTTCTGCAACGAGAGTACTTTATTTGTCTTCTGCAACGAGAGTACTTTATTTGTCTTCTGCAGCGAGAGTACTTTATTTGTCTTCTGCAGCGAGAGTACTTTATTTGTCTTCTGCAACGAGAGTACTTTATTTGTCTTCTGCAACGAGAGTACTTTATTTGTCTTCTGCAGCGAGAGTACTTTATTTGTCTTCTGCAACGAGAGTACTTTATTTGTCTTCTGCAACGAGAGTACTTTATTTGTCTTCTGCAGCGAGAGTACTTTATTTGTCTTCTGCAACGAGAGTACTTTATTTGTCTTCTGCAGCGAGAGTACTTTATTTGTCTTCTGCAACGAGAGTACTTTATTTGTCTTCTGCAACGAGAGTACTTTATTTGTCTTCTGCAGCGAGAGTACTTTATTTGTCCTCTGCAACGAGAGTACTTTAGTTGTCTCCTGCAACAGTATGTATACCTATGACGAGCCTGGCCATGGGCCAAGCTAGTCTGGTCAACCAGGCTGTTGTGAGGTTTTGCATACAAACAAGCAAGTCTTACATTAAGTGCATTGTAATGGGACTTAGCCTGATGACGACCACACTGTTCCGCAGCCACTTCCAGAAAGTTCTTGGAGTCGTCGATGTAACCACACTCGGACTGTAATAAAAATTAGTGGTAAGTTTTAATTACCCCTAGGGGGATGTTACTCAGCATATCTCAGAAACTGCCTGCTGGTGTGGGCTGGATGGCCCTCGGATCACCGGGTAATAGTACGTCAAACAATACACAAATTGGATACCTGCTGCACAACCGACCTACACTTGTCATATTTATCGGACGTACTTGGGTATTTGTAGCTGACCGTAGTTGCACCCGGTTATCCGCTGTCTTGATTGAAGCAAACGTGTTCTTTGAAGAATGTCGCACTGTCTTACACTCCGTCACGAAATTCGCAACACTCGTTGTTACACACTGTTCATCAAGTATTGTTTATTATTCGCAGTCATATCACTTAAGAAGCTGTTCTCACTTCTCTGTAAGTGTTCTGCTGTGTCTTTTGACATTCTTTTATGCACAAAAACGCGCTGATCAGTGTTCTTTGTTCGTTATCTCCGGCGTTAATATTTTTCCTGGCTGGGTTTAAGCAATCTAATCGTCCCTGCCCCGCTCCAGCCGCCGCTGCCTTCAGGCGTCTCTCTATATAAAGGATTCGCTGATATAAGCAGATTTGCCCTCCTTGCCAAACTGCAACAGTTTGCAACACAAATGCTTGATTTCTTGATATATCTTAACCACTTGGAGTTCATAATGTCCCACATGTGAATAAAGTGAGTTATAAGTTTCCCTGTACCTTTCCTGTTGTGGTACAGAGATTAATTACTCTCGTTAACTCACATTGGTTGCAACACTGATCTCTTGCAAAGAAGTCGCATGACCTATGACTGGTAAACGCTGGTTAAACATCTGCTTGTAATTACTAGATGTGGAAGTAAACAAGGTGTCATTGCCCCTTCTGAGAGGGCTGGGCCCCTCAGGGCTGAATAGGGCTGAAAAGGGCTGAAGTGGGGCCGATACCCCCTTGGAGAAATTTTTTCCACAGCTGTTGCTACTGGAGGCCCTCTGCTCCACATATCCATCACAGCCTGGTTGACCTAGTACCTGGTGAACATACTTGTCCAGTTTTCTCTTGAAGACTTCTACACTTGTTCCAGCAGTGTTTCTGATATCTTCTGGTAAGATGTTAAATAATAATCTGGGACAACGGATGTTGATACAGTGCTCCCTTATTGCTGCTCTGAACGGGTCCGTCAATACTGAGCAATATTCCATATGAGGGAGCACTAGCGATTTGAAAAATGTAACCATTGGCATCATTTCCCTTGTTTTGAAGGTTTTCATTACCCACCCTTCCCTCGTCATCCTCCTGGCTGTCATGACCTTTGTCTTACTGTGTTCTTTGAAAGAAAGGTCAGCTGACATAATTATTCATAAGAACATAAGAACATAAGAAAGGAGGAACACTGCAGGAGGCCTGCTGGCCCATACTAGGCAGGTCCTTTACAATTCATCCCACTAACAAAACATTTACCCAACCCAATTTTCAATGCTACCCAAGAAATAAGCTCTGATGTGAAAGTCCCACTCAAATCCAACCCTTCCCACTCATGTACTTATCCAACCTAGATTTGAAACTACCCAAAGTCCTAGCCTCAATAACCCAACTAGGTAGACTGTTCCACTCATCAACTACCCTATTTCCAAACCAATACTTTCCTATGTCCTTTCTAAATCTAAACTTATCTAATTTAAATCCATTACTGCGGGTTCTCTCTTGGAGAGACATCCTCAAGACCTTATTAATATCCCCTTTATTAATACCTATCTTCCACTTATACACTTCGATCAGGTCTCCCTCATTCTTCGTCTAACAAGTGAATGTAACTTAAGAGTCTTTAATCTTTCTTCATAAGGAAGATTTCTGATGCTATGTATTAATTTAGTCATCCTACGCTGAATGTTTTCTAACGAATTTATGTCCATTTTGTAATACGGAGACCAGAACTGAGCTGCATAATCAAGGTGAGGCCTTACTAATGATGTATAAAGCTGCAGTATGACCTCTGGACTTCTGTTGCTTACACTTCTTGATATAAATCCCAGTAATCTATTTGCCTTATTACGTACGCTTAGGCATTGCTGTCTTGGTTTAAGGTTGCTGCTCACCATAACCCCCAAGTCCTTTTCGCAATCTGTATGGCTAAGTTCTACATCATTTAATTTATAAGTACTAGAGTTATGGGCACTCCCAAGCTTCAGAACCTTGCACTTATCTACATTGAACTGCATCTGCCACTTTTCTGACCAAGAATAGAGTTTGTTTAAATCCTCCTGAAGTTCCCTAACATCTACGTTTGAATCAATTATCCTACCTATCTTTGTGTCATCGGCGAATTTGCTCATATCACTAGTAATTCCCTCATCAAGATCATTGATATATATTATAAACAACAACGGGCCCAAGACTGATCCCTGTGGAACGCCACTTGTTACAGATCCCCACTCGGATTTAACCCATTTATGGACACTCTCTGCTTCCTGTCAGTGAGCCATGACTCGATCCACGAGAGCACTTTTCCCCCAATGCCATGAGCTGCCACTTTCTTTAACAGTCTATGGTGCGGAACTCTATCAAAAGCCTTACTAAAATCTAAGTAAATAATATCAAATTCTTTATTGTGGTCAACAGCCTCAAAAGCTTTACTGAAGAAAGTTAATAAATTAGTTAGACAAGACCGGCCTCTTGTGAATCCATGCTGAGTATCATTAATCAAGCTATGCTTATCGAGATGGCTTCTTATAATCTCAGCAATAATTGACTCGAGTAATTTGCCTACAATTGAGGTCAGGCTTATTGGGCGGTAATTTGACGGTAACGACTTGTCCCTGTTTTAAAAATAGGAGTTACATTAGCCATCTTCCACATATCAGACACTACACCTGTTTGAAGAGATAAATTAAAAATATTAGTTAATGGTTCACAGAGTTCCATTTTGCATTCCTTAAGAACCTTGAAAAAACCTCATCAGGACCCGGCGACTTATTTTGCTTCAGTCTGTCTATCTGCCTCACAACCATCTCACTAGTGACTGTGATGTTACATAATTTATCTTCTTCTAGCCCACTGTAAAAATTAATTACTGGACTATTGTTAGTGTCTTCCTGTGTAAAAACTGAGAGAAAATAATTATTTAAAATCAAGCACATTTCATTCTCATTGTCAGTAAGGTGCCCATAGTTATTTTTAAGGGGACCTATCTTATCTCTAACTTTTGTTCTATAGACCTGGAAAAAACTTTTTGGGTTAGTTTTAGAATCCTAGCAACTTTAATTTCATAGTCCCTTTTAGCTTTTCTTATCCCCTTTTTAATGTCCCTCTTAATGTCAATATACTGATTCATAAGATGACCCTCACCTCTTTTGATACGCCTATAAATTCCTTTCTTATGCCCTAGTAGATATTTGAGCCTATTATTCATCCATTTTGGGTCATTTCTATTTGATCTAATTTCTTTATATGGGATAAACGCTCTTTGAGCAGCATTGTATAGTGTTCAGAAAACTGTCATATTGATAGCTCTCTTCGTTACCCCAGTCAACAGATGATAAGTGTTCTCTAAGCCCATCGTAATCTGCTAAGCGAAAATCTGGGACTGTTACTGAGTTATCGCTACTATCGTACTTCCATTCAATGCTAAATGTAATTGATTTGTGGTCGCTAGCACCCAGTTCCTCTGAAATTTCTAAATTATTAACAAGGGATTCATTGTTTGCCATAACTAAGTCAAGCAGGTTATTTCCCCTTGTAGGTTCTGTCACAAACTGCTTCAAAAAACAATCCTGAAATACTTCTAAGAAGTCGTACGATTCTAAATTCCCAGTCAAGAAATTCCAATCAACATGACTAAAGTTAAAGTCTCCTAGAATTACTACATTATCGTGCCTTGTGGCCTTAACAATTTCCTCCCATAGTAGTTTCCCTTGGTCCCTATCTAAGTTAGGGAGACGGTATATCACTCCTAAAATCAGTTTTTCATGCCCCTCTGAAAATTCTATCCAAACAGACTCTGTATGTGTTACTTCAGACTTAATACCCGTTTTTATGCAACAGTTCAAGCGATCTCTGACATACAATGCCACCCCACCCCCCCTCCCAATACTTCTATCTTCTTGGAACAATTTAAAACCCTGAATATGACATTCCGTGTTCCTTTCGTTCTGTTTGACGGTCTTCTTGAGTTTTATATACAATGTTCCTTTGAGTTCTTCATACTTTCCATACCTAAGCAGTTTGATTTTATCATCACTGAACGTCATGTTGTTCTCCACGTTCAATTGGAAAACACTCCTTATATCTTCGTATAATTTTTCAGTGTCTTCTACCGAAATGACCTTCATGCTTATTTTAGTGTCATCTTCAGATGATGTAAAACTGTGGCGGGTGTTTATATCTATGTCTGCTAAGAGGATGAGAAACAGCAGAGGTACCAGGACAGTGCCTTAGGGAACTGAGTTTTTTTTTACCTCGCTGATGCTGAATTTTGGTTTGTTCACTACTACTTTTTGTGTTCTGAGTGTTAGGAACCCGAAAATCAATCTTCCTTCCTTCCTCGTAATGCCTGTGGCATTACGAGGAAGGAAGATGATCATTCCATTCAATGTGATCATTCCATGATCACATTTGTCAAATGCCTTTGCAAAGTCTGTGTATACTACATCTGCGTTTTGGTCGTCTTCCAACGCCTCCGTAATTCTGTCATATTGGTTCAGCAGCTGTGACAGGCATCATCGTCATGCTCTTTAACCATAATGGATTGGGTTATGCCAGTTGTGCTGTTCCACGAAATTTGTAACCTGCCGTCTCATCACCCTTTCGAAGATTTTTATGATGTGAGAGGTTAGGGCTACTGGTCTGTAATTTTTAGCTAGTGCTCTACTACCTCCCTTGTGCAAAGGAGCTATGTCTGCACTCTTTAAGGCCTCCGGTATTTCACCTAGATCTAAGCTCTTTCTCCAAAGAATACTGAGGGTTCGTGCTAGTGGTACTTTGCACTTTCTATAAATAAGGCATTCCATGAATCTGGTCCAGGTGCTGAGTAAATAGGCATGATTTCAACTTCTTTTTCGAAATTTATAAGATTTTTTCTAATATCAGTTAGTTGGTGTGTACGGCCTTCTGCTGGAGTGAAAAAGTTTCTACATTCTCACCCTTGCTGTCATTTAGTGGGTTGCTGAACACTGACTCATACTGTTTTCCTTTAGAATTTCATTCTTTTCCTGTTCATCGTCAGTATACGAGTCTCCTCTCATTAAGGGTCCAATTCTACAGTTAGTTCTTATCTTGGATTTTGTATATGAATACAAATATTTTGGGTTTCTTGTAATATCCTGGATGACCTTTTGTTCCCTTTGTGTTTCTTTTGTTTGGTATGACATCTTTCCTCCCTTGCGACTTGTTCATGTTTTTAAGCAATTCGATAACCAGTTTGCTTCTTTTGTACCATCTCCTACCTTCTCTTTATCCATAGCTGCTCTTCTTTTGGGTTTCCTCAGTGGTATGTATTTTACACAGATCTTTAATGCTTCTGTATTTAGGTTCTCCAGAATCTGGTGAAGAGTACTCAAGTACTCAAGTCTGTTTCCCAATGTACTTTGTGTACTTGTGTACTTTGTCTTATTAAATAACAGTGCCTTATATATCTTCTGCAACGACACTTCTGCATTTGTCCTATACAACGTAAGTACCTTATTTGTCCTCTACAACGTAAGTACCTTATTTGTCATCTACAACGTGAGTACCTTATTTGTCCTCTACAACGTAAGTACCTTATTTGTCCTCTACAACGTGAGTATCTTATTTGTCCTCTACAAACGTGAGTACCTTATTTGTCCTCTACAACGTGAGTACCTTATTTGTCCTCTACAACGTGAGTACCTTATTTGTCCTCTACAACGTGAGTACCTTATTTGTCCTCTACAACGTGAGTACCTTATTTGTCCTCTACAACGTAAGTACCTTATTTGTCCTCTACAACGTGAGTACCTTATTTGTCCTCTACAACGTGAGTACCTTATTTGTCCTCTACAACGTGAGTACCTTATTTGTCCTCTAGAACGTGAGTACCTTATTTGTCCTCTAGAACGTGAGTACCTTATTTGTCCTCTACAACGTGAGTACCTTATTTGTCCTCTACAACGTGAGTACCTTATTTGTCCTCTACAACGTGAGTACCTTATTTGTCCTCCACAACGTAAGTACCTTATTTGTCCTCTAGAACGTGAGTACCTTATTTGTCCTCTACAACGTGAGTACCTTATTTGTCCTCTACAACGTAAGTACCTTATTTGTCCTCTACAACGTAAGTACCTTATTTGTCCTCTACAACGTGAGTACCTTATTTGTCCTCTACAACGTAAGTACCTTATTTGTCCTCTACAACGTGAGTACCTTATTTGTCCTCTACAACGTGAGTACCTTATTTGTCCTCTACAACGTAAGTACCTTATTTGTCCTCTAGAACGTGAGTACCTTATTTGTCCTCTAGAACGTGAGTACCTTATTTGTCCTCTAGAACGTGAGTACCTTATTTGTCCTCTAGAACGTGAGTACCTTATTTGTCCTCTAGAACGTGAGTACCTTATTTGTCCTCTAGAACGTGAGTACCTTATTTGTCCTCTAGAACGTGAATACCTTATTTGTCCTCTACAACGTAAGTACCTTATTTGTCCTCTAGAACGTGAGTACCTTATTTGTCCTCTACAACGTGAGTACCTTATTTGTCCTCTACAACGTAAGTACCTTATTTGTCCTCTACAACGTAAGTACCTTATTTGTCCTCTACAACGTAAGTACCTTATTTGTCCTCTACAACGTAAGTACCTTATTTGTCCTCTAGAACGTGAGTACCTTATTTGTCCTCTACAACGTAAGTACCTTATTTGTCCTCTAGAACGTGAGTACCTTATTTGTCCTCCACAACGTGAGTACCTTATTTGTCCTCTACAACGTGAGTACCTTATTTGTCCTCTACAACGTAAGTACCTTATTTGTCCTCTACAACGTAAGTACCTTATTTGTCCTCTAGAACGTGAGTACCTTATTTGTCCTCTACAACGTGAGTACCTTATTTGTCCTCTAGAACGTGAGTACCTTATTTGTCCTCTAGAACGTGAGTACCTTATTTGTCCTCTAGAACGTGAGTACCTTATTTGTCCTCTAGAACGTGAGTACCTTATTTGTCCTCTAGAACGTGAGTACCTTATTTGTCCTCTAGAACGTGAGTACCTTATTTGTCCTCTAGAACGTGAGTACCTTATTTGTCCTCTAGAACGTGAGTACCTTATTTGTCCTTTACAACGTGAGTACCTTATTTGTCCTCTAGAACGTGAGTACCTTATTTGTCCTCTAGAACGTGAGTACCTTATTTGTCCTCTACAACGTGAGTACCTTATTTGTCCTCTACAACGTGAGTACCTTATTTGTCCTCTAGAACGTGAGTACCTTATTTGTCCTCTAGAACGTGAGTACCTTATTTGTCCTCTACAACGTGAGTACCTTATTTGTCCTCTACAACGTGAGTACCTTATTTGTCCTCTACAACGTGAGTACCTTATTTATCCTATACAACTTGAGTACCTTATGAGTCTCGCACACACCTAGTGTGTGCAGCCTGGCACTAGGCCTCAGTGCTTGGCACACAGCAGTCAACATGGGTCCCACTGGATTTACACAGCTGGGCTTAAAAATATAAAATTGCGGCCATGAACCCGGTCCCTCTGTGAGGTGTGACAGGTATGGGTGAGGTGGGACAGGTGTATGTAAGATGTGGCAGGTGTGGGTAAGATGTGACAGGTGTGGGTAAGATGTGGCAGGTGTTGGTAAGATGCGACAGATGTATATTAACAACCTTCTGAACTATCAGCGCGCTCTTTTAACCTGTTCCACAATACTAGGCTAAAACCTAAGCATCGCGAGATTAGATCAGTGTCCAGAGAGGAGAGTCAAGTGATACTGCGAAGCTGTGATGTCAGGATCTCAACATCAGGTCTAGGAGTCCCCTCAAGGAAGCGTGCTTGACGTTGGTGATGGGCTCTTGATCCATGGCTTGTCGTCTGCTTCCTTGAATTCAACCGGATTGCCTCCTATTCCACAGGTGCTGACAGTCCTCCCCCTTCCCCTAAATATAATAATTATCTTCTAAGGGTTCATCCTACACTATGTAGGTGATACAGTTTTCTAATGTGTACATTTCTCTCTCTTCCTTGCCGTGAGATATCTTCTGTTTGCCTTGTCATTTTCATGATATATCAGCTGTGCTATCTCCTATTCCATGGGGTGGGAATGTGCGTTATGATGGATTACACGAGAGTTGTTGGTATTGTTCATTGGTTGGTTCGTTAATGGGGTTTAAAGCCTATCGACTGCATGATGGTTCATTAAGGCAGTATATAACCTGTTCACCATTAATCAAAATTAAATTCTGTGTGTAATTACAATGAGAGACGTATACATCTTGGTGTTTATTCTCTGTCCATCTTCCATTCTGCATCCATACTTGTGTTCCTGAAGGCAGGTCTGCAAATCTCACCGATACTGAATTTGTTACATCTCGCAAATGGAATGCTATAAATTCCTGCTGTACCTGTTTGTGGTTAATGGTTTTCGTGATAAGAAATGCTACTTGCATGTTGTCTCTATGGAGAAGAAAGTGATCATAATGTCAGTAAGTCCCATGAGAGGAATCAGTTGCCGGGCCCTGGCTTGGATGCTGAGGATTATAGTGCAGTCCCAGAACCTGCAGAAATTGACAACACACCTCCCAACAATTCTATCCAACCAAAAGTGAAATTGTGCAAATACTATGTTTGGGGCATCTGTAAGCATGGAATATCAGGAAAAAAATGGGACATGCAACTTTGAGCATCCCAAAAAATGTAGCGACCTCATGTCTAAAGGAGTGTGTCGTTGTCCTTCCTGTACTTTCTTTCACCCAAAAATGTGTCACTCCTTGGTCCTCCAAAAGCAGTGTTACAACATCAACTGCCCTGCATACCATCTAAAAGGGACCAGGAGGCACAGACCCCACGAGACAAACAATAGTAGCTACGACAACCCAACTCCAGGTGATTTTTTAGTGGCAGGAAACGGAAAAAGAAAATGGAAGGAAATAAAAATAGTCCACCTTGGAGTCGTGTTGGACTGGAGGCACAGCCAGTGGCCACCCATGGCCCTCCAGAACTACAACTACTCATGCCAATAACAAAATCCCCCCCAAAAAACAAACAATACATCCTCGTTCATATTTGCTAATATACAGGGCCTTAAGCCGTCTACAAACAACAAAATACCTTTTATCAGTGGACTTCTAGAGGAGTCTAACGCAATGTTTGCAGCTTTCACAGAGACCCACACAAAGGATCACTTTGACAGTGATGGGACAGAAAGAACAGGCAACAAGGGGGGGTTCTATGTTAAAGAGTCGCTCATCTGCACAGAGTTGCTGAACACCACAAATGATGTAGTTGAAGTTCTATCAGTAAAGTTGCCACCAGATGCAACCTCCCAACAGTTAAGGGAACAGCAGAAAATTGATTACGTCAAAAAACCTTCCACCCATCCCCAAAAAATTTACTCGGTGATTTCAACCTAAGGCATACAAAAGGGAAGAATGTAGCAAATAATTTATAGCAAAAAGAAATCCCGGGAGGTACACAGATAAAGGCCACACAAAAGAGCTACTAAGCTCTGCGAAAAAAAACCCCTTTAGAAAAGGATAGTGGAGCCAACAAGACTGAAAACACACTTGACCTACCACAAATAATGAGGACCGGTAAGAGAATAACAATATCAAAAACAACAAATTTCAATCAAAATCTAATCGAAGTCCAGACTTACATCATAGGGATCCTGACAGAAAAGCAGTACCGTGAAGGTGTTTCAAAAAATACTTCAACAAGAACGTCAACGGGGACCGGGAAAAACCCCATGTCTTAAATGAAACTGTTGGGAAAAAATTAAATAACATGGACCAAACCGGGCCTTTAAAAGGATCAACTTTCGGGCAGATGAATTTGTTCTAGCTTTCCTTTAAAAAGAAGAAGAGCAGGAGTAAACGGAGAGAGAAAGACGCTCCCCTGCAGAAGAGAGAAGAATCACTGACTCCTCAGGAATGCTGAATATTTGAACACAGAAGGGGGGCCTGACCAGGGAAGGGAAAACAAACAAACTTAAAGTTAAAGGGACCTTACAGGAACCGGGAAGACGGAGGAGTTAAACAATTATGAAATGAAAGAAATTCGAAATCTTCTTTCATTGCCAAAAACAAGGCATATACCACATCTAGATGGGGGCCTTACTCGGGGGGGAACTTACACAGAGAAAACAAGGAAAAGTGAAATACTGAAACCCCAGTACGACCTGTGTTTATGTACCACTAATCATCGAGGATCGACGACCCAAATGATTTCTCTGAAATGACCTCAAAACCCCCATAAATTACCCAAATTTTCCGACTTTCCCCAAAACCCCGTAGATTTTGAAAAAGCTATTGAAACAACCCATGCACTCAGCCCCAGGCCCCAACCGTGGAACCTTTTTCTTAAAACCAAAAACCCTTCTCACGTCCCTAAGTTTGCTGTAAAAAAGTTTTGGACATGGGAAAATTTCCACACCATTTAAAAACAACGGATATACCAACCCCATAAAGGGGCAGCAAGCATTAGCTAAGAACTATAGACCTATATATACGAAAAATTTCGCCGATGACACAAAGGAGGATAATTGATTCAACGTGATGATGGGGGAACTCGGGAGGTTTTTAGACAAATCATTCTTGTCAGAAAGGGCAGATGCGTTCAGTTAAAAATGAAAGGGTTCGAAGCTTGGGTGCCCATAACCCTAGCACTTAAAGTTAAATGATTAAATTTAGCCAACAGATTGCAAAAGGACTTGGGGGTTATGGGACACAACCTTAAACCCAAAGACAGAAATCCAAAAGCTACTAATAAGGCAAATGTTTACGGGGATTTATACAAAAGTGAAGAAACAGAAGTCCAAGGCCCCATCCCAGCTTTATACACATTAGAAAGGGCCCACCTAGAATGCAGCTCAATTCTGGTCTCCATATTACAAATGGACAAAAATTCGTTAAAAACTTCACGTAGGGACAAATTAATAATACTTAGAAATCTCCTTAAGAAGAAAGATTGAAAATTTTTAAAAATTTCATTCACTTACACAAATAACCCGCACAAAAAGAAAACTTACGACACTTTCGGCCCTTGGACCATTTACAAATCACAAACCAGAAGTGGCAGGACGGCTATATATAGCGGAAGAGATGGGGTGGTAGTATATATAGTATAGTATAGTAGTAGTAGATAGTAGTATAGTAGTAGTAGTAGTACAAGAATGGTAAAAAAAATACGACAAGGAAAAATTAAACACATGCGCAAAACCCGGTCATTCCATCGAAAAAGTCTCGTAAGCTTTTCCTTTTATGTCGGTTATTTGTTACGTTCCAGTCACGGTATTGTGCCTTTTTTTTTATTTACATTCACTTTTAGACGAAAATAGGGAACCGATCGAAATGTATAAGTGGGGAAATAGGTATTAATAAAGGGGATATTAATAAGGGCTTGAGGATTCCTCCAAGAAAACCCGCAGAATGATTTTTAAAAGATAATTTAGATTTAGAAAGGGTGGAAAGTATTTGGTTTGGAAATAGGTAGTTTATGAGTGGAAAAGTCTACCAAGTTTGGGGTTTTTGACTAGGGCTTTGGTATTTTCAAATTTTGATTTGGGTAAGTACATGATTGGGGGGGGGTTGGATTTGAGTGGGACTTGCACATCAGACTTGTTTCTTGGGGGGGCATTGAAAATTGGGGGGCAAATGTTTTGTTTGTGGATGAATTTAAAGGACCCCCTAGTAGGGCCAACAGACCCTGTCAGTGTTCCTCCTTTTTATGTTCTTATTTTTTAAACTCTAACCCCGCATCATAAAAACCTTTTAAAGATGCTAAAAGCAGTTCAAAACTACCGGATTTCCCCAAAAAAGACAATCCAGGGCAACAGGGGTTTTGGGGGAGGTGCTCCTGCCTCCACAACTATGGGTCACTATGAAATTTCCTTGGGTGCACTGGAAAAAAATCAGAATGCAGATGTAATATCCAGCCTTTGGGAAAACGTTTGATAAAGGGGATCACGGCGTAATAAAGCACAAAATAGGGGCTAAAAAGGGATAACGCAAAAAGGGGAGATGAATCTTCAAATTCCTACCAATCGAACAAAAGAGTAGTGGGCAACAGAGTTTAAAACGGGGGCTGCCATAGTGAGAGCCTGCCCACAAGCACGTATCCCCCCATCTTATTCCATCCTCAAACAGACATAAACAGATATAACACCACGCACCGTATCACCTTTGCGAGATACTAAGATCGCTGAGGCTTCATCTGCTAGGAGCGCTTTCCTCCAAGAAGATATAAACAAATTTTTCCAGTGGCAACGGGGAAAAAAATATTTTCAATAGGACAAAATTCCAAATACTCCCTTAGGAAAACTGGAGGAGATAAAAACTAAACAAGTATACTACTGACTCCCGGGCCCTACAAAAGAGCGGAAAAATAATGTAAGGACCTGGGGGGTATAATGTCTGAGGGTCTCACTTTTAAGGATCACAACAGTGCCAGATCGCACGGCAAAGAAAATGTAGGGTGGAAATGAAATTTCAAAACAGAAAATGCCCAAACCCATGAGATCCTTTTAAATCACTTGTTCTCTCGGGCGGAATACTGCGTACATTAACATCCCATAAAAAGCGGGGAAATCGCAGATCTAGAGATGTACGAGATCCTTTACTGCACGTATAAGTTCTGTCAAGCACCTTAACTACTGGGAACGTTTGGAAGCACTAACTTGTCCCTCTTTGGGAACGCAGGGGGGAGAGATATATCATAATCTACATTTGGGAAATTCTGAAGGGAATGGCCCCGAATCTGCACACAGAAATCACTCCCTGCAAAAGTAAAAGACTGGGCAACGATGCAAAAAAACCCCCAGTTAAAAGTGGGGGCGACATTGTACACTAAAGAAAACACCATAATGTCCGGGGCCCAAAACTGTTCAACAGCCTCCCATCAAGCATTAGGGGAATTGCCAATAAACCCCTGGCTGCCTTCAAGAGAGAGCTGGACAGATACCTAAAGTCAGTGCCGGATCAGCCGGGCTGTGGCTCGTACGTTGGACTGCGTGCGGCCACATAACAGCCTAGTTATCAGGCCCTGATCCATCGGGAGGCCTGGTCATGGACCGGGCCGCGGGGGCGTTGATCCCCGGAATAACCTCGAGGTAGACTGAGAGATGTCAACTCCAGGGCGATGTCAGTTCCAACTCTAAGTGTGTTGTATATTATATGTGAAGATCCTTGAATATATAGAAGTGGATGAGGTGGAGCAGGAACTTCAGGGTGGTATGGCTGTAGGAACACCCCTCAGTGCTCTCTTGACTATTATTTCTCTGTAACACCTGAAGAAGGACTGTTTCAAGGACAACTTACCCGACACACGACATACATAACATGGGTAAAATACGTGAAGAATATCACGATCATACTAATAAGACGCTTCAACTCCCCCAATTCAAAAGTCATCTCGACAGGGTGCGACCTTCTATACAGTTCAGCTTTGAGGAAGAGAATGATGATTCATTATCTTCCTTAATGACCGATTTTGACGTCCTGAAGTAAAAGGTTCATAGAAACTAATTTATAAGGATGGCTTAATACATTATTACTCGCACTGTTACCTCAAACTAAAAGAGGCGTAATCATAAGTTTCTCTCCACTTCACTGATGAAGTTTTAAACAAAGCACAGAAATATATTGAAGATGCTTTCTCCTGGCATAGTCATCTGATATATCAATTTCATCTTGGCGTCCCAACTCTCCGACCAACTTCACATGATCGATATGTTTCTCACAACAACACCCTGTTGCTAGGTCTTTATATATATTTATTCCAGTATATTTAAGTAACGTAAAAGATTTAAAAATTTTGTTGAAATGCAAAATAAAAAATAAAATACATGCTTATTCTGTCTGTGTGAGTAATATATATATGTGTACAGCATAAGAGTAAGAGTCTACAGTGAAGTAATATTATTATTATTATTATTATTATTATTATTATTATTATTATTATTATTATTATTATCAAAATAATATTCCTAATATTAATTAAATTGTTCCATAGACTATTTATAAGTGGGAAAAGTTGGGAATGAGTCGGAACTGGTTAACATAGGTTGGGATGCCTACTACAGTGCTCCTGTTTTTATGACTGTTTTTATATAGGCTAACAGGCATATTTCTTTCTATTTCAGGTAAGTGGCTGTCTGGAATATGCGTTGCTGATGGCTCAGGTAAATTGTTTAAACTACCATACCTTCCCGCTCTTGTAAGGAGTTATTTCAATGAGCAGATTTGGCGTCAGCCCCTTCAGTACTTTCTAGATGTTAATTACAAATATTCCTTTTCTCCTGTATTCCAAGGAGGACACTTTGAAAAGCAAGAGTATAGTGAATACACTTAGGGGAAAAATCAGTAAGTGTGAAGGGACCGAGAATTTTCAGTTCCCCTCCCTTCATATATAAGGAGGATTACCAACAGACCCTTAACTTTCTTCAAGAGAGTACCTGACAAGTTTCTTAAGGCATTTCCTGATCATCCAGGCTGTGGTGCATACACTGGACTTGGTGTAGTTAGTACCAACAGTGTGGCTGATCAGATTAATCACCGGAAAGCCTGGTGCGAGACCATACCGGAACACTTTCCAAGTAGATTGCCAGTAAACAAGTAGACTGCAGGTAAACAAATAGAATGCAGGTAAACAGGTAGACTGCAGGTAAACAGGAAGATGTTAAAATTTTTATTTGTAGTGAAAATTCTGTCTGCATTGTCAAGATCTACATTTACACTTGTTTTGAAAGGGGATGATAGTGCAGTTTAATATTGCAGTATAGAGAACAAGTGGCTTAAAGAATGTCACTATTGACATGATACTTATTTTATTAGGTGGTTTCCTTCTCTGTAATATTTTGTTATTTTTTAAAAGTTTTTCGTAATGATGTAATGCCTTTATTTCTACAAGTATATGTACAAGATATACAGTCCTAGCTGACATCAGTGACATACTGCTATATAGAAAGCCGCTTTCTATGCAGATCATTTCGGGCAAATTAGGTCAGTTTTGTCCCAGGATGCGACCTCAGCGTGTGAAACGAGAGCTTTGCCTACCAAGTCACGGGCCACCGTGAAGAAACAATGAACAAAGATCACTTACTACTCTCAGGTGACTTCAATATAAATCTCCTGCAAGACCAGGACCCACACGTTACTGAATTCACAAACACAATGAGTAACTGTATGTTACTACCAACAGTAACAAAACCTACAAGAGTTACAGAGACTAGTGTTTCCCTACTTGACCACATCTGGACCAACACCATATCCCCTTTAAAATCAGGCATAATTACAGATAATACCACAGACCACTTCCCTACTTTCCTCATAACAACTCTTGGTAAAATACCCCAAGACACTACTAAAGTCACCTTCAGACTTCACAATGAGGCAGCCATTAATAACTTCACAACAGCAGTAACAAACATGACTGGCACACTGAGCTAGAAATCTATACAGATATTGACGAATGTTTTAATAATTTTCTAAAAAAGACCCAATACCTTTATAACAAGCACTGCCCTAAAAAAACTAAACAGATGACAGCTAAAGACTTGAACAGTCCCTGGCTAACACCCAGCATTCTCAAATCCATAAATACAAAACACCGATATGAAAAACAGTACAGAATGGGTCACATAACCAGAGACCAAACAAAACGTTACTCGTCAATCCTAACCAGCCTGATAAGAAGGGCAAAAAAATTGTATTATGAGAACAGATTATCCAACTTACGAGGTGATATAAAAAAGACCTGGAAGACCCTATCAGAAATTCTGGAACAAAAAAGATACCACGACATAGCGAAATAAAATTAGCAAAATCAGATGAACCCCAACTCCCACCAACAAAACAGCAAACAGACTCAATGATACTTCTCCACTATAGGTCAAAACCTTGCCAATAATATCCCAAGCTCAGATACCCCACCAAATGACTAACCTCACTGGCAACTACCCGAACACACTGTTCCTAGCTCCGACTAACCCATACCAAGTCTCCCTTATTATCAACGCACTGAAAAACAAGGCAGGAGATTTTAAATACCTTACCACCCTTTATATACAAAAAAGCGTCACAAGTACTATCACCAATCATTGCAACACTCTTTAACAATCCATTGAATCCTCCACCTTCCCTACAGATCTCAAAATAGCAAGGTCACCCCGATCCATAAAGGAGGAGACCAAACAGAGTTGAATAACTATAGGCCAATATCCAATTTACACCCTCCTCAAAAATCTTCGAAAATTTAATTCATAAACGAATCTAACTCCTACCTCATCTCCCATAACATTCTCAACCCCTGCCAATTTGGATTCAGGCCTAATAAAAATACTAAATGAATGCTATTATACACATGCTAGAACATATATACACTGCAATAGAGAAAAAAGAAGTCCCACTGGGATCTTCATTGACTTACGTAAAGCTTTTGATACAGTTGACCATGACTTGCTCCACGTAAAATTGTCACACTAGGTATTAGAGGGCACTCCCTCAACTACCTCAAGTCTTACCTCAGCACAACAGAAGCCAATATGTGACGCAAATGGGGCAAGCTCTTCCGCACAACCAATTACATTGGTGTCCCACAGGAAGTGCCTTGGCCCTCTTCTCTTTCTCCTATAACATAAATGACCTACCAAATGCTTCGCAATTACTCAAACCCCACACTTTTTGCAGATGACACCACATACGTCTTCTCTCACCCGAGCCCAGTCACGCTAGCCAATACTGTAAACACCGAATTACAGAAAATATCTACCTGGATGAGGACTAACAAACTTACACTAAACATTGACAAACCTACTTCATTCAGTTTGGTACAGAGCTACAGATGTACCTCTTAACATAACGATAAAAGGATCACCTATCACAAAGCTAACAGAGGGAAAATTCTTAGGAATCCACCTCGATAATAGACTCAAATTTCATACACATATACAACAAATTTCTAAGAAAATTTCCAAGACGTAGGCATACTATCGAAGATACGGTATTATGTTCCACAGTCAGCCCTCCTGGCCCTTTATCACTCTCTTATTTACCCCTATCTCACCTATGGAATTTGTGCATGGGCTCAACAACAAGTAACCATCTCAGACCACTAATTATCCAACAAAAGGCTGCAGTTAGAATGATAACAAATTCTCACTACAGGCAGCACACTCCACCAATATTCAAAACACTCAACCTACTCACCATACAAAACATCCATACTTATTATTGCACCTATTACATACATAGAACACTTAACTCTGATATTAACCCTCCCCTCAAACATCTCCTTGCCAACCTCAACAGAACACATGACCATAATACAAGGCACAGATGTTCCTCGTGTCCATCTCACGCTATGCAAAAACTCAATGCACATAAAAGGCCCTAAAATCTGGAATTCATTACCTTTAAATATAAAAGAAACACAACCTGTTTATAAATTCAAGTCTCTTCTCAAAGTTCACTTACTCACTCAAAACCAAATAAATACTGAATAACTGAACCATATAAATTGTATATCCTAAATGTTACTCACAATTATATCACACAAATGTTAAACCTAACTTTGTTATTGTTTTTAAATACACTACCTAACAGAATACTCCATTCGACTGAATGTACAACAATGCATGCAACCATAGGACCTGTCTTTGTAATACTCACTTGTGCTTTATAGTAATCTGTTTACAATAATGTTTTATCACTGATTACATCATTGCTTAGTTAATCTTAAGTTAATTTTAAGCCAGCCCGTAATGCTATGCATATAAGTGGCTTTGGCATGCTGCTCTTACCTGTATTTTTTGTACCTCTGTTTGTATGCTAAAATTTATAAATAAATAAATAAATAAATAAGAAATGTTTCGTGGTTGAATGACTTGGTTTGCGTCGTCTTCACGGGTTTCTGTTCCCTGGATGCCTGCCTTTACTTTTGATATATATGTGATGGGTTTCGAGAGTTTTCCTACCTGCGAAGCCTGGCCCTGGACCAGGCTTGGCTTATGCTTCCCTAGCCAACTAGACTGTTACTGCTGGCTGCTCGCTGGCCCACATATTCGTCACAGCCTGGTTGCTCCGGCATATAGCTGAAGAAAATGCCTAGTTTCCTCTTAAACACTTCTTTATACTCTTGTTCCAGCAGTGTTTCTGATATCCAGGTATGTTGATAGTGTTGTCCCATTGTGGCCACCGCGCCCCTGCTTTTCACTGAGTTTATTGTAAACTTCCTGCCATATCTCTCACTCCAATATGTTGTTAAAACAGTGTGCATATTTGGTACTAGGCCCTCAAGTATTCTCCACATACATATTATCATGTTTCTCTCTTCTTCGCTCCAGCGAGTACACATTTAGGACTTAGCGGCATTCTCAGTAATTTAAATGTTTTATTGATTCTGTGCGGGCCGTAAGTGATCTTTGAATCTGTTCCAGCTGTGATATCTCGCGTGCCGTGAACGGGGCCATCATCACTAAACAGTGCCTCCAGGCGAGAAATCACAGGCGATTTGAAAAGTGTTTCACCATTGGCATTATTTCCCCTGTCCTGAAAGTCCTCATCACCGACCCCATCATTTTCCTGACTGTCATGACATTTGCCTTATTGTGTTCTTTGAAAGAAAGGTCAGCTGACATTACTCCCATATCTTCACATGTTCCTTTCATTATATTTAGTGCTCCTCTTGTCTTTTATGTATATAGTGTTCCTTTTGAGTTTTTCATCCTTGAAAGACTTTGCTTTTATCTTCCTGAATTTTTTTTTCTTCTACCAAGGTGATTCTCATGCTTATTTTGGTATCTGCAAATGATAATACGAAAATATGGTTAGTGGTTTTATCTTTGTCCACTACGAGGATAAGAAACAATAGACAACTCCAGGACTGTGCCTTAGGATATGGAGTTTTATATTTTGCTAATGCTGGATTTTGCATTGTTTACTACCACTCTTGTGTTCTGTCTGTTAGAAAGTTGAATATCCATGTACCTAACTTTCCGGTTATGCCTGTGGCCCTTATTTTATGTGCAGTCACCCCATGATTGTATTTGTCGAAAACTTTTGCAAAATCAGTGTACATTACATTTGCATTTTGGTTGTCTACCAGTGCCTCACTAATTCTTTCGCAGTGGTTAGTAGCTGAGACAGATATGTTCTTCTCACCTTAAATCCATGCTGGTTTGATTTGCGTAGGTTGTCTTGTTCAGTAAAGTTGGCAATTTGCATATCATCACCCTGTCAAAGATTTTTATGACGTGGTATGTTATGGTCGTAGTTTCTGGCTAGCGCTGTACTGCCTCCTTTGTACAAAAGAGCTATGTTTAGACATTTTTATGCCTGGTATTTCACCTACATCTAAGCTCTTTCTTAAAAGGATACAGAGTACTCATGCACTTCTTTATAAATAAGGATTTCTATGAATCCTGTCCAGGTCCTATATGTGTGATCATAATTTCTAGTTCTTTTTTTTTTTTTGAATTCTGTGGGATTAGCGTTTATGTCAGTTATATGATGTGTGGCCGTGTGGGGTAATGAAAAAGCTTTCTGCATCCTCTACCCAGTTTTCGTTTAATAGATTGCTGAATGATTCATATTTATTTTAGGATTTCACTTATTCCTTTTCCATCGCCAGCGTATGAACCTCTTTTGTTATTTATGGTCCAGCTCTTCTGGTAGTTCTTGACTTGGATTTTAGATAAATGTAGAAATATTTTGGGTTTCTTGTAGTATCCTGGACAACTTTTTTTGTTCCCTTTGTGCTTATTCTCCCTGCGTATATTATATTTCTTTCGTGACACATTCCCATTTTTAAGCAGTTCAGTAGCCGTTTTTCTTCTGCACATTCTTCTACGTTTTCTTTCTATATATGATCTTTTAGATTTTCTCAGTGGAACATATTTAATGCAGACTTTGTATGCTTCCCAGTTCAGCTTTTTCAGGCACTGGAAAAACTGAATTGAGGATTTAGGTTTGCTTATGACTGTTTCCCAGGATATGAGAAATAATTCTTTGTTAATTTTGTCTCTAGACAGTTCTCTGGTTGTTGAGTGACATTTGCTGAACATCCCGTCTCATTCAGTGTTGCTGGAGTTTTCTGTTCCTGACTTCATACTTGTTTGTTTTTCTGTAAAGCTGTGATCAGAGTAGTTATATCGTTTTGGTGATTGTTATGTCTTGGATTAATTCTTCGTTGCTTGTGAAGATCAGTTTAGTGCATTTTCATTTCTAGTGGATTCGGTTATCTGCAGACTCAAAGCCCCATCTGGTACGTTCCTGTTGAGATAGTCTGCTTCCATTTCATATTTGGGAGGCAGTGGGATTTTCCAGACTTTCAAGGCTGCCATCTAAACTTCCTTATCTGCTCTGTGAACTCACTGAGCTGTTGCTGACGGCGGGTTATATATTATTACTGGATTTATATTTTCCACTTAAATACCGAGAACTTCTACTGTATCATTTGATGACTTTATTAGTTCTATATACCAAAACGTGTCTTTCACATATAGTTCTACTCCTCCCTGCGACCTACTTACTCTGTCACGTCTATAAATGTTGTAGTTTTAATCTCTATCTCACTAATCTCTATCTCTGTGTGTTTCTGTAAACGCTCCAAACAGCAGTAACTTTGTTATTTTCGATTTGTTTTCAAACCTTTGTATATTTGCACAAAGGAAGAAGGATATACCATTTGGGATGTTTTGGTTTAATGTGGTTTTGTTAGTACCACTGGTACTGTGCCATCGTGTGATACGCTCTTGGTGGACATATTTCCAGTGCTGTCCGTATGTGGCATGCTACATGTTTGGTTCGGGTATGTATGGATCCGGTTCACTATGTTCCATTGCCATGTGCCTCTGTATACCATTGTGTTCTTTCATTCGCTTTTTCTAAGATGGTAACTCACTGCCTCTTGATACATAGTTCTACATAGTTGCGTTTTCATTATATGAAATTTTGGGCATCATAGGTAGTAACATTGCCTGGTTTCTAATGATGAATTGCACATCTCTGGGTGGTGGAAATACCAGTACTCTTCACCAAAGTGGCACTTTCTTGTTCTTGTCGGCCAACATTAGAGGTTTCATTACTAATGTTGGAGAGCTCACACATAGTTTTGTGAACTCTCGACGTCCCGACGTGATAGCTGTTGTTGAAACATTTTTGGATGACAGGACTCCAGAAAATTTTTCAAGAATTGCTGGCTACACCTCATGGATGAGAAGAGACAGGCAAGGGCAAGGAGGTGGTGTTGCTGTGTGCTTCTCTAAAAGTGTTCATGCCCAGCACATTGATGTTGCCACCCCTACTCATCTTGAAATGATGTTCTTCAAGCTCTGCATAAACACTAGTACCTCTGTACTAGCATGTGCAATGTACAGACCTCAGTGGCAACATGCAGACCCCATCAACTTCCTAATGGAAAATATGGACTCCCTTCTGCTACAACACAACTGTCAACATATCATAATTGTTGATGACCTCAACCAACACCTTATACAGAGGGACTTTGATGACCTTCTTGCAGTATTTGACATGAGAAACTTTGTTGATTTCCCTACTCACATCTCTGGCTCCTCCCTTGACCCAGTAGTGAGTGGTCTGGCAGAAGGCATAGTCACTTGTCAACCCCTCGGCTACGTTGGATCGTCTGACCACAAGGCTGTTCTTACGACACTTAAGATCCCAACAGAACGAGATGAGGAGTCCACACGCACAACCTGGCTATGGGAAAGAGGTAATTGGCCAGCCCTTTGCTCTGAGCTCGTCACCACCGATTGGAATGCTTGTCTCCAAGGGGATGTTGACAACCAAGTGAAAGCCTTCACTGGACACATCCTTAATCTACAACAAGAACACATTCCTCACCTGCAATATGTGACGAAGCCTACAGATCAGCCTTGGTTTGGCTTTCGTTGTAGAGAAGCTGCTACTGCTAAGTACAAAGCATGGCAAAGACATAAGAGACATCCTACCACCTATAACAGGAACTTACACAGGCAAGCCTGTAGGCATATGGGTGACGTTCAAAAGTGGGTCATTGCTAAATGGGAGGTGGACACAAAAAAAAGAAAGCTAGCATCAGGTAGGGTAGGCTCCAAAATCTGGTGGTCCCTGGTCAATGACAGACAAGGTTATCTGCCTGATAAACTCATTCCACCTCTAAATCGACAGGATGGGACCACCTCTGTTAGTAGCCAAGAGAAGGCAGACCTCTTTGCTGAACACTTTGCTACCAAAATGCAAGTTCCTGATCCAGCAAGGGACCCTCCTTGGCTAGCTGCAAGAACTGTGTCAAAACTGTCAGTGGTGACAATAAGACAGGAGGAGGTGCATTTCCTTCTTAAATCGCTTGACCAAGTTGAGCCCAAGATTCCTGAGAAGATGTGCAGATCAGCTAGCAGCACCTCTAACTCGCATCTTTCAGCACTGCCTAGTACAGTGTAAATGGCCCTCTCTGTGGAAAGAGGCAAATGTAGTCCCTGTTCACAAAAAGAAGAGCAGAGCAGAAATCAGCAACTACAGACCAGTGTCACTCCTGTCAATCACTGGTAAGATCCTTGAGACAATAATCTCAAGACTACCACTCACTACTTTGTGATCGTCAATATGGCTTCAGGAAAGGTTACTCTGCTGCTGATCTGTTGTTAAACCTCTCCACTAAGTGGCACCAGTCACTAGATGAATCCAAAGTCAGCTGTGTGGTAGCACTGGACATTGCTGGTGCTTTCGACTGGGTATGGCACCAGGACCTCTTAGCAAAACTTCAAGCACTGGGAATTGCAGGCTCTACGCTATGTCTCTTCAGTGATTACTTTCATGGTAGATCTCTAAGTGTAGTTCTCAATGGAACGGAATCAGCAAGACATCCTATTGGGGCAAGTGTTTCACAAGGAAGCGTGCTGGGGCCATTGTTATGGAATGTCTACTTCAACGACCTTCTTCATCTCATCCCAGAATCACATGCATATGGAGATGATTGTACACTGACATTCACTTATCCAAGAGAAGAAATGCCAGCTGCTCTAAGCTACATCAATCACGAGCTAAGAGCTATATCAGCTTGGGGAAATAGATGGCAAATAACATTTGCACCTGAGAAAACGCAAATGATGATTGTCTCTAGGCACCATGATGGTAATGCTGGTGCAGTAGTAAGGATGAATGGGAGGGTGTTGGCACCTGGAGAAGAAGTTGATATCCTTGGGGTGAAATTTGACTCCAAACTAACCATGAAAAACCATGTTGTAAATCTAGCAAACAAGGCAGCCAGGAAGCTTACAGCACTTCACCGCATCTCGCATCTGCTTGACAGTAGGGGTTGCAAGATTCTGTACGAGGCACAAGTACTTTCACACCTTGAGTATGCTCCACTTTCTTGGTTTGCCTTCCCCCTCCCCCTCATGTGCGACTGCTTGACAGAGTGGAGAACAGAGCAAGACGTCTCATCTCTCGCCTGGACCCATCCTGGATAGATCTGTCATTTCAGCAGAGCCTTCAACACAGGAGGGATGTGGGTGGCCTTACTGTTATGTACAAGGCCAATATTGTCAAAGTACCACACTTGGATCCACTTCGAGGACAGCGTGAAGCAAGCTTTTATGCCACAAGACGGGCAGAAAGCAGCAACTTCACTCTGGCTGTACCCTTCTCCAGAACATCACTCCATCTGAGATCATATATACCCAGGATGACTCGAGTATGGAACACATTCGTACAGCATAATGATGTCAACGAGATAAAGTCAGTTGATCAAATGAAATTGCTGGCCCACAGATGGCTCCAACTTCATCCTGTTCCCTACTTGTATGTTTCATAACAATAAAAATGCTTTCAAATGAGCTGATGTAGGTAACAGCTCTTAGCTTGCCAATAAAGTTAGGAATCCTTAACCTGTAAATAGCTTGTAAATAAAGCTAGGGATCCTTAACCTTGTCAAACCCTGTGTAAAAAAAAAAAAAACCTGATGCGTATGTATCTACATCCTTAGCTATAGACGCAGACCCCTCTGGCATAGTATCTACTACACACGTCATCTTTCCTATCTTTATGGCATTCTCAGTCTCCTGTACTTCCACATATCCATAATTTTCTTGGCTACCGTGAACTGGGTTTTTCCCGGCTAACTTGCTCTGCCCTGCCTAGTGTTATTTGTGCTGTTTCCTGGCTAACCTGTTTTGTATGCATTTCTCGTGTTTCCTCATTTTATCTAGTTCTAGACTTGTCTTGTCTCTCGCTACTGTACCTCACTATGCATGTCTCATCTGTGTTGTTTTGTACCTTAGTTTCTAACTTTTTATTTACTTCGTTGTATATCTTCGTTTCCTCCTCCCAATTACTGTATATATTTTGTAGGTTCTTTACGAAAGACTGTGCTTATTCCTTAATAATTAATATGTCTATTATGTGTATGATCAGTATTTTATCTCTCCTACATTGTAATACACATTTACCTTTCCAGCTTCGTGTGCTAACTTTGGTAGTAACTACAGCACAGGATATAAGAAATCTTCCATAGAACATCCCACATTGAATACCTCTTTCGGTACTTTTACATTTCTTTGCACACTTTACAGATTTTATTTCTGGACAATTTGATAGCTGGTGCTGGTGACAGAGGTGAAGGAGGAGGCGGTGGCGAAGATGACAGTGGCAGTGGCAGGATGTCAAAATTATTGATTTCAAATTTTCATTTTTTATGACCCATACAAAAAAGTTACAGTAGATGTACATAATTTGGTACTAATGTAGCTACAGAAGAAAGCCATTGATTATTGAATGCATTTCTGGAAAACTAATCATGAGGCTTTCATAATACTTGAATCTAGACCTACCATAATTACTAGAGTCACATTTTCTACTTAAATACCTCTGTTATTCCTCTAGCTAGAAGGAGGCTTAAGGAGAAGGGTAGAAGTGAAAATCTTATTTTGTTTATGCGGAGAAAGGCAATATCAGGAGCTCTAAGCATAAGACGAACGAGTCAGTTTCCAAATCCTTCAATTATAATAGGTATAACTGTAAAAATAATCATTACAAAAGCATGGGCAGCAACAGTTACATTATAAATTTGATCATCTCCAGTTAGTCTTTCTGGTTGCCGTAGTTCGGCTCGAATAATTAGTCTTAAGGATAAGGATCCAATGTCTTTATGATTTGTTGTAAAAATCATTGTTGGGTGGATTTATGTGGAAAAAAGAGGTATTGGGAAGATGGTGGGAATATTTTGAGGAATTGTTAAATGTTGATGAAGATAGGGAAGCTGTGATTTCGTGTATAGGGCAAGGAGGAATAACATGTTGTAGGAGTGAGGAAGAGCCAGTTGTGAGTGTGGGGGAAGTTCGTGAGGCAGTAGGTAAAATGAAAGGGGGTAAGGCAGCCGGGATTGATGGGATAAAGATAGAAATGTTAAAAGCAGGTGGGGATATAGTTTTGGAGTGGTTGGTGCAATTATTTAATAAATGTATGGAAGAAGGTAAGGTACCTAGGGATTGGCAGAGAGCATGCATAGTTCCTTTGTATAAAGGCAAACGGGACAAAAGAGAGTGCAACAATTATAGGGGGATAAGTCTGTTGAGTATACCTGGCAAAGTGTATGGTAGAGTTATTATTGAAAGAATTAAGAGTAAGACGGAGAATAGGATAGCAGATGAACAAGGAGGCTTTAGGAAAGGTAGGGGGTGTGTGGACCAGGTGTTTACAGTGAAACATATAAGTGAACAGTATTTAGATAAGGCTAAAGAGGTCTTTGTGGCATTTATGGATTTGGAAAAGGCATATGACAGAGTGGATAGGGGGGCAATGTGGCAGATGTTGCAGGTGTATGGTGTAGGAGGTAGGTTACTGAAAGCAGTGAAGAGTTTTTACGAGGATAGTGAGGCTCAAGTTAGAGTATGTAGGAAAGAGGGAAATTATTTCCCAGTAAAAGTAGGCCTTAGACAAGGATGTGTGATGTCACCGTGGTTGTTTAATATATTTATAGATGGGGTTGTAAGAGAAGTAAATGCGAGGATCTTGGCAAGAGGCATGGAGTTAAAAGATAAAGAATCACACATAAAGTGGGAGTTGTCACAGTTGCTCTTTGCTGATGACACTGTGCTCTTGGAGATTCTGAAGAGAAGTTGCAGAGATTGGTGGATGAATTTGGTAGGGTGTGCAAAAGAAGAAAATTAAAAGTGAATAGAGGAAAGAGTAAGGTTATGAGGATAATAAAAAGATTAGATGATGAAAGATTGGATATCAGATTGGAGGGAGAGAGTATGGAGGAGGTGAATGTATTCAGATATTTGGGAGTGGACGTGTCAGCGGATGGGTCTATGAAAGATGAGGTGAATCATAGAATTGATGAGGGGAAAAGGGTGAGTGGTGCACTTAGGAGTCTGTGGAGACAAAGAACTTTGTCCTTGGAGGCAAAGAGGGGAATGTATGAGAGTATAGTTTTACCAACGCTCTTATATGGGTGTGAAGCATGAGTGATGAATGTTGCAGCGAGGAGAAGGCTGGAGGCAGTGGAGATGTCATGTCTGAGGGCAATGTGTGGTGTGAATTAAATGCAGAGAATTCGTAGTTTGGAAGTTAGGAGGAGGTGCGGGATTACCAAAACTGTTGTCCAGAGGGCTAAGGAAGGGTTGTTGAGGTGGTTCGGACATGTAGAGAGAATGGAGCGAAACAAAAGTGACTTCAAGAGTGTATCAGTCTGTAGTGGAAGGAAGGCGGGGTAGGGGTCGGCCTAGGAAAGGTTGGAGGAAGGGGGTAAAGGAGGTTTTGTGTGCGAGGGGCTTGGACTTCCAGCAGGCATGCGTGAGCGTGTTTGATAGGAGTGAATGGAGATAAATGGTTTTTAATACTTGACGTGCTGTTGGAGTGTGAGCAAAGTAACATTTATGAAGGGGTTCAGGGAAACCGGCAGGCCGGACTTGAGTCCTGGAGATGGGAAGTACAGTGCCTGCACTCTGAAGGAGGGGTGTTAATGTTGCAGTTTAAAAACTGTAGTGTAAAGCACCCTTCTAGCAAGACAGTGATGGAGTGAATGATGGTGAAAGTTTTTCTTTTTCGGGCCACCCTGCCTTGGTGGGAATCGGCCAGTGTGATAAAAAAAAAATACAAGATTATGACACTGAGCATAAGTGCAGCTTTTGTAATTCACTACAGTCACATGTACAATGAGACAGGTTGTGAATGACATATTAGTCAGGTACTGATAAATTACAGAGTTTACAACAGTTCACCGTCTTTTACGGAGTGGTTAGACTCGAGTGCTGAAATCAGAGCATGAGAATTTACACAATTAATGGATATAACATTTATGTGAGGTTTAATTAATAGTGATTTTTAACAATATTATTAAAGATGTTAGCAGATGGGAAACTTTTGGCATTTTCTCGCAGTGAGTTCTAAATTTTTGGGGCTTTTTTATTTGCATGGTGTTTTGAACAGGGTTGACGTACACGTGGAATATCAAAGAGAAACGTATTCCTTGTATTGTATCCATGTGTTGTGTTGCAGCTCTCCAAATAGAATATAAGCTCTGGGTTAAATTTAAAATAGTGTCATGGAGACAGCGTGCACAGTATAAAGTGAACGAATATTCTGTATGTTAAGCAAATTTAAACTTTTGTGTGTGTTGTCTAGAGCCGGAATGAGTTCATATTCTGAGAGCTGACTCAAGTAATCGTAATAACCTATTTAAAGTGATTAGCCGCCGTTGATACCCTTGCACTTATACCATAGTGAGGTATGGATAAATTACAGGAGATCAGGGATGTGTGGGGGACATTATAGCGTGTTTTTGAGAGAATGTCCACTTTCTGAATTTTTTTAGAATGTATTGAATGTGAGTGTTGAATTTTAGTTTGCTGTCCAAGTGTATTCCAAAGAATTTACCTTCGTCCTGCCTACCAACTGGTGTATTGCTAATCTTTAAGTTCAAATGAGCATTTTCATTCCTATGTTTTGTCTTTGTCAGACATAAGAGAGCAAACTAGGACGAGTAATGTAACTTACACAAGAGAGTTGTTCACTGGGAAGGCGTCAGATTTTTCTTCGTTGTTTTTTATCCTAGTTTGTTATTAAGCTGAAGATCCAGCAGCACACTTTGTGTTGTTATTCTGAATACATTTTGCAAAATATTACAAGATGGTAACGCTTTTCACTGGCTTTCGCAAAATAAGAGTTTTACATCACTTTTGCTGTTTTTCCAGTTCATTTAAATAATCACTGGTCTAGCCAGGGCGAGTCAGGAGCGAGCTACTGTAAGTCCATGTTGTCTTGTGTTAAGTCGTAATGTTATGCATTTACCAGTTATGCTTCCAGCACACTCAAAGATTTTGATTAATGTGTTACATAAGTTCTGAGATTTTTCTGGTCGCAGACTTTTGGAACATTTTCAGTGTTGTGCCAGTCATTGATGAGGAACGGCATGGGGCGGGGTCTGATATACCTTGTGTAAAGAGTTCAAAAGTATTATTTACAGAGTATCCTTATGTTTATTCTGAGAGTTGTTTGTCTCATATTAAAACTTAAATGATTTCTAGCGCCAGAAACCGCGTGTAAGAAACATTAAACGACAATAAAACGAAATTAAGATTATTACGTGGTGAAATTAATGTTACCAATTCAAAATTATATTATAGTTAAGCCGCTGCTGAGCGAGACATCTGTTTAGTGTCTGTGTCTATATATAAACTAATTTAACAACATTTGAAAGGAAACATCGATGTCCTTCACAGGATTGAAACACCAGTGGCAAAAAATAGCATAAAATTTTATAATACATTAACTGACAAAGAAATGAACTACATTTCTAAGTGTCATCTTTGACCAGTAGTGTTGACGCACTAACAGTTCTACATAATGCCCAGAAAATTATTCGCAGTAAATACAATACACCTTAAATATGCTAAAATTGCATAGGCTTCTCGGAGGCTGATGACATCACTGTTTAACTGGCGGTCCTACCCCCCTACCTTCCACCGTACCGTCAATATACCAGCAGGTTATAACCATCTCGCCGACTGATCCAAGGAATATAAAAATTTATACACAATAGAAATTGGCGAAAAAGCATCACATAAACACTATCCATGACACAAATATGCAGTGACTAACGAAAAAAACGAAAGGAATTGAAGGTACCAGTACGGAGCTACAACAATGGAATCAAAGACGGAAGCTGCACTTTATATATATTCAAGTGAGATAAAATCATATAAGGAAATGAAAATTAATGTCGTAAATAATTCCTCACGAAAATCTAATATCAAGTAGAAACTTAAAAGCAGTGTTAAGTATGGTGAGTAAATTACCAAGTGTGGACACAGGTACATGAAGAATCCAGTGATGATGAAACAATAAAAGGTATAACGACAACAAAGATGATACATGTTCAACTAAACAAAACAGAGGTATAGAAACAGAGTATGAAATAAAGAGAACACTAGAGGTAAATGAGACACCAGAACCGTAGGAAACAAAGGAAGAGTGTGGAAAATAATTTCCAAAAAAATTATGCTGTATAATTTTATAATGTAAATATACCTGATTAATACATTACTTTGCTCTAAAGTGTATTTTTAAGAGAGGAGAAGCTCTGTGCCTGCGCTGAGGAGCAAGGTGGAGACGCCATTGTTTTTGAATGTGGTACAGGCACACTAATGTAATGTACATAATTTTCGTTGCTCTAGGGGTTATATTGGGCTTAAAACCTCTCAAATAGGAGCCAAAATTGTTGGATGTGCAGTCCTGCATAACGTGAGCATTAAGCAGATGGACAGGACAGCTCCAGGAACCTCAGATAAGATGTCTATGTTTATGTTTAGAGTTCTGGCCAGTAATTTTTTCATAAATTTAGATAGGGGGGGGTTTGTACATGACACACAGTAATCTCCAGACTAATAGGTGAGTGTTATGAATATAAATTCTCCTTCTGTTACCTAAATGTGTATATGCAATCATTTATTAATTTTAACATACACTCCACAAATTTATAATAATGTTTACCATAATTCTTGGTAATGTATATTTCATTTGCAATTAATATAGGTCTAGAGCAACTTGTGGATATGACAGTTGTAGGTATCGAAGGGGAACATTTTTTGAGACCTAGGTGTCCCAAAATTCCTACTTGTCTATGTAACTTTGATAAATAATAATTATTTTTGTTACCATTTACTGGCATGTATCTTATGAGTTACATCTAGGTAAATTTAATTTTCCACAAAGTGAATTAATAAATTAAACGCACTGAAAATATCACAGAAGTAGTTTGACTAGAAATATATGAATACTGAACTAAGGGGAATATACATATATGTAAACTTGGGAACGCTAGAAGTGAATAATTTCTTTCTGCAATTGTTCAGGTATTATTTCTTCCTTCAATCACAACAACCTTTTGTCCGTGACCAACACTGTCTTGACTTTGTGCCCTGACTACCACTATCAGTACATACATTACACCATCAACAATATAGTAACTTACACCATCACCTCAAACAACAAAAACTGTCATCACCACCCATCCACAGCGTCGCACCGCCGCCGCAGCGTCTGGAAGCTAGACTGCGGGCAGTGTGGCGAGGCATGCATTAATGTTACGTTTATAGTCTCCAAGGATAACCAGAGAGACAATAAAGTGTTGACCCCCTCTCTGCTCTTCCCTAACATATATAGTGTAATACTACGGTCTATACTAACTCTGTCTCATGAAGTGTGAACTGTCTAGTGTTGGACTGCTGCTGTCGTAACTCGTCAGGTCTGAGCTGACTGATCAGTACTGATTATAGAGGTGCCGTTCTCATATATTAAAACATTTATTTTTTTGTGAACTGCTAACATTTATGGAAGTGTTGAGTTTAGTTCACAGTGCTCGAATAGATTCTTGCTTTTTACTTTTCAGTGTGTGATCATCAAGAACTAATATTCTAATTGTTAAAGTCTGCAACCTTTTACATTTCTCATACTACTTATTTTAGCGTACATCGATGATAGCATAGCGAGAGAATTTTATCTTTCAATCACTTAGGTTTTGAAAATATAATTCTGAATGTCCCGTACTACTGTGCGTTAACTAATATCCTGGCAACAGCTGCAGCAGTTGTGGCACACGGAATCCTTTCTTTGGTATATCCGTCAAGTTTGCCAAAGCGGTTATTCTTTATTAAGTATAAGTTTGGTCATTTATCTGTAACAACTTTAACATGCTTCAGCGTAGTTATAGTTTAGTCACTGCTCATTTATTTGCGCCACTCTGACTTTGAAGAGGTCACTAGTGACATCTCCAAGCTGCTACAGCTCTCCTTGTATATTAGCTTCTGGCCAAATGCTTCTTGTTTAGACTGATTACTTCGTCTTCTACCACCGCTTATGTCTCTGTAAGTGGTTCATCTATTTATTCGACTGGTGAAGCCTACATTCAGTGCCGGCCAAACGTTTCACCAAATAAAGATGCCTAGCGTTGCACATGTCTTGCTTATCAACTTGTCGGTGAAGTATGTCATTTGCAGTATGATTTCTGTCATGTTTCTCGTTGTGTTCAGTTTGAGCATCTATTCTGTAATATCAGTTATTCAGTTTTTCCACACTTGGGTGGTTAAGGAAAGGTCATTAGAGTGCTACACGTGACCTTTCACCACCAGACAAGAATATTTTAATCCCTAAAAATAGGGATTTCAAACTCTCAGCATATGTACACTAAGAGAAATACGCCTCTCGGTGTATATACCCAGAGGTGTATATATTCCCTGTGCTTCATGCTTACTCTTTCCAGTATGTCACTATTCGTTATTTATTTAAAACAGGTATCTAAAGCAATTATGTAAAAAACATAAAATCAATTATTTCATTATGATTTATCTGATATGTGATAGGAACAAAAGAAATATTCTTTCGCCCAATTGTGTTGAACATCCCACAAATACGACTGTTCATTTAAACAGTAATGTTTTTAAAATACCTTCAAGCCCTGATTGATGCAATCAGGGGTTGAAAATCAGTCTTTAGTTGTTAATGCATAAAATAAGACTGTTTCTCATTTAAATTGTTTAAGTTCATTCAAAGAAGTGATTATAGATTTAAATGTCAACAGTAATATTTAATCCACATTGATATGTATGTATATAGGGATTTATGTACAGTATGTATGTATATACATGATTGTATATAAGTATGTACTCTGTATGTATGTATGTATATACTATATGCAGTAATCGCGAACAAGCGTTACAAGATGCAAAACAATCACAGGAAGAGTTGAATGATACCTCTAGGCCTTTCGTGTTGCAATCAACACATCAGGAGCTTACTGTGTTGCAGAAATGAGTATGAAGTTCAAGCAGATTAGTTCGGGAAAGCGTTCTAGTAATCTAATCAACACCATAAAAGTTTAAAACCCAGTTAGTTTTAGTCTTCCCTCCCTATAAATCACACATCGTACAGACTTCGATAATTATAATTAAATTACTAACGTGGTCATGAAATCGCCACCAGGGTCCAGTTCCTGGAGTGCTGTATTTATATAAAATACAAAATACTACTAGGGCGAATACTTAGTGTTTTTGATATAGGAGATTAGTGTTAGAAATTTCAGAGGTTTTATGAAGTGCTTATGTTATAGCCCCGGTTTAAAGGAAACAGCAGAGGAAGATCACAAAAGTCTTAGAGAGAGTCCTAAGATGTCAACTTACTGATTTTTAGAAACGTTCTAGTTACAGAACCCAAGTCAGCATAGCTTGAGTGTAGGAGGTTCATGTACATCACAATTCTTGGATCATTATGACAAAATCACCGAGTCACTGGAAGGATGTGGATGTGGGTTGCACAGATTTTGCAAAAACATTTGGCAAATGCGATCGTGGAATGTTAGCTCATAAAATGAGATCGGTAGATACAAGAAGTAAGGGAAATACCTGTTAAAATTTTAGCAAACAAATCACAAAGAAACGTAGCAAACAAGATAAAAGACATCTTCAGCGAAGCGAAATGTTCACCAGGACTGTAATACACAGCATACGTAGATAAAAAACACTAACTATAACTTGCTATCATTGTTGGCGGACGATACCAAAATAAACATCAAAGTTACCTTAGAAAAAAATAAATAAAAGTTGAGACAGTTATTAAAGTCTTTAATAGGCATACAAAAATGACATGACAGGGAGTGACAAATTCCAACCACTTGGATGTATAAAGAACTTAGAACAAACACAGCATATAAAACACAGGGACATGTAAAAAGGCCAAAGAATGATAATGTCACATGGCCTTCATTTAGAGAACACAAAAAAGACAAATGCCAGGAAAAATGATAGGTTGCTTTATGAGAACTTTCAAAAAAAAAAAAGCTTAGTCACACTAACGATGATATTATTCAGTCATTTGCGCTCCAGCGTCTTTAGTATTGTTGAGTGTTCACACCACCTTACATAGCAGGATAGATATCAGAAGTAGGTAATGTACAAACAGTGTTCACTGGCCGCATATTATCAGATAAACATAGAATCTACTCTGCAAGACAAACCTCGAGGATTGTGTTCAGTGCAACACAGATGAAAGTAACTGTATAAATATACAAGTATGGATGAAAATACTCATGGGCCAAGTTTCTATTATATACACCGCCATCACATACCACAGTGAGACATAAATAAAGTGTAGCATCAAAATAAGCGATACTACGAGCAGATATTAGCAAGATTGACGGAAGAACAGTGAAAGTCTTCCAGAGATTCCACAACAACAGCTTCAAAACGTTTCAAATCAACCAGGTTGTGATGGTTATGTATGCAGTTAGCAGCAACAATCTGACTGACCAGGCAGTCAACAGGGAGGTCAATAAAGAAGAGATAACTATCGAAACCGGTCACGCATTCCACAGAGATGGACGGCAGCGATAGACAGCAATGGTGGACAGCAGCGGTGTACGGCACTGTTGGACAGCAGTGATGGACAGCAGTGATGGACAGTAGTGGTGGACGGCAGCGGTGGACGGCAGCGGTGGACGGCAGCGGTAGACGGCAGCGGTGGATAGCAGCAGTGAACGGCAGCTGTGAACGGCAGTGATGGATGGCAGTGATGGACTGCAGTAGTGGACGGCAGCGATGGACGGCAGCGGTGGACGGTATCGGTGGGCGGCAATGATGGATGGCAGTGGACGGCAGCGGTGGACGGCAGCGATGGACAGCAGCGATGGACGGCAGCAGTGGACGGCAGTGGTGGACGGCAGCGGTGGACTGCAGCGGTGGACGGCAGCGGTGGACAGCAGCGGTGGACGGCAATGATGGACGGCAGCGGTGGACGGCAGTGATGGACGGCAGTGATGGACGGCAGCGGTGGACGGCAGTGATGGACGGCAGCGGTGAACGGCAGTGATGGACGGCAGCGGTGGACGGCAGTGATGGACGGCAGCGGTGGACGGCAGTGATGGACGGCAGCGGTGGACGGCAGTGATGGACGGCAGCGGTGGACGGCAGTGATGGACGGCAGCGGTGGACAGCAGTGATGGACGGCAGCGGTGGACGGCAGTGATGGACGGCAGCGGTGGACGGCAGTGATGGACGGCAGCGGTGGACGGCAGTGATGGACGGCAGTGATGGACGGCAGTGATGGACGGCAGCGATGGACGGCAGTGATGGACGGCAGTGATGGACGGCAGCGGTGGACGGCAGTGATGAACGGCAGCGGTGGACGGCAGTGATGGACGGCAGCGGTGGACGGCAGTGATGGACGGCAGCGGTGGACGGCAGTGATGGACGGCAGCGGTGAACGGCAGTGATGGACGGCAGCGGTCGACGGCAGTGATGGACGGCAGCGGTGGACGGCAGTGATGGACGGCAGCGGTGGACGGCAGTGATGGACGGCAGCGGTGGACGGCAGCGATGGACGGCAGTGATGGACGGCAGTGATGGACGGCAGCGGTGGACGGCAGTGATGGACGGCAGTGATGGACGGCAGCGGTGGACGGCAGCAGTGGACGGCAGCGATGGACGGCAGCAGTGGACGGCAGCGATGGACGGCAGCGGTGGACGGCAGTGATGGACGGCAGTGATGGACGGCAGTGATGGATGGCAGTGATGGACGGCAGTGATGGACGGCAGTGATGGATGGCAGTGATGGACGGCAGTGATGGACGGCAGTGATGGATGGCAGTGATGGACGGCAGTGATGGACGGCAGTGATGGACGGCAGTGATGGATGGCAGTGATGGACGGCAGTGATGGACGGCAGTGATGGACGGCAGTGATGGATGGCAGTGATAGACGGCAGTGATGGACGGCAGTGATGGACGGCAGTGATGGACGGCAGTGATGGACGGCAGTGATGGACGGCAGTGATGGACGGCAGTGATGGATGGCAGTGATGGACGGCAGTGATGGACGGCAGTGATGGACGGCAGTGATGGATGGCAGTGATGGATGGCAGTGATGGACGGCAGTGATGGATGGCAGTGATGGACGGCAGTGATGGACGGCAGTGATGGACGGCAGTGATGGACGGCAGTGATGGACGGCAGTGATGGACGGCAGTGATGGACGGCAGTGATGGATGGCAGTGATGGACGGCAGTGATGGACGGCAGTGATGGACGGCAGTGATGGATGGCAGTGATGGATGGCAGTGATGGACGGCAGTGATGGATGGCAGTGATGGACGGCAGTGATGGACGGCAGTGATGGACGGCAGTGATGGACGGCAGTGATGGATGGCAGTGATGGACGGCAGCGGTGGACGGCAGCGGTGGACGGCAGTGATGGACGGCAGCGGTGGACGGCAGCGGTGGACGGCAGCGGTGGACGGCAGCGGTGGACGGCAGCGGTGGACGGCAGGCTCCCCTTTAAAAAGCTCTATAATGAATTTTTATTTTATAATTTATTGAAGTAACAATAGAACATTAAAAACGTAAAGTATTAAGTCCGTTAATAATAATGTACAGTGACCTGGTGTGTACAGTGACCTGGTGTGTACAGTGACCTGGTGTGTACAGTGACCTGGTGTGTACAGTGAGTGTACGAGGGTCGTGTTCTCTGGTGACCTGGTGTGTACAGTGACCTGGTGTGTACAGTGACCTGGTGTGTACAGTGACCTGGTGTGTACAGTGACCTGTGTGTACAGTGAGTGTACGAGGGTCGTGTTCTCTGGTGACCTGGTGTGTACAGTGACCTGGTGTGTACAGTGACCTGGTGTGTACAGTGACCTGGTGTGTACAGTGAGTGTACGAGGGTCGTGTTCTCTGGTGACCTGGTGTGTACAGTGACCTGGTGTGTACAGTGACCTGGTGTGTACAGTGACCTGGTGTGTACAGTGACCTGGTGTGTACAGTGAGTGTACGAGGGTCGTGTTCTCTGGTGACCTGGTGTGTACAGTGAGTGTACGAGGGTCGTGTTCTCTGGTGACCTGGTGTGTACAGTGAGTGTACGAGGCTCGTATTCTCTGGTGACCTGGTGTGTACAGTGAGTGTACGAGGGTCGTGTTCTCTGGTGACCTGGTGTGTACAGTGAGTGTACGAGGGTCGTGTTCACTGGTGACCTGGTGTGTACAGTGAGTGTACGAGGGTCGTGTTCTCTGGTGACCTGGTGTATACAGTGAGTGTACGAGGGTCGTGTTCACTGGTGACCTGATGTGTACAGTGAGTGTACGAGGGTCGTGTTCACTGGTGACCTGATGTGTACAGTGAGTGTACGAGGGTCGTGTTCACTGGTGACCTGATGTGTACAGTGAGTGTACGAGGGTCGTGTTCACTGGTGACCTGATGTGTACAGTGAGTGTACGAGGGTCGTGTTCACTGGTGACCTGGTGTGTACAGTGAGTGTACGAGGGTCGTGTTCACTGGTGACCTGGTGTGTACAGTGAGTGTACGAGGGTCGTGTTCACTGGTGATCTGGTGTGTACAGCGAGTGGCTGTTTCTCACCTGCCCCTGAATGCACACATTTAATGTGTACACTAGTACACATGTTATATGTACACAAACGTAACGCGACGCACGTTCAGATTTGACCATAACCTAAGTTAGGGGGATGGGAGTTCTGTGACAACACTAGGCAAGAAGATCAAGATGAAGGTGTGAGACATGATCACGTCATGAGAAATATTCGGATAACATAGACTGGGTAGAGAGGCGAGGAGAGGGAGCCAGGGGACATAGGTGGCAAATGATTTATAGGGATGTTAGGTAGTACTTTTGCAGTATTAAGGCACCAACCAGATGAAACCCAAGACATGAAGAGGTTTTTTCCCTCTTGTTGATTCCGAGGGTTCTCGCCTCCTGAAGCCTAATCCCAGATCGAGCCTCCTCGTTGATAGGCATATCAGTCAAGCTTTTTGGTGGTAGCAACTCGCAGTCCAACGCAGGCATCACAGTCTGGGTGTTTAGGAATTGAATCTAGGAACTTTTCAAATTTCCACTTGAATACAGCTAGGGGCCTGGTGATAATGTTCTCCCTTATATATGAAGATAGTGTTGAAAAGTCTTGGGCACTTGTTGTACCTAATGATTTTCACAGAAGTACTTTTTCACATTCTACTGTTTGGTAGATGTGAACAGTATTCTCCGTGCATGGTGTTTGTGTCTTGGTAGAGACAAATAACATGCATATTTGAAAGGGTAGATATGATCGGGCCTTGTAGGTCAAAAATAAGTCAAATTGGTTTATGACAGTCAGAAGGCTGGGCCAAAAGCTATAATTCGACCCCTGCAAACGTAACTAAATGAGCACACTGTTGTGTGCAGAAGTACCAGCCAAGTGGTAAGTGCCTCCTCATACACCAATCAGCTCCTCATCCACACCGAGCGGTTATGCTAACAATAATGGACAATGTATGTATGAAGTCTTGTGATGTTAGATGTAAAATGTTCAGTTATGTGACTTCCTTACTGTTGGTTAAATATACCTAGAATAACAAATATTAAATTTTATAGAGGATTAAAGAGAGCAAAAACTCTGTGGTATTGTATTTGGAATAAACCTTCGTTTGAAACTTCATATATGACAACGTTTCACTTGATTTATAAGTTTTTGTTAACTCAGCAGAGAATACAGGGAGTACGAAATTTATGTACTAGAGAAAAGTGCAAGAAAATATAAAGTACAAGGCTTAGTCCATTACATCATGTTTCTCTACTCACACCTGCATTGTGCCCAGGTGTTTCTCTACTCACACCTGCATTGTGCCTAGGTGTTTCTCTACTCACACTTGCATTGTGCCAGGTGTTTCTCTACTCACACCTGCATTGTGCCCAGGTGTTTCTCTACTCGCACCTGCATTGTGCCCAGGTGTTTCTCTACTCACACTTGCATTGTGCCAGGTGTTTCTCAACTCACACCTACATTGTGCCCAGGTGTTTCTCTGCTCACACCTGCATTGTGCCCAGGTGTTTCTCTACTCACACCTACATTGTGCCCAGGTGTTTCTCTGCTCACACCTGCATTGTGCCCAGGTGTTTCTCTACTCACACCTACATTGTGCCCAGGTGTTTCTCTGCTCACACCTGCATTGTGCCCAAGTGTTTCTCTGCTCACACCTGCATTGTGCCCAGGTGTTTCTCTACTCACACCTGCATTGTGCCCAGGTGTTTCTCTACTCACACTTGCATTGTGTCAGGTGTTTCTCTACTCACACCTACATTGTGCCCAGGTGTTTCTCTGCTCACACCTGCATTGTGCCCAGGTGTTTCTCTACTCACACCTACATTGTGCCCAGGTGTTTCTCTGCTCACACCTGCATTGTGCCCAGGTGTTTCTCTACTCACACCTGTATTGTGCCCAGGTGTTTCTCTACTAACACCTGCATGCTGCCCAGGTGTTTCTCTACTCATACTTTCATGCTGCCCAGATGTTTCTCTACTCACACCTGCATGCTGCTCAGGTGTTTCTCAACTCACACCTGCATGCTGCCCAGGTGTTTCTCTACTCACACCTACATGCTGCCCAGGTGTTTTTATACTCACACCCGCATGCTGCCCAGGTGTTTCTGTACTCACACCTACATGCTGCCCAGGTGTTTTTATACTCACACTTGCATGCTGGCCAGTTGTTTCTCTACTCACACCTGCAAGCTGCCCAGGTGTTTCTCTACTCACACCTGCAAGCTGCCCAGGTGTTTCTCTACTTACACCTGCAAGCTGCCCGGGTGTTTCTCCACTCACACCTGCATGCTGCCCAGTTGTTTCTCTACTCACACCTGCATGCTGCCCAGTTGTTTCTCTACTCACACCTGCAAGCTGCCCAGGTGTTTCTCTACTCACACCTGCATGCTGCCCAGTTGTTTCTCTACTCACACCTGCATGCTGCCCAGGTGTTTCTCTACTCACACCTGCATGCTGCCCAGGTGTTTCTCTACTCACACCTGCATGCTGCCCAGGTGTTTCTCTACTCACACCTGCATGCTGCCCAGGTGTTTCTCTACTCACACCTGCATGCTGCCCAGGTGTTTCTCTACTCACACCTGCATGCTGCCCAGGTGTTGGAAAATGAACATTCTAGGCAATTTCTTCTGTATTTGTCCACTTTGATGGTTAATTTAGCTCTGTCAGGTTCATAATGTGATTGTGAGTAACCCAATGAATAATACACATGACTTGTTAATGTTGTGTGTATGCGTATGTTGTGTGTGTGTGTGTGTGTGTGTATGAGTATGTTAGGTAAGACACATGTGCAACAGTTAGGTATCTTTATTTCGAAACGTTTCGCCTACACAGTAGGCTTCTTCAGTCGAGTACAGAAAAGTTGATAGAAGCAGAAGAGACTTTTCTGTACTCGACTGAAGAAGCCTACTGTGTAGGCGAAACGTTTCGAAATAAAGATACCTAACTGTTGCACATGTGTCTTACCTAACAATCTGTCGGTATTTTATACCATTTTAATGTTCAATGTGTATGAGTATGTTGATTCCCAGTCATGGTTCTCCCACGTATATATGATCATATTAGTGGTTGTGTTCGGCCTTCCTGTGCTTCTTCATATGTGATGACAACGATGTTGTTGCCATTATTTAGCATTATATTCACCACAAAGTTATGTTAAGAGTAATAGATTGGTGGTCGCTTTTCCTAAGTTCTGCTGTGATCTGCAGATTATGTATTAAAGTCTTGTTTGCCAGAAACAGACAAGCAAGTTATTCTCTCTAGATCGTTCTGTCACGAATCTTTTAAAAAAACAGTAACGAACTAACCTCTAGAAAAAAAAATAATGCCATGGGCTGGGATTGAACTCGTGGCGAGTGAGTCGTAAAACTCCAGGCCAGCGCTTAAGCCTCTGTCCAGTGGCGTACGCGCTGGCCTGGAGTTTTGCGACTCACCCGTCACAAGTTCAATCCCCGCCCGTGGTATGGTTTGTTTGCAATCGAGTCATTACGATTTCGTGAGTCATAACCTCTAGGAAATCAGTGAAGTTAGAATTTCTAGTCAACCCTTTCGAGTCAGTTTAGTTGAAATTAAAGCATTCTTGGATTACTAGTATATTTTCCTATCTTAATAAAGTTGTAACAGTTTTCTTTGAAGAACAGAGAGACACAATACCGTGAGTGGAACAATACACAGATACCTGCACATAGGACAGATACTCTTACATTATCATAAGTTTTTCTCTCCTTTGTGCAGCTATTTGTGTAGTTTTCTTTGGTTGTTTTCCAAGTTTAATGGTCAGTTTAGCGAACAGTTTTTCATTTTATTTTATTTTATTTTATTATCACACTGGCCGATTCCCACCAAGGCAGGGTGGCCCGAAAAAGAAAAACTTTCACCATCATTCACTCCATCACTGTCTTGCCAGAAGGGTGCTTTACACTACAGTTTTTAAACTGCAACATTAACACCCCTCCTTCAGAGTGCAGGCACTGTACTTCCCATCTCCAGGACTCAAGTCCGGCCTGCCGGTTTCCCTGAATCCCTTCATAAATGTTACTTTGCTCACACTCCAACAGCACGTCAAGTATTAAAAACCATTTGTCTCCATTCACTCCTATCAAACACGCTCACGCATGCCTGCTGGAAGTCCAAGCCCCTCGCACACAAAACCTCCTTTACCCCCTCCCTCCAACCTTTCCTAGGCCGACCCCTTGAGGGTCAAGCTGTTTAAAATTTGAAGAAGACAACATCGTTGCTTACAATTCACTAGTACCGGAATGTCATTTCTGAATATAGATTTGGGCACCTGGCATTGTGGCTGGTACCAGTAGTAAATCAACTGTGCTGCTGTTAGAGTTGGGAATGGTACGCCACTCCACCACTGTCATGGTTAAGAACATAAGAACATAAGAAAGAAGGAACACTGCAGCAGGCCTACTGACCCATCCGGAGCAGGTCCATGTCCCTCCCCCTGGATTAGCCCAATGACCCCCCCCCCCCAGATTAGCCCAATGACCCCCCCCCCGGATTTGCCCAATGACCCACCCAGTCTGGTCACCTCCACTCAAGGATAAAGCACGGCACCAGACCCAGCAGCACAAGCTAGTCAGGTCCAACTCACACCCACAAACACCCACTCATGTATTTATCTAACCTATTTTTAAAACTACACAACGTTTTAGCCTCAATAACAGTACTCGGGAGTTTGTTCCACTCATCCACAACTCTATTACCAAACCAGTGCTTTCCTATTTCCTTCCTGAATCTGAATTTTTCCAACTTGAAACCATTGCTGCGAGTCCTGTCTTGGCTGGAAATTTTCAGCACGCTATTTACATCCCCTTTATTTATTCCTATTTTCCATTTATACACCGCGATTATATCCCTCCTAATTCTACGCCTTTCGAGAGAGTGCAGATTCAGGGCCCCTCAGTCTATCCTCATATGGAAGATTTCTGATACATGGGATCATCTTTACCATCCTCCTCTGTACGTTTTCCAGAGCATTTATATCCATTCTGTAATACGGTGACCAGAATTGAGCAGCATAGTCTAAATGAGGCCTAACTAAGGATATATAGAGTTGAAGAACAACCTGAGGACTTCTATTATTTATACTTCTAGATATGAAGCCAAGAATTCTGTTAGCTTTATTGCGAACACTAATGCACTGTTGTCTTGGTTTTAGATTACTGCTAACCAGAACTCCTAAATCCTTTTCGCAATCAGTAGTATTAAGATCCACATTATTTAGTTTATATGTGGCATGGTTATTTAACTGTCCAACATTTAGAACTTTGCATTTGTCAACATTAAACTGCATCTGCCACTTCTCCGACAATTGCATCAGTCTATTCAAATCATCCTGGAGTGCTCTAGTGTCCTCATTAGAATGAATTGGACGGCCTATTTTAATGTCATCAGCAAATTTGCATATGTCGCTATTTATTCCCTCATCTATGTCGTTTATGTAAATTGTGAACAACAACGGGCCCAACACTGACCCCTGAGGAACACCGCTTGTGACGTGCCCCCATTCTGATTTCTCCCCATTTATGCAAACTCTCTGCTGCCTATTTGTCAGCCATGCCTCTACCCAGGAAAAAAATTCTCCTATTCCGTGCGCCTTAAGTTTCCTCAATAGCCTCTGATGTGGAACTCTATCGAAAGCCTTACTGAAGTCCATATACACAACATCATATTCATTACCATGATCTACCTCCTCAAACATCTTAGTGATAAAAGTTAGTAAATTCGTAAGACAGGAACGCCCCTTTGTAAAACCGTGTTGAGATTCAATCAATCTGTGCCTATCAAGATGGCTACGAATTGCTTCGGCAATTATTGATTCCATAAATTTTTCCACTATGGAGGTAAGGCTTATTGGCTTATAGTTCGAAGCCAAGGACCTGTCACCTGCCATGTAAATAGGTATTACATTTGCCATTTTCCACTTATTAGGCACTATGCCAGTTTGTAGTGATATGTTAAAAACATTAGCCAAAGGTATGCTAAGTTCCTCTTTGCATTCCTTTAACACCCTTGCAAACAGTTCATCAGGCCCTGGGGATTTGTTAGGTTTTAGATTCTCTATTTGTCTGAGGACCATGTCACTAGTTACCGCAATCATACATAGTTTATTATCCTATTCTACATAATCTATTATTTCAGGAATATCGCTAGTTTTTTCCTGGGTGAAAACTGAGAGGAAGTAGGTATTGAGAATTTCACACATATCCTTATCACTGTCAGTGATCTGACCCGAGTTATACTTCTGTATACCTGAAAGAACCCTTTTGGGTTAGTCTTTGAATCCCTTGCGACCTTAGCCTCATAATCCCTTTTTGCTTTTCTTATTCCTTTCTTTATTTCTCTCTTTAATTGAATATATTGATTTCTTAGCTGCCCATCCCCTCTTTTGATACGCTTACTGCACTCCCTATCAAGGTTTGGGGGCCTATAAATCACACCCAAAATTAATTTGTCACGTCCCTCGAGAAACTGTAGCCAAACATATTCTGTGTTCGATGTTTCTAATCTTATATCATGTCTAAGACAACAATTTAAATTTTCTCTGACATACATCGCCACTCCACCACCCTTCCTGTTGACCCTATCAGTGTGGAATAGTTTATAACCCTGTATGTTGCATTCAGAAGACATTTCTCTGTCTTTCGGGTTGAACTGGGTCTCTGTTATACCAATAATATCTATATTACCTGCACTTGCAAGTAATCTTAGCTCATCTATCTTATTTCTTAGACTCCTACTATTTGTATAGTAAACCTTAAAGGAGCTCACAACTACTGGATCACTATGACATGGCCTTGGATGCACTGGAAGAAAATCAGAATGCAGATGTAATATACACAGACTTTGCAAAAGCATTTGACAAATGCGATCATGGCGTAATAGCCCATAAAATACGTGCTAAAGGAATAACTGGGAAAGTGGGGAGATGGATCTTCAACTTCCTAACAAATCGAACACAAAGAGTAGTGGTCAACAGAGTTAAATCGGAGGCTGCCATAGTGAAGAGCTCTGTTCCACAAGGCACAGTACTCGCCCCCATCTTATTCCTTATCCTCATATCAGACATAAACAGAGATATACACCACAGCACCGTATCATCATTTGCAGATGATACTAGGATCTGCATGAGGCTGTCATCTGCTGAGGACGCGGTTAATCTCCAAGAAGATATAAACAAAGTTTTCCAATGGGCAACGGTAAACAATATGATGTTCAATGAGGACAAATTCCAACTACTCCGTTATGGAAAACTGGAGGAGATAATAACTAGAACAGAGTATACTACTGACTCCGGCCATACAATAGAGCGGAAAAATAATGTAAGGGACCTGGGAGTAGTAATGTCTGAGGATCTCACTTTCAAGGATCACAACAGTGCCACGATCGCACGTGCAAAGAAAATGATAGGATGGATAATGAGAACTTTCAAAACGAGAGATGCCAAGCCCATGATGATCCTTTTCAAATCACTTGTTCTCTCTAGGCTGGAATACTGCTGTACATTAACATCTCCATTCAAAGCAGGTGAAATCGCAGATCTAGAGAGTGTACAGCGATCCTTTACTGCACGTATAAGTTCTGTCAAGCACCTTAACTACTGGGAACGCTTGGAAGCACTTGACTTGTACTCGTTGGAACGCAGGAGGGAGAGATATATCATAATCTACACTTGGAAAATCTTGGAAGGAATGGTCCCAAATCTGCACACAGAAATCACTCCCTACGAAAGTAAAAGACTGGGCAGGCGATGCAAAATGCCCCCAATAAAAAGTAGGGGCGCCATTGGTACACTAAGGGAAAACACCATAAGTGTCCGGGGCCCAAAACTGTTTAACAGCCTCCCATCAAGCATTAGGGGAATTGCCAATAAAGCCCTGGCTGCCTTCAAGAGAGAGCTGGACAGATACCTAAAGTCAGTGCCGGATCAGCCGGGCTGTGGCTCGTACGTTGGACTGCGTGCGGCCAGCAGTAACAGCCTAGTTGATCAGGCCCTGATCCATCGGGAGGCCTGGTCATGGACCGGGCCGCGGGGGCGTTGATCCCCGGAATAACCTCCAAGTAACCTCCAGGTAACCAGGTACTATCTTTGTTGATCAGTTGATTTGCCATTACTAGCAACTTTATTTTGAATATTGTCTTTTAAACATATCCCTGAGGTATCCCAGTAATAACTGCTGTTTTTAACCCTAATGCTGCAGCCTGATTGTTTCCCACAAACACCCATACCTCTATAATCTATCAGTTTAAATTTCTAGACAAGTCATCAATTAACCTCTCAATCGAATTGGCTAATGCAACCACTCCATCCCCAGATAGATGAACCCCATCCCATCCCTTGCATACATATCACGTTTGCAAAAGAATAGGTCCCAGTTATCAATGAATGGGATTGCAAGTTCCTTGCAGTACCTGTCTAGCCAGCAATTTATACCAGTTGCCCTAGACATCCATTCATTGCCCACTCCCTTTCTAGGCAAGATGCTACATATGACTGGGATCCCTCCCTTAGACTTAACTACTTCTATGGCTTACCTGTACTTATAAGAACATAAGAACATAAGAAAGAAGGAACACTGCAGCAGGCCTACTGGCCCATGTGAGGCAGGTCCAAGTCTCCTACCAGCTTAAGCCAATGCCCCACCCTAGTCAGGGCAGGTCACATTCACTTAAGGAAGGAACACGACAACTGACCTAGTAGCACAAGCTAGTCAGGCCCAACTCACACCTGCCCACACCCACTCATGTATTTATCTAGCCTATTTTTAAAACTACACAACGTTTTAGCCTCAATAACTGTACTTGGGAGTTTGTTCCACTCATCCACAACTCTGTTACCAAACCAGTGCTTTCCTATATCCTTCTTGAATCTGAATTTTTCCAACTTAAAACGATTGCTACGAGTCCTGTCTAGGCTAGATATTTTCAGCATATTATTTGCATCCCCTTTATTTATTCCTGTATTCCATTTATACACCTCAATCATATCCCCCCTAATTCTACGCCTTTCTAGAGAGTGCAGATTCAGGGACCTCAGTCTATACTCATAGGGAAGGTTTCTGATACATGGGATCAACTTTGTCATCCTCCTTTGTATGTTTTCCAGAGCATTTATATCCATTCTATAATACAGTGACCAAAACTGTGCAGCATAATCTAAATGAGGTCTAACCAAGGATATATAGAGTTGAAGAACAACCTGAGGACTCCTATTATTTATACTTCTTGATATGAAGCCAAGGATTCTGTTAGCTTTATTGCGAACACTTATGCACTGTTGTCTTGGTGTCAGATTACTGGTAACCAGGACTCCTAAATCTTTTTCGCAATCCGTAATATTAAGATCTACATTATTTAGTTTATATGTGGTATGGTTATTTTCCTGTCCAACATTTAGAACTTTGCATTTGTCTATATTAAACTGCATCTGCCACTTCTCCGACCACTGCATCAGTCTATTCAAATCTTCCTGGAGTGCTCTAATGCCCTCGTCAGAATGAATTCGACGGCCTATTTTGGTGTCAGCAAACTTGCTTATGTCGCTCTTTATGCCCTCATCAGTGTCGTTTATGTAGATTGTGAACAGCAGGGGGCCCAACACTGACCCCTGTGTAACACCGCTCGTGATGCTTCCCCACTCTGATTTCTCCCCATTTATGCAAACTCTCTGCTGCTTATTTGTCAACCATGCCTCTGTCCAGGAAAAAAAATTCTCCTCCTATTCCATGTGTCTTAATTTTCCTCAATAGTCTTTGATGTGGGACCCTGTCAGACGCCTTACTGAAGTCCATATACACAATATCATATTCATTACCATGATCTACCTCCTCAAATACCTAAGTGGAAAAAGTTAATAAATTCGTAAGGCAGGAACGCCCTTTTGTAAAACCATGGTGAGATTCTTTGATTAATTTGTGCTTTTCAAGGTGGCTACGAACTGCTCGGCAATTATTGATTCCATAAATTTTCCCACAATTGAGGTTAGGCTTATTGGTCTATAGTTCGAAGCTAAGGACCTGTCACCTGCTTTGAAAATAGGTATCACATTTGCCATTTTCCACTTATCTGGCACCATGCCAGTCTGTAGTGATATATTGAAAAGATTAGCCAGAGGTTTGCTAAGCTCCTCTTTACATTCCTTTAGAACCCTTGCATACAGTTCATCAGGGCCTGGGGATTTGTTAGGTTTTAATTTATCAATTTGCCTAAGTACCATGTCACTTGTGACCCTAATCGTGCATAGTTTATTATCATCCTGTTCTACATAATTTATCATTTCTGGAATATCGCTAGTATCTTCCAGAATAAAAACTGAGAGGAAATATGTGTTAAAAATTCTACACATTTCCTTATCACTGTCTGTGAGCTGACCCGAGTAACTTTTGAGTGGGCCTATCTTGTCCCTGATCTTACTTCTGTATACCTGAAAGAATCCTTTTGGGTTAGTCTTCGATTCTCTTGCAACTTTAACCTCATAATCTCTTTTTGCTTTTCTTATTCCCTTTTTTATTTCTCTCTTTAACTGAATATATTGATTTCTTAATTGCACCTCTCCTCTTTTGATTTGCCTATATATGCCTCTCTTTTGACCAGTGAGATGTTTTAATCTATTGTTTATCCATTTAGGATCATTTTTGCTTGATCTGATTTCCTTATTTGGAACGTAAGTTGTCTGAGCAGCTGGAACTATGCTCTGGAAAATGTCATATCGGCAACCATCACCACTTACCTGACCCATAGTTAGGTCATTCCAGTTCAGCCCACCCAAGTAATTTTTCAGTCCTATGAAATCAGCCAGCAGCTCCTAATCTCCTGCCCTTCCCAATGTCATTACCCCCAGCACTAAGACAGATAATGGGCTTGTTTCCATTACCTGCTGACTCTGTCACCAACACCAGCTCCAGGAAGGCACACGCTGTGTCTGACCTTTCTGTCTCTGTTACAAAATGCACGGTCCATGTATCTTACCTGAGAATCGCGTACTATTAAAATATTCTTACCTTGATTAGCAGGAAAATCAGTGGTACCTTCAACCTCACCAACCACTGAAGTACGCTCATCTTGGAGAACAGATAGTCGATTTCCTATCTTCACATCTTCTCTATTAACTCTCCTCATCTTCCTTCTTCCTGAACTGTGAACCACTTGCCACTTAAAGCGGCTGCCACTATCACTGCTGGTGACCATTTCCTCCTTACCAGCTAAATCCTTCTCACACTCGCTCCCAAACTCATCTAGGCGAAGCTTCAGCCTCCTATTTTCCTCCTGAAGAAGTAGAATCTCCTCCTTCAACACTTGAACCTGAGATTCTAAAACACTGTAACAAGCCATGGTGCTTGGTAACACCCCACGCTAACTCCCAAGAGCTTAGGCAGGTATGACCGCAGGTGACCACTGACCTCAGCGTACTGACCACTGACCTCAGCTTACTGACTGACCACTGACCTCAGCGTAAGTGATAAAGCGCAAGTGATAATTCACTGCCGTGGTTGTGAGTGTTGCTCCGTTGTTGTGGTTGCGAGTGTTACATTACTGTACCACTGCTGTGGTTGCTAGTGCTATGCCACTGCTGTAGTTGCTAGTGCTATGCCACTGCTGTGGGTGCTAGTGTTACGCCACTGCTGTGGATGCTAGAGTTACGCCACTGCTATGGTTGCTAGTGCTACGCCACTGCACCAAGTAATAACTAACACGCCATCTCGCGCACCCACCTCTAGATCACTGCACCGCGTCTTGCCTCCCCGCGACTAAAGTGCTCGTTTCCGGCGACGTATCTAGCTGGCCCAAGCTTCCACTTCCGCGACCATTGGCCATGAAGGAACGCGGTTTCTTAACGATACCAGTGTTGGGTGTGCTGTAGCATCCAGTGTTTCTCATTGTGGGCGGTGCGGTTCTGTATCACGCCACTAGTGTGTCAATGTACACAGTACATCAATGTACACAGTGTTAGTATATACAGCTTGTCGACGCACATAAAAAGACAAGATCTCTGTACTCACTGGTATAGGATCCGCATACACAGTGAGGTAGTGTACACAAGATCCGCATACGCAGTGAGGTAGTGTGCACAGGATCCGCATACATTGAGGTAGTGTACACAGTGTTGCAAGGTTCAGAATGGTAGGATCACTGTAGACATTATTTTTATGTGAAGTTCTAAAGCTGTGGGGGTCATTCAGCGCAAGGAGTGATGGAGGCTCGAATCTTGTTCAGCTTATCTTGAAACGGAGGAACTGTTCTTGCAGCCAGCCAGGCTAAGGGGAAAAAAAGTGACAGGCTCATTGTGCACAGTATCACAGGCTCAGTGTTTAAAGTGTGACAGGATCAGTGTACAGTGTGTGATAGGCTCGGTGTACACAGAGTAAGAGGCTTGGTGTACACACTTGTGAATGAGTATCAAGAATGAAAGCGACTAGTGACTGCCCCACGTATCGCCCAGGCGTCCAGTTCCTATGCCAGCGATGTCAGAAGATCAAGAGAGCTGCCGGCGTGTACTGGTACTGTACCGCCAAGGTCGACGACCCCGAAGACGACCACCTCTCCTACTGTTGCATGTGAGTTCTTTCTTAACGCTGACGACCACCTCTCCTACTGCTGCATGTGAGTTCTTTCTTAACCCTGGCGACCACCTCTTCTGCCGTTGCATGTGAGTTCTTTCTTAACCTTGACGACCACCTATCTTCCTGTTGCATGTGAGTTCTTTCTTAACCCTGACGACCACCTCTCCTACCGTTGCATGTGAGTTCTTTCTTAACCCTGACGACCACCTCTCCTACCGTTGCATGTGAGTTCTTTCTTAACCCTGACGATCACCTCTCCTACCGTTGCATGTGAGCTCTTTCTCAACCCTGAGGACCACCTCTCCTATTGTTGCATGTGAGTTCTTTCTTAACCCTGACGACCACCTCTCTTACTGTTGCATGTGAGCTTAGTTTAGTTATGCCGCCTGAGCAGCTTGTGTATCGTGCACTCCCAGCTCATTCTGTGAGCGATAACCCAAAACGTAGGATTACAGAGGTCTTTATCAGATCACACTGGGCAGTGTTACATTACTCGAGAGAAATATTAGTCATTTCACTTTTTGAAATTGCTAAATATAGTTAATATACATAATATAGTTTGTAATAAAATCTCAAAAATTATCTTTTTTTACCACAAAAATTATTGGACATAATTGGACTAAAATCTCAATAAAAACAGTTACCCGCCTTCCCCCAGACGACCACCTCTCCTGCTGCTGCATGCGATCCTTCCTCCTCCACCCTTCCTGCCTCTCTCAGCCTGTGTTTTGGGCCCGTGGCGATTGCTTACTTCCTCACACGGTCTGCTGAAGCTCCTCGTTATAATACCTGGCTAGCTGAAGGGTGATTCTTTTAACACTTTTATGCAAACCTTTGAGTTAATATTTGTGTGCTCCTCTGCGATGTGATCCATTACAGTGTACCATTGCTGCCTGTGTTTGTGTGTGCTCCTCTGCGCTTTGAGCCACTACAATGTACCATTGTTGCTTGTGTCTGTTGTCGCTGTAAACAGAAGTTTTGCTGTTTTAGTTACGTTGATTTATTCAGCAATATATCTGACTGTCTTATTGAATTTAACCATATTTATTCTGATCTCACTTTCCTTCCATGGAGGACTACGTCCCTCCAATGGAGGGCCACTTCCTCTCCCATGGAGGGCCATTTTCCTCCCATGGAAGGCTGCTTCCCTCCTATGGAGGGCCACTTCTTTCCCATGAAGGGCCACCTCCCTCCCATGAAGAGCCACCTCCCTCCCATGAAGGGCCACCTCCCTGCCATGGAGGGTTACTTCCCCTATGGAGGGCCACTTCTCTCCCATGGAGGGCCACTTCCCTCCCATGGAAGACTACTTTCCATGTTCCTCGTGTTCTAAAAAGCTCGTTTTTCATCTTACAATAATATACTCAATTATAGTAGTTTTATATTTCTGATGTTGCTAAGTTTAATATTAATCTCGCTCTTAACAATAGTATTGAAGCTCATCCTTAACAGCACAGTTATATATATGGTTGTAAACACACTCTCATAAATGGACTGGAAGTTCAAATCAGTTCTGAAGTTGCTATTTTTGCCAGTTCCAGGGCGGCTGGGGACAGCACAGTCTCGTATACACGCAGTGAACATTTTACGTAGCGTTAATGTGGATGCTTCTCTTCAGTACCTTAATATTGCTTTAAGTGGTAATGACCTCTTATGGCATTTTAGGAATTTACATATTATATCACTGCTACACCTCAATTACTGGGAACGCTTGAAGTACCTGAACCTGTACTCCCTGGAACGCAGGAGGAAGAGATACATGATTATATACACCTGGAAAATCCTAGAGGGACTAGTACCGAACTTGCACACGAAAATCACTCACTACGAAAGCAAAAGACTCGGCAGACGATGCAACATCCCCCCAATGAAAAGCAGGGGTGTCACTAGCAGGTTAAGAGACAGCACAATAAGTGTCAGGGGCCCAAGACTGTTCAACTGCCTCCCAGCATACATAAGGGGGATTACCAATAGACCCCTGGCTGTCTTCAAGCAGGCACTGGACAAGCACCTCAAGTCGGTACCTGACCAGCTGGGCTTTGGTTCGTACGTTGGCTTGTGTGCATCCAGCAGTAACAGCCTGGTTGATCAGGCCCTGATCCACCATGAGGCCTGGTCACAGACCGGGCCGAGGGGGCATTGACCCCTGGAACTCCAGGTATAAGGTACCATAGTCAGTGTTGCCTTGCTGTGAGGTACCCTAGTCAGTGTTGCCTTGCTATGAGGTACCCTAGTCAGTGTTGCCTTGCTATGAGGTACCCTAGTCAGTGTTGCCTTGCTATGAGGTACCCTAGTCAGTGTTGCCTTGCTATGAGGTACCCTAGTTATTGTTGCCTTGCTGTGAGATACCATAGTTAGTGTTGCCTTGCTGTGAGGTACTCTAGTTAGTGATGCCTTGGTGTGAGGTACCCTAGTCAGTGTTGCCTTGCTGTGAGGTACCCTAGTCAGTGTTGCCTTGCTGTGAGGCACCCTAGTTAGTGTTGCCATGCTGTGAGGTACCCTAGTTAGTGTTGCCTTCCTTTGAGGTACCCTAGTCAGTGTTGCCTTGCTGTGAGTTACCCTAGTCAGTGTTGCCTTGCTATGAGGCACCCTAGTTAGTGTTGCCTTGCTGTGAGGTACCCTAGTCAGTGTTGCCTTGCTGTGAGTTACCCTAGTCAGTGTTGCCTTGCTATGAGGCACTCTAGTTAGTGTTGCCTTGCTATGAGGTTCCATCCATTATTATTATTATTATTATTATTATTATTATTATTATTATTATTATTATTATTATTATTATTATTATTATTATTATTATAAGGTGACACTAAAGCAGTCACAGAAGACTATAGACCGTCACACTTTTTTAAAATATGTGAGTGTTAAGAAGTAAGATCGCTCTGTACCCGGAATCACAATATTTAAGCATTCCGGACTAGCATAAATCTAGAGAAGGTTACTCTTGCCTCTTGCACTTGCTGTACATTACGGCGTTCTTTTGGATGCACTAGAAGCCGAACAGAATGCAAATGCAATATACAGAAACTTTGCAAAAAGACTGGCAAGTGTGATCATAACACGATATTAAAATTTGCATGAGAGTAACGTCCACTGAAGACACCGAATATACAAGATGACATATACAGTGGATTCCAGTCAGTGGAACAGAGATAACACTATGATGTTCATGAAGAATAAATTTAATTTACTGAGATATAGAAAAAAATATTGAAGTAAAACATAAAACATAATATAAACCAGACTTGGTTTAGAAAGACACGTAAGCAAACACTATAACATATTTATTAGAAAACGTTTCGGTCCTGGAACCTTGATCACTTCTAACATACAGAGGTAGAAAGACATTATATATATAGGCGGAGAGTGAGATGTGACGCACGTGACCTGAGGAATGTCATAAGAACATAAGAATGGAGGAACACTGCAGAAGGCCTACTGGCCCATGCGAGGCGAGGGTAGACGACGAAATCACGTGACTCCTGTGTTGTTGGGTTGGTGCTGCTTAAGTATCATGTATGCCAATGTTTTTGAAATTTTGTAGTTTCCAGTGTTGCGTTCTATAGTGTCGGTGACGGTGATTAGTGAGGCTTCTAGGCACCGTCGGCGTCTGAGGTCTGGTTCGGTGAGAACGAGTTGTGCCTCGTTCCAGTTCATCAAATGCCCCGTGGAGTCTCTGTGGAGGACACAGGCGTACCTTACATCGTCTCTGTTAGAGGCATTTCGATGCTCATTCAGGCGGACTGCAAGATCTCTGCCTGTCTCGCCTACATATTTCTTGGGACAGAACCCACAGGGGATAGTGTAGACGCCTGCTGTAGAAGTTAGAGGTGTGGGCTGCGTTTAGTAGTGAGGTCTTTGATAGAGGATGTGTTTATGGTGGAACGTTGATGTTACTCATACCAAGTGCCCGGCGAGTATTCGTGGCAACATCGCCACATGGGAGTACTATGAACTGTTTAGGGGGCTGTTCCATGGGCGGTTTGTTGAGGATAGCTTGTGCCTTGAGTCTGCAATCTCGGATGAAGAAAGATGGGAACTGAAGACGTGTAAAGGCTTGTGTTATGTAAGTGCATTCTTCTTCTAGAAAACAAGGGCTGGAGATGCGAAGAGCTCTCAGAAGAAGCCAATGAGGACTTTCCCCTCTTAGTGCGGGTATCTTGGTGTGAATAAAAGTGTATAAGATCGTCCTTGTTGGTAGGTTTTCTATACACTTTGAAGAGAAGTTTGTCACTGTCGGGAGATCTGCACAGTAGAACGTCGAGGAAAGGAAGTTTGCCATCATTTTCAAGTTCAAGTGTAAACTTTATTGATGGTTCAACTGCATTGATCTTGTTGAGAAGGGCCCCGGATATTGAGACGTCTCGGATAGAAAACCAATATATCATCAACGTATCTTAGCCAGGTAACGGTGTTGGGAATGAGGGTGCTGAATTTCTCTGTCTCCAAGTTTTCCATGAAGAGGTTGGCAAGCACAGCACTGAGCGGGCTGCCCATTGCCATCCCAAAGCATTGTTTGTAACAGTTGTCCTGATACTTGAAGAAGTTGAAATTAACACACAGTTCCACTAGATTGATGAAATCTAGAAGAGGTAAAGGGAGGTCGTGGTTTTCAGTGAGCCTCTGTCTCAGAATGTTGATTGCAGCGTCAGTAGGAACGTTGGTAAAGAGGGCTGTGACATCGAAGGAAGCCATGCTTTTGTTTTTGACATTCAGGTTGGAATGTCTTTCTTCATCCGAGATTGCAGACTCAAGGCACAAGCTATCCTCAACAAACCGCCCATGGAACAGCCCCCTAAACAGTTCATAGTACTCCCATGTGGCGATGTTGCCACGAAAACTCGCCGGGCACTTGGTATGAGTAACATCAACGTTTCCACCATAAACACATCCTCTATCAAAGACCTCACTACTAAACGCAGCCCCACACCTCTAACTTCTACAGCAGGCGTCTACACTATCCCCTGTGGGTTCTGTCCCAAGAAATATGTAGGCGAGACAGGCAGAGATCTTGCAGTCCGCCTGAATGAGCATCGAAATGCCTCTAACAGAGACGATGTAAGGTACGCCTGTGTCCTCCACAGAGACTCCACGGGGCATTTGATGAACTGGAACGAGGCACAACTCGTTCTCACCGAACCAGACCTCAGACGCCGACGGTGCCTAGAAGCCTCACTAATCACCGTCACCGACACTATAGAACGCAACACTGGAAACTACAAAATTTCAAAAACATTGGCATACATGATACTTAAGCAGCACCAACCCAACAACACAGGAGTCACGTGATTTCGTCGTCTACCCTCGCCTCGCATGGGCCAGTAGGCCTTCTGCAGTGTTCCTCCATTCTTATGTTCTTATGACATTCCTCAGGTCACGTGCGTCACATCTCACTCTCCGCCTATATATATAATGTCTTTCTACCTCTGTATGTTAGAAGTGATCAAGGTTCCAGGACCGAAACGTTTTCTAATAAATATGTTATAGTGTTTGCTTACGTGTCTTTCTAAACCAACTTGTCGGTATTTATTACCAAGGTTTATACCATAAACCAGACTTATACCACTCAGAGTGGAAGATAATATAAACCAGATTTATACCACTCAGAGTGGAAGATAATATAAACCAGACTTATACCTCTCAGAGTGGAAGATAATATAAACCAGACTTATACCTCTCAGAGTGGAAGATAATATAAACCAGACTTATACCTCTCAGAGCAGAACATAATATAAACCAGACTTATACCACTCAAGCAGAACATAATATAAACCAGACTTACACCACTCAAGCAGAACATAATGTAAACCAGACTTATAACACTCAAGCAGAACATAATTAAACCAGACTTATACCACTCAAGCAGAACATAATACAAACCAGACTTATACCACTCAAGCAGAACATAATATAAACCAGACTTATACCACTCGAGCAGAACATAATATAACAGATTACACCCCTTTATAAAATGGTTGTGTTGAATTACGTGTTGTACACAGGCATGTCCTTGTATCCGTACAGATCTTGCTTCGCGTAATCTTCTTTTTCTGAAATACGTGACTTAGAGAGGTCTCTATGTATGTTATCGCCCACGTATAATTTGCTTGCAGTCGTTACAAGGTATTATGTATACCCCTAGCATGAGGCATGGAAGCTTGTCCTGGTCTATTACTGGTAATAGTCACCTTGATGGTCGTCGAGCGTGTTTGTGAGAGGATAGAATACTTGCGGCATGAGGCGAATAGTTGTTAAAAGAATTTGGAAACCTGTTTGGCAATGGATGTTGGTGGGGAGGACTATGTTATCCTCTTCTCGGTGTAATTATAGCTTGTTTGAGAAATACACGTAAGCAAACACTACATTACAAACATTTTTATTAAAATACGTTTCGGGTCCTGGGACCACCACATACTTGAATACACATTCTAACAACAGAGTTTAGAAGGAGAACATAAAATTATGATAGTGCGTAGAAGTGAGGTGTTGACGCACCGTGACCTTAGGAATGTCATAAGAACATTGACCCTTATTCTCATCCCCTGTTGTTAGAACAAGTTCATCAAGGAACCCAGGAACGACAACGTTTTCTAATAAATATGTCAATAAAGTGTTTGCTTACGTGTCTTTCAAAACCAACTTGTCGGTATTTCATTACCAAGGTATTCATACACGAGAGTCTAAAAGGTAGATGGGATACAAGGATAGAAATAGAAAGCAACAGGGACGAGAGAGGTGAAGGTTTTATAAACATAAAAAGAAGAAGGCAGTTAAGGGTAAAGATTTAAACAGGCTATATGGATGGATATAAGAATGGGCTAATGAGCAGCATAGCAATGTGGCGTCGCACAGACAGGTATGGGGTCGTTTAAAAATGTAGTGTTAGAGTGTACAGTTACAGAAGTTTTGTGGTTACAGGAAAGTGGGGTGCGGAGGAAGAGAGCGATTGGTGGACATGAAGATGTAAAGAGAGTAGTAAGGGAGGAAAAAGTTACATATGAGAAGTATTTTGAACAAAGTATTACATAGTGATGTCGCATGGAGGGGAAGAGATATGGAGAGAAAAAAGAGAGGTTAAGAGAGTGGTGAAGCAATTTAAAAACGAGAGCAAAATGAGAAGTTTGGGTACGACATGTTATCAAACAAATTTTGTTGAAAATAAAAAAAAGTTTCTTTGGAGTGAGATTAACAAGTTTAAGAAAGCCTAGAGAACAAATGGATTGTCAGTTAAAAATTAGGAGAGAGGAGAGTTAATTAAATGGAGACTTAGAGGTATTGGAATGGAGGGAATATTTTGATGAATTGGGGGGGTTTTTAAATGTTGATGAGTAGGGAAGCTGTGATTCGTGTAAAAGGAAACAAGGAGGAATACACATCTTGTAGGAGTAGGATGATCCAGTTTTGTTGAGTGTGGGGGAAGTTACGTGATGCAGTAGGTAAAACATCGCGAAAGGGGGTAAGGCAGCCGGGGAATTGATGGGATTAAATGATAGAAATGTTACACATCTTGGTGGATACCTAGTTTTTGGGGGGGGGGGGGGGGGTAGGGGGGGGGCACCATATATTAATAAATGCTATGCAAGCAGAGGTAAGTACCTAGGGATTCTCAGAGAGCATGCATAGTTCCATTGTATAAAAGAGGCAAAGCGGATAAAAGAGAGTGCAAAAATTATAGGGGATAAGTCTGCCTGAGTATACCTGGTTAACAGTGCGTAGGTACAGAGTTATTATTGAAACAGAATATAAGAAGTAAGACGGAGAATAGGCAAGCAGATGAACAAGGAGGACCTTTAGGAAAGGTAGGGGTTAGTGTGGATACAGGTTTGTTTACAGTGTAAACATATAATGAACAGTATTTAGATTAGGCTAAAGAGGTCTTTGTGGCATTTATGGATTTGGAAAAGGCGTACTCCAGGGTGGATAGGGGGGTCAATTTGCAGATGTATGCAAAGGTGTATGGTGTACGGAGGTAGGTACTGAAAGTCAAGGAATAGTTCTTTTTACGAGGAACGTGAGGCTCAGTTAGAGGAATGTGAAAGAGGGAATTAATTTCTCCCAGTAAAAACAGTAGGCCTTTGAGACAGGGATGTGTGATGTCACCGTGGTTTTTAATATGTTTATGAGATGTGATGTAAGATGAAGTAAATGCGAGGGACCCACGTCAATGGCGAGAGGTCGTGGAGTTTAAAAGATAACAAGAATCAACGCACACAAAGTGGGAGTTGGCACATCTGCTCTTTGCTGAGACCACTCGTGCTCTTGAGACATTCTGATGAGAATATTGCAGATATTGGTGTTGAAATTTTTGGTAGGGTGCGTGGACCAAAGAATGAAAATTAAAAGGTGAATAAATCAAGGAAAGAGTAAAGGTTATGAGAAAACAAAAAGATTAGGTGATGAAAATTGAATAACAGAATTGGAGGTAGAGAGTAATGGATGAGGAGAATGTATTTCAGATATTTGCGGGATGGACGTGTTCAGCCGAATGGGTACTGATGATCAGTATGAGTAGTGAATCAATATAATGATGAGTGGGAAAAGAGTGAGTGTTGCACTTTAGGATCCTGATGGATACAAAGAACTTTGGTCCTCTTGGAGGCAAAAGGGGAATGTATGAGAGTATAGTTTTAAACCACGCTCTTATATGGGAGTGAAGCATGGGTGGTATGAATGTGCAGCTGAGGAGAAGGCTGGAGCAGTGGAGATGGTCCATGTCTGAGGCAATGTGTGGTGTGAATATAATGCAGAGATTTCGTATTGAGAGTTAGGGCAGGAGTGCGGATTACAAAAACCTGTTGTCCAAGGGCTGAGGAAGGGTTGTTGAGATGGTTTCGGACATGAGTTAGAGAATGGAGCGAAACCGAATACTTCAAAGTGTATCATCTGTAATTGGAAGGAAGGTGGAAGAGGGGTTGAAGAGATTTTGTGTGCGAGGGGCTTGAGGAACTTCCAGCAGGCATGCGTGATCCGTGTTGGATAAGGAGTGGAATGGAGACCAAATGGTTTTTAATACTTGACGTGCTGTTTGAGTGAGTGAGCAAAGTAACATTTATTGAAGGGTTCAGAGAAACCGCAGCCGGACTTACTCCTGGAGATGGAGATAACAGTGCCTGCACCAGAAGGAGGGGGAGTTAATGTTGCAGTTTAAAAACTGTAAGTGAGTAAAGCACCCTTCTGGCAAGAACAGTGATGGAGTGGAGAATGAATGGTGAAAATTTTTCTTTTCGGGCCACCCTGCCTTGGTGGGAATCGGCCATTCGTGATAATAAAAACAATAATTTATACCAATTAACTATACAACCAGCACAAGTATTACCCATCAATCAGAATACAATATAAACCAGACTTTTTACCACTCCAGCAGAATACAAATAAACCATACTATTACCACTCAAGCAGAAAAACAATATAACCAGATAACTTATACCCTCAAGCAGAATACAATATAAACCAACTTATACCACTCAAGCAGAATACAATATAAAACCTAGGCTATCTATACCACTCAAGCAGAATACGATATAAACCAGACTTTAAACCACTCAAGCAGAATACGATATAAACCTAGGCTTATACCACTCAGCAGAATACAATATAAACCAGACTTATACACTCAGAGCATAAAAGAGAACTCTAATGAAGTTCATATTCTTAAAGGAATGTATAGATAAACAATTTACTGCCTCGCTCCCCTCTCGTATATATCTTTTTCCCTTCCCTTCTGACGATCTTTGTGTAACTTGTTAATGGTCCAAATACTAGTCAAAATAGTTAAGACTGCTTATGTGTGCTAAGTTATATTGTGTATGTTTGCTGCTTGAAAACCAATTTTAAATGTCTAAAAATTCCAGTGGTGTTCAACCTTTTCATATCGGCACCATACACAAGAAGTGCACATTTGATGGTCAAATGCTTGATTGATGGGCCACAGACTCGCTTTGTTGACACTACCAGTGCGGATACCATCATACAGTCCATTGATTAATTTCGATGTGAAGACCGCATCCATTTCCTGAAGGGCCCACATGCGGCCCGCGGGCCGCAGGTTGGGGACACCTGGCCTAAACTATTGAGAACGTCTAAAGACCATCAGGTTATACTTTCTGGGACGCAGCCAAGAAAGAAGAATCATGTTCTGAACAAGAAATTATTGATGATTATCTAAATCTGCATATTGAAATTACTACAGCGGAATACCTCTGCCAGTGATCGGTGTGTCCTAGTGATAGACACTGAGTGTACAAGGTATACAAAGATTACTTTTAGTCTACCTGTAGATAATGTCCGCTGGTCACTGCCCGCAGCGGCCTGGTAAAAGTCTGAATTAATCAAGGTGCAGTATTAATATATCAGTCTGCACCAGAACAACTTAGGCCAAACCACACCTGCTGAATCAGTTATTTACTGACTCGTGGAGAACTTATTAGTTCCATCTTAATTAAGACAGCGCTAAGGCTCTGATGGTAATTTTCTCCTTATGTGTAATGGGTACGGTGTTGCCAAGTGTTCGTATTATGATGCTTATTTGCGCCACATATCACAACCCTTGCCTTTTACTGGCTTATTTTGCCAAGTCTCGTGCTTTTGTTGAAGATGGATAATGAATATATGTAATGGCACCAAAACTTTTCAACAGCCTGCCTTCGTATATAAGGATAATTACCAACAGTCTCCTTAGCTGTGTTCAAGAGAGAGTTTGATAAGTTGCAGTATGCGAGTCATAATTTATCAAGACGTGGCACTTAACATGAGGGAGGGGAGGGGGTGTATGTTTGTAAATTAAATAATAATATAAGTTTATTGACCATAAACTGTAATATCAGTTGTACTGTACTTGTACTGTAATATCAGTTGTACTGTACTTGTACTGTAATATCAGTTGTACTGTAATATCAGTTGTACTGTAATATCAGTTGTACTGTACTTGTACTGTAATATCAGTTGTACTGTAATATCAGTTGTAACTGTATATCAGTTGTACATTACTTGTACTGTAAATATCAGTGTACTGTAACTTGTACTGTAATTCAGTTGTACTGCACTTGTACAGTAATATCATTGTACTTGACTTGTACTGTTAATATCAGTTGTACTGTACTTGTACTGTAATATCAGATGTACTGTCACTTGTACTGTAATATCAGTTGGTACTGTCCTTTTGTACAGTAATATCAGTTTGTTACTGTACTTGTACAGTATATATCAAGTTGTACTGTGCTTGTACTGTAAATCAGTTGTACTGTACTTGTACTGTTAATATCATTGTACTGTACTTGTACTGTAATATCAGTTTACTTTACTTAACTGTAATAACAGTTGTACTGTAATATCAGTTGTACTGAACTTGTACTGTTAATATCTGCGTCTTCGTACTGTTCACTTGTACTGTAATATCACAGTTGTACTGTACTTGTACTGTAATATCAGTTGTACTGTACTTGTACTGTAATATCAGTTGTACTGTACTTGTACTGTAATATCAGTTGTACTGTACTTGTACTGTAATATCAGTTGTACTGTAATATCAGTTGAACTGTAATATCAGTTGTACGTACTTGTACTGTAAATATCTGTTTGTCTGTAAAATCATTGTAACTGTACTTGGTACTGTAATATTCAGTATGTACTGTACTTGTACTGTAAATATCAGTTGTACTTTATCTTGATTGAAATATCAGTTGTACTGTACTTGTACGTAATATCATTGTACTGTACTGTACTGTAATATCAGTTGTACTGTTTTGTACTGTAATGATCAGTTGTGTACTGTTACTTTGTGAACTGTAATATCAGTTGTACAGTCCTTGTACTGTAATATCAGTGTACTGTACTTGTACATGTAACAATCAGTGTACTGGTACTTGTTCTGTAATATCAGTTGTACTGTACTTGTACTGTAATATCAGTTGTTCTGTACTTGTACTAGTAATATCAGTTGTCAGCTGTACTTGCACTTAAGATCAGTTGTACAGATAATATCAGTTGTACATGTACTTGTACTGTAATATCAGTTTTGTACTGGTACATTGTACTAGGAATATCAGTTGTACTGTACTTGTAACTGTAAATCAGTTGTACTGTAATATCAGTTGTACGTACCTGTACTGTAATATCAGTCTGTACTGCACTTGTACTGTAAAATCGTTTGTACTGTAATATCAGTTGTTACCTGTAGCTTGTCTGAAAATCAGTTGTACGTAAATATCCAGTTATTACGTAAATAACATTGTACTGTACTTGTACTGTAAATAGTCTTGTACTGTAATATCAGTGTAATGTACTTGTACTGTAAATTACAGTTGTACTGTAATATCAGTTGTACAGAAAAATCATTTGTACAGGTACTTGTACTGTAAATCAGTTGTACTGTACTTTACTGTAATAACAGTGTACTGTAATATCAGTTTCACTGTAATATAAGTTGTACTGATACTTGTACTGTTAATATCAGTTTGTACTGTACTTGTACTGTAATACAGTTTTGAACTGCACTTGTACTGTAATATCAGTTGTACTGTACTGTACTGTTAAAATCAGTTGTACTGTAACTTGTACATAATAATCATCAGTATGTACTGTACTTTGTACTGTAAATCAGTTGTACTGTCCCTTGTACAGTCTAATATCATAGGTACTTACTTCGTACTGTAATATCAGATGTATCTGTACTGTGTCCTGTAATATCAGTTGTACTGTACTTGAACTGAAATATCAGTTTGTACAGTAACTTGTATCTGTAAATATCAGTTTGTACTTGTACTTGTACTGTAAAATTCAGTGTAGCGTAATATCAGTTGTACTTACTTGTACTGTAATATCAGTTTGTAACTTTACTTGACTGTAAATATCTATTTGTACTGGTACTTGTACAGTAATATCAGTTGTACTGTAACTTGTCAACTTAAAATCAGTTGTACTGTACTTGTACTGTAATATCAGTTGTACTGTAACATCAGTTGTACTGTACTTGTACTGTAATATCAGTTGTACTGTACTTGTACTGTAATATCATTGTACTGTACTTGTACATGTAATATCAGTTGTACTGTACTGACTAGTATATCATTGTATCTGTACTTGTACTGTAAATCACTTGAACTGTACTGTGTACTGTAATATCAGTTTTAACTGTACTTGACTGTTAATATAGTTGTAATGTACTTGTACTGTAATATCAGTTGTACTGTAATATCAGTTGTAACTGTCCTTGTACTGTAATTATCCATTGTACTGTACTGTCTGTAATATCAGTTGTACTGTACTTGTACTGTAATATCAGTTGTACTGTACTTTGTACTTGTAAATATCAGTTTACTGTTACTGTACTGTAATATCAGTTGTACTGTACTTGTACAGTAATATCAGTTGTATTACGTACTTAGTACTGTAATATCAGTGTACTGTACTTGTATACTGAAATATCATTTCTTACTGTACTTAGTACTGTAATACAGTTTGTACTGTACTTGTACTGTAATATCAGTTGTACTGTACTTGTACTGTAATATCATATAATAATGAGTTTTCATTTTATGAACGACAATTTATGCTAATTTTTAAAAATATAGTTCACATGGTTAATATTATTATGAATGCACAGATAGATGTTATTTATTAATGTAAATTATACGATTTTATATTATGTATTACATGGCCTCTCCATGGGCCAGCTCTGTAAATGGGCCATGCCACAACCCCCCCTTTTTTTTCATTTTCATGGGCCATTCATAATAAATGTTTCTTTGCAAAAAAAATCGTTGTACCCTAAAGTAATTGTTGTTACTAGAACGACAATAGACATTTCTTCACACTTAAACCCCAGGATTGTACCTTTAGAAGTCTGGGGACCTGCCTTCCTTGAGTGGCAGCCAGCGTGCCTTCCTTAGTGCAGCCGAGCGTGCCTTACCTTAGTGCAGCCAGCTGCCTTTCTTAGTGCAGCCACGATGCCTTCCTTATTGCGAGCCAGCGTGCCTTCCATAGTGCAGCCACTGTGCCTTTCGTTATGCAGCCAGCGTGCCTTCCTTAGTGCAAGCCAGCGTCCCTTTCCTTATGCAGCCAGCGTCCTTCCTTAGTGCAGCCAGCGTGCCTTCCTTAGTGCAGCCAGCGTGCCTCCTTAGTGCAGCCATCGTGGCCTTCCTTAGTGCAGCCAGCGTGCCTTCCTTAGTGCAGCCCAGCTTGCCTTCCTTAGTGCAGCCAGTGTGCCTTCCTAGTGCAGCCAGCGTGCCTTCCTTAGTGCAGGCCGAGCGTCCTTCCTTAGTGCAGCCCACGTGCCTTCCTTAGTGCAGCCACGTCCCTTCCTTAGTGCGCCAGCCGTGCCTTCCTTAGTGCAGCCAGCGTGCCTTCCTTAGTGCAGCCAGCGTGCCTTCCTTCGTGCGCAGCCGCGGCCTTCTTAGTGCGCCAGCCGTTGCCTTCCTTAGTGCAGCCAGCGTGCCTTCCGTTAGTGCAGACCGCTTGCCTTCTTATTGCAGCCAGCGTCCCTTCCTTAGTGCAGCCAGCGTCCTTCATTAGTGCAGCCAGCGAGCCTTCCTTAGTGCAGCCAGCGTGCCTTCCTATAGTGGTCAGCCGTAGCGTGCCTCCTTAGTGCAGCCAGCGTGCCTTCCTTAGTGCAGGCCAGCGTCCCTTCCCTTAGTGCAGCCACGTGCCTTCCTTAGTGCAGCAGCGTGCCTCCTTAATGCAGCCAGCGTGCCGATTCCTTAGTGCAGCCAGCGTGCCTCCTTAGTGCAGCCAGCGTGCCTTCCTCCTAAGTGCAAGCCAGCGTGCTCCTCCTTAGTGCAGCCAGCGTCCCTTCTCTTAGTGCAGCCAGCGTGCCTTCCTTAGTGCGCCAGCCGTGCTTCCTTAGTGCACCAGCGTGCTTCCTTAGTGCATCCCAGCGTGCCTCCTTGGTGCGAGCCATCGTGCCTTACCTAGTGCAGCCAGCGTGCCTTCCTTAGTGCAGCCAGCTGCCTTCCTTAGTGGCAAGCAGCGTGCCTTCCTTATGCAGCCAGCGTGCTCCTTAGTGCAGAGCAGCGTTCCTTCCTTAGTGCAGCCAGCGTGCCTTCCTTAGTGCAGCAGCGTAGCCCTTCCTTAGTGCGCCAGCGTGCCTTCCTTAGTGCAGCCAGCGTGCATCCTTAGTGCAGCCACGGTGCTTCCTTAGTGCAGCCAGCGTGGCCCTTCCCTTAGTTGCACCACCGTGCCTTCCTTAGTGCAGCCAGCGTGCCTTTTTTCTTAGTGGAGCCAGCGTGCCTTCCTTTGTGCAGCCAGCGTCCCCTTCCTTAGTGCAGCCAGCGTGCCTTCCTAGTGCAGCTAGCGTGCCTACCTTAGTGCAGCCCAGCGTGCCTTCTTAGTGCAGCCAGCGTGCCTTCCTTAGTGCAGCCAGCGTGCCTTCACCCTTAGTGCAGCCAGCGTGCCTTCCTAGTGCAGGCCAGCGTGTCCTACCTTAGTGCAGCCAGCGTGCCTTTCCTTAGTGCAGCCAGCGTGCCTTTCTTAGTGCAGCCAGCGTGCCTCCTGTAGTGCAGCAGCGTCCCCTTCCTTATGCAGCCAGCGTGCCATCCTTAGTGCAGCTAGCGTGGCCTTCCTTAGTGCAGCCATCGTGCCTTCCTTAGTGACCAGCCAGCGTCCTTCCTTATGCAGCCAGCGGAGCCTTCCTTAGTGCAGCTCAGCGTGCCTTCCTAGTGCAGCCAGCGTGCCTTCTCTTAGTGCAGCCATCGTGCCTCCTTAGTGCAGCCAGCGTGCCTTCCTTAGGCATGCCAGCGTCCCTTCCTTAGTGCAGCAGCGTTCCTTCCTAGTGCAGGCAGCGTGCCTTCCCTTAGTGCAGCCAGCGTGCCTTCCTTATGCAGCCAGCGTTCCTTCCTTAGTGCAGCCAAGCGTGTGCCTTCCTTAGGCAGCCAGCGTCCCTTCCTTAGTGCAGCCAGCGTGTCCTTCCTTAGGCAGCCAGCGTGCCTACCGCTTAGTGCAGCCAGCGTGGCCTTCCTTAGTGCAGCCACGTGCCTTCCCTCTTAGTGGCAGCCAGCGTGCCTTCCTAGTGCAGCCAGCGTGCCTTCCTTATGCAGACCTGCGTCCTCTTCCTTAGTGCAGCCAGCGTTCCTTCCTTATGCAGCCAGCGAGCCTTCCTTAGTGCAAGCCAGCGTGCCTTCTTTTAGTGCAGCCATCAGTCTGCAGCGTCCCTTCCTAAGTCAGCCAGCGTGCTTCCTTAGTGCAGCCACGTCCTTCCTTAGTGCAGCCACGAGCCTTCCTTAAGTGCAGCCAGCCAGCGTGCCTTCCTTAGTGCAGGCCAGTGGCGCTCCATCCTTAGTGCAGTCCAGCGTGCCTTCCTTAGTGCGCCAGCGTGCCTTCCTTATGCAGCAGCGTGCCTTCCTTAGTGCACCGAGCTTCCCTTCCTTAGTGCAGACCAGCGTGCCTTCCTTAGTGCAGCCAGCGTGCCTTCCTTAGTGGCAGCCAGCGTGCCTTCCTTAGTGCAGCAAGCGTCCCTTCCTAGGCAGCCAGCGTCTCTCTTCCTTAGTGCAGCCCAGCGTGCCTCCTTAGTGCAGCCAGCGTCCTCTTTAGTGCAGACCAGCGTCCCTTTGGGGGGGGGGGGGGGTGGTCTTTTTTTTCCCCCTAAGTGGTAGCCAGCGTGCCTTCCTTAGTGCAGCCACGTGCTTCCTTAGTGCAGCCAGCGTGCCTTCCTTAGTGCAGCCAGCGTGCCTCCTTAGTGCCAGCCAGCGTCCTTCCTTAGTGCAGCCAGCGTGCCTTCCTATGGCAAGCCAGCGTGCCTTCCTTAGTGCAGCCCAGCGTTGCCCTTCCTTAGTGCAGGCCAGCGTCCTTTCCTTAGTGCAGCAGCGTGCCTACCTTAGTGCAGCCAGCGTGCCTTTCCTTAAGTGCACCAAAGCGTGCCTTCCTTAGTGCAGCCTGCGTGCCATCCTTATGCAGCCAGCGTGCTTCCTTAGTGCAGTCCAGCGTGCCTCCTTAGTGCAGCCAGCGTGCCCTTCTTAGTGGCAGCCAGCGTGCCCTCCTTAGTGCAGCCAGCGTCCCTTCCTTAAGTGCATCCATCGTGCCTTCCTTTAGTGCAGCCAGCGTGCCTTCCCTTAGTGCAGAGCAGCGTGCCCTTCCTTAGTGTAAGACAGCCAGCGTGCCTTCCTTAGTGCCAGCCACGTGCCTTCCTTAGTCCAGCAGCTGCCTTCCCTGATAGTGCACCAGCCGGCCTTCCTTAGTGCAGCCAGCGTGCCTTCCTATTGCAGCCGCGTGCCTTCCTTATGCAGCCAGCGTCGCTTCCTTAGTGCAGCCAGCGTCCTTCCTTAGTGCAGCCAGCGTTGCCTTCCTTATGTAGCCAGCGTGGCCTTCCTTAGTGCAGCCAGCGTTCCTTCCTTAGTGCAGCCAGCGTGCCTTCCTTAGTGCAGCCAGCGTGCCTTCCTTAGTGCAGCCAGCGTGCCTTCCTTAGTGCAGCCAGCGTGCCTTTCCTAGTGCAGCCAAGCGTGCTTCCTTAGTGCAGCCAGCGTGCCTTCCTTAGTGCACCAGCGTGCCTTACCTTAGTGCAGCCAGCGTGGCTCCTTAGTGCAGCCAGCGTGCCTTCCTTAGTGCAAGCCAGCGTGCCTTCCTTAGTGCAGCCAGCGTGCCTTCCTAAAGTGCAGTCCACGTGCCTTCCTTAGTGCAGCCAGCGTGCCTTCCTTAGGTGCAGCCAGCGTCCCTTCCTTAGTGCAGGGCCACGTGCCTTCCTTAGGTGCAGCCAGCGTGCCTTCCTTAGTGCAGCCAGCGCCATCCTTAGTGCGCCAGCGTGCCTTCCTTATTGCAGGCCAGCGTGCCTTCCTTAGTGCAGCCAGCGTGCCTTCCTTAGTCGGCAGTAGCGTGCCTCATTAGTGCAGCCATCGTCTTCCTTAGTGCAGCCAGCGTGCCTTCCTTAGTGCACCAGCGTCCTTCCTTAGTGCAGCCAGCGTGCTTCCTTAGTGTAGCCAGCGTGCCTTCCTTCGTGCAGCACAGCGTTCCTTCCATAGTGCAGCCATCCGTGCCTTCCTTAGTGCAGCAGCTTGCCTTCCTTATGCACCAGCTGTGCCATTCATTAGTGCAGCCAGCGTCCCTTCCTTAGTGCAGCCAGCTTGCATTCCTTTAGTGCAGCCAGCGTGCCTTCCTTAGTTGCAGCCAGCGTGCCTTCCTTAATTGCAGCCAGCGTGCCTTCCTTAGTGCAGCCAGTGGGGGCGTGCTTCCTTAGTTCAAGCCAGCGTGCCTTCTAGTGCAGCCAGCGTGCCTTCCTTAGTGCAGCCAGCGTCCTTCCTTAGTGCAGCCAGCGTGCCTTCCTAGTGCAGCCAGCGTGCCTTCCTTAGAGCATCCAGCGTGCCTTCCTTAGTGCAGCCATCGTGCCCCCTTAGTGCAGCCAGCGTCTCTTCCTTATTTCCAGCCCAGCGTGCTGTCCTTAGTGCAGCCAGCGGTGCTTCCTTAGTGCAGCCAGCGAGCCTTTCCTTAGTGCAGCCAGCGTGCTTCCTTAGTGCAGCCAGCGTGCCTTCCTTAGTGCAGCCCAGCGTGCCTTCCCTTAGTGCAGACCAGCGTCGCCTTCCTTAGTGCAGCCAGCGTGCCTTCCCTTAGTGCACCAGCGTTGCCTCTTAGTGCAGCCAGCGTGGCCTTCCTTAGTGGCAGCCAGCGTGCCTTCCTTAGTGGCAGCCAGCGTGCCTTCCTTAGTGCAGCCAGCGTTCCTTCCTTAGTGCAAGCCAGCGTGCCTTCCATAGTGGCAGCCAGCGTGCTTCCTTAGTGCAGCACGTGCCCTTCCTTAGTGCAGCCAGCGTGCCTTCCTTAGTGCAGCCAGCGTGCCTTCACATAGTGCAAGCCACGTGCCTTCCTTAGTGCAGCCAGCGTGCCCCCCCCTTCCTTAGTGCAGCCAGCGTGCCTTTCCCTTAGAGCAGCCAGCGTCCTTTCCTTAGTGGCAGCCAGCGTGCCTTCCCTTAGTGCAGCAGCGTGCCTTCCTTAGTGCAGCCAGTCGTGCCTTCACTTAGTGGACAGCCATCGTGCCTTCCTTAGTGCATCCCAGCGTGCCTTCCTTATGCAGCCAGCGTGGCCCTTCCTTATGAGCCAGCGTGGCCATCCTTAGTGCAGCCAGCGTGCCTTCCTTATTGCAGCCAGCGTGCTTTCCTTAGTGGCAGCCAGCGTGCCTTCTCTTAGTGCATCCACGGCCTTCCTTAGTGCAGCCCAGCGTCCCTTCCTTAGTGCAGCCAGCGTGCCTTCCTTAGTGCAGCAAGCGTCCCTTCCTTAGTGCAGGCCAGCGTGCACTTCCTTAATGCAGCAGCGTGCCTCCTTAGTGCACAGCGTGCCATCCCTTAGTGCAGCCAGTCGTGCCTTCCTTAATGCAGCCCACGTCCCTTCCTTAGTGGGCAGCCACGTGCCTTCTTAGTCAGCCAGCGTTCCCATCCTTATTGCAGCCAGCGTCCCCTATCCTTAGTGCAGCCAGCGTTCCCTTCCTTAGAGCAGCCTACTTCCCTTCCTTAGTGCAGCCAGCGTCCCTTCCTTAAGAGCAGCCACAACTCCCTTCCTTATTGCAAGAGCCAGCCGTCCCTATCCTTTAGTGCATGCCAGCGTCCCTTCCTTAGTTCAGCCAGCGTCTCTTCCTTAGTGCAGCCAAGCGTGCCATCCTTAGTGCAGCCAGCGTGCTTTCCTAGTGCAGCCCGCGTCCCTTCCTTAGTGCAGCCAGCGTCCCTTCCTTTCCCAGTAGTAGTAACCCATTACCATTCTCAGTAGTAGTAACCAGTTTACCATTAACCGTCCGTTGACTCACGACCACCGTCTCTGCCTGAGTCACAGTCCTTTCATATTGGTGCTGACCTCAGCAGTATTTCAAAGGCCCCCCTCACATAGGTACTGCAGGCCGACAGAGGTCAGTATTACGAGTGTAACCAAGGAGATAAGGAACGGCTGGCAAGGGCTTCCCTCCCACATAACAGCATTATACGTAATAACAGCCTACGTGAGTATTTCTACCTAATCCTCGTATTCGAACTCCCACATGATAACCTTAGTGCAGCCTTCGTCCCTTCCTTAGTGCAGCCATGCGTCCCTTTCCTTGTGCATTCCAAACGTCCCTCTTAGTGCAGCCTAGCGTCCCTTCCTTAGGTGCAGACAGCGTCCTTCCTTAGTGAAGCCACATTCCTTCCTTATGCAGCCACGTCCCTTCTTAGTGCAGCCAGCGTCCCTTCTTAGTGCAGCCAGCGTCCCTTAGTGCAGCCAGCGTCCCTCTTAGTGCAGCCAGCGTCCCTTCCTATGCCAGCCAGCGTCCCGTTCTTATTGCTAGCCGCGTCCCATTCCTTAGTGCAGCCAGCGTCCCTCTCCTTAGTGCAGCCACGTCCCTTAGTGCCGCCAGCGTCCCTTCCTTTAGTGCAAGCCAGCGTCCTTCCTAGTGCAGCCAGCGTCCCCTTTCCCTTAGTGCAGCCAGCGCCTTTCATAGTGCATGCCAGCGTCCCTTCCTTAGTGCAGCCAGCGCCCCTTAGTGCAACCAGCGTCCCTTAGTGCAGCCCGCGTCCCTTCCTTAGTGCAGCCAGCGTCTCTTAGTGCAGCCAGCGTTCCTTCCTTAGTGTAGCCAAGCGTCCCTTCCCTAGTGCAGCCAGCGTTTCTTTCCTTAGTGCTGCCAGCGTCCCTTCCTTAGTGCAGCGAGCGCCCCTTCCTTAGTGCAGCCAGCGTTCCTTCCTTAGTGCAGCCAGCGTCCCTTCCTTAGTGCGGCCAGCGTCCCTTCCTTAGCGCAGCCAGGTTCCCTTCCCTTAGTGCAGCCAGCGGTCCCTTCCTATATGCAGCCAGCGCCCCCTTCCTTAGTGCACAGCGTCGTCCCATCTTAGTGCATCCAGCGCTCCTTCCTTAGTGCAGCCAGCGTCCCCTTTCGTTAGTTGCAGCCACGTTTCCTTCCTTAGCGCAGCACACTTCCCATCCTTGGTGCAGCCAGCGTCCGTCTTCCATAGTGCAGCTGGCTCCCTTCCTTAGTTCAGCCGAGCGTCCCTTTGTTAGTGCAGCCATCGTCCCTATCCTTAGAGTCAGGCCAGCGTCCCTTCCTTATGATTTTGTCAGCGTCCCTTCCTTAGGGCACCATCTTCCCTTCTTTAGTGCAGAGCCAGCGCCTTCGTGTACAAGCCAATGTCCCTTCGTTAGTGCAGCCACGCGTTCCTTCCTTAGTGTAGCCAGCGTCTCTTCTTAGTGCCAGGCCACGTCCCTTTGAAGTGCAGCCAGCATTCCTCCTTCGTGCAGCCAGCGTTCCTTGCCTTAGTGCAGCCGCGACCCTGCCTTAGTTTCAACCAGCGTCCCATCGTTAGTGTCAGCCCAGCGCCCCTCTTTATTGCAGAGCCAGCGTCCCTTCGTTAGTGCAGGCTAGCGTCCCTTCATTAGTGCACCAGCGTCCCCCTTCCTAGTGCAGGCCAGCGTTCCTTCCTTAGTGGCAGCCAGCGTCCCTTCGTTTAGTACAGCCAGCCGTCACTCGTAATGCAAGCCAGCGCCCCTTCCTTATTGCAGCCATCGTCCTCTCCTTAGTGCAGCCAGCGTCTCTTCCTTAGGCAGGGCAAGCGTCCCTTCCTTAGTGAAGACAGCGTCCCTTCTCTTAGTATAGCCAGCGTCCCTTATTGCATAGCCAGCGTCCCTTGCCTTAAGTGCAGGCAGCATCGTCTCTGCCTGGACCCTTCTGGATGTTGCCCCTAGGGGGGCTTATCTTCTCTTATGTGTTGCAACTTTTAAATTATCCTCTCTCTTTGCATGTAATTAAAATGATGCTCCCTAATTTCCATCCTGGAAGTACGCCGTTAATGATACGTGATTCTATCCCTCCATAATTCTGCTCTCCTGTGAAGGTTCCGATACGCCTACTCTGCGGATCTCCCTAGCGATTGTTTTAGAGTTTTAGCCTGTTTGTGCAGTAGACTCCGTGTGTTATGGAAATACATGTAATAAAATACGCGACACAATGGTAATATAAACACATATGCAGTATAATGGTGATCCTTTATTGACAACGTTTCGCCCACAACAGTGGGCTTTTTCAAGTCCACAAACAGATCTATCTGGGTGTATGTATGTATTGTTATGTATAATTTTCACCGCAAACCGTAGTCCATGCGCGGTCTCAATCTTGCGATTGACGCCGTCACCCTGGCTGCCCAAGGGAGACAAGTTTGTCTACAATGGATCATGTTTACATCTGGTGCATACTCATAAGCTACAAACACCATATGAACTCCTAACAGGTGGTACACAAGCGAGAGAGGATGGATATGTCGTTAACACAGGTAACAAGTCTTGTCAGGTTCTCGTTGACTTCCATGGTACAACTAGTGTTCGCCCAGTCATCCTGGGCTCCTCTCTTCGGGAGGGAAGTACCACACCTGTTCTGGCCTGCGGAGTGTCTCAGTAACTTTCTCTTGCGATAAGTCTTGAGTTATTCTGTAGTTTATAAAATGGTTGTGTTGAATTACGTGTTGTACACAGGCATGTCCTTGTATCCGTACAGATCTTGCTTCGCGTAATCTTCTTTTTCTGAAATACGTGACTTAGAGAGGTCTCTATGTATGTTATCGCCCACGTATAATTTGCTTGCAGTCGTTACAAGGTATTATGTATACCCCTAGCATGAGGCATGGAAGCTTGTCCTGGTCTATTACTGGTAATAGTCACCTTGATGGTCGTCGAGCGTGTTTGTGAGAGGATAGAATACTTGCGGCATGAGGCGAATAGTTGTTAAAAGAATTTGGAAACCTGTTTGGCAATGGATGTTGGTGGGGAGGACTATGTTATCCTCTTCTCGGTGTAATTATAGCTTGTTTGAGAAATACACGTAAGCAAACACTACATTACAAACATTTTTATTAAAATACGTTTCGGGTCCTGGGACCACCACATACTTGAATACACATTCTAACAACAGAGTTTAGAAGGAGAACATAAAATTATGATAGTGCGTAGAAGTGAGGTGTTGACGCACCGTGACCTTAGGAATGTCATAAGAACATTGACCCTTATTCTCATCCCCTGTTGTTAGAACAAGTTCATCAAGGAACCCAGGAACGACAACGTTTTCTAATAAATATGTCAATAAAGTGTTTGCTTACGTGTCTTTCAAAACCAACTTGTCGGTATTTCATTACCAAGGTATTCATACACGAGAGTCTAAAAGGTAGATGGGATACAAGGATAGAAATAGAAAGCAACAGGGACGAGAGAGGTGAAGGTTTTATAAACATAAAAAGAAGAAGGCAGTTAAGGGTAAAGATTTAAACAGGCTATATGGATGGATATAAGAATGGGCTAATGAGCAGCATAGCAATGTGGCGTCGCACAGACAGGTATGGGGTCGTTTAAAAATGTAGTGTTAGAGTGTACAGTTACAGAAGTTTTGTGGTTACAGGAAAGTGGGGTGCGGAGGAAGAGAGCGATTGGTGGACATGAAGATGTAAAGAGAGTAGTAAGGGAGGAAAAAGTTACATATGAGAAGTATTTTGAACAAAGTATTACATAGTGATGTCGCATGGAGGGGAAGAGATATGGAGAGAAAAAAGAGAGGTTAAGAGAGTGGTGAAGCAATTTAAAAACGAGAGCAAAATGAGAAGTTTGGGTACGACATGTTATCAAACAAATTTTGTTGAAAATAAAAAAAAGTTTCTTTGGAGTGAGATTAACAAGTTTAAGAAAGCCTAGAGAACAAATGGATTGTCAGTTAAAAATTAGGAGAGAGGAGAGTTAATTAAATGGAGACTTAGAGGTATTGGAATGGAGGGAATATTTTGATGAATTGGGGGGGTTTTTAAATGTTGATGAGTAGGGAAGCTGTGATTCGTGTAAAAGGAAACAAGGAGGAATACACATCTTGTAGGAGTAGGATGATCCAGTTTTGTTGAGTGTGGGGGAAGTTACGTGATGCAGTAGGTAAAACATCGCGAAAGGGGGTAAGGCAGCCGGGGAATTGATGGGATTAAATGATAGAAATGTTACACATCTTGGTGGATACCTAGTTTTTGGGGGGGGGGGGGGGGGTAGGGGGGGGGCACCATATATTAATAAATGCTATGCAAGCAGAGGTAAGTACCTAGGGATTCTCAGAGAGCATGCATAGTTCCATTGTATAAAAGAGGCAAAGCGGATAAAAGAGAGTGCAAAAATTATAGGGGATAAGTCTGCCTGAGTATACCTGGTTAACAGTGCGTAGGTACAGAGTTATTATTGAAACAGAATATAAGAAGTAAGACGGAGAATAGGCAAGCAGATGAACAAGGAGGACCTTTAGGAAAGGTAGGGGTTAGTGTGGATACAGGTTTGTTTACAGTGTAAACATATAATGAACAGTATTTAGATTAGGCTAAAGAGGTCTTTGTGGCATTTATGGATTTGGAAAAGGCGTACTCCAGGGTGGATAGGGGGGTCAATTTGCAGATGTATGCAAAGGTGTATGGTGTACGGAGGTAGGTACTGAAAGTCAAGGAATAGTTCTTTTTACGAGGAACGTGAGGCTCAGTTAGAGGAATGTGAAAGAGGGAATTAATTTCTCCCAGTAAAAACAGTAGGCCTTTGAGACAGGGATGTGTGATGTCACCGTGGTTTTTAATATGTTTATGAGATGTGATGTAAGATGAAGTAAATGCGAGGGACCCACGTCAATGGCGAGAGGTCGTGGAGTTTAAAAGATAACAAGAATCAACGCACACAAAGTGGGAGTTGGCACATCTGCTCTTTGCTGAGACCACTCGTGCTCTTGAGACATTCTGATGAGAATATTGCAGATATTGGTGTTGAAATTTTTGGTAGGGTGCGTGGACCAAAGAATGAAAATTAAAAGGTGAATAAATCAAGGAAAGAGTAAAGGTTATGAGAAAACAAAAAGATTAGGTGATGAAAATTGAATAACAGAATTGGAGGTAGAGAGTAATGGATGAGGAGAATGTATTTCAGATATTTGCGGGATGGACGTGTTCAGCCGAATGGGTACTGATGATCAGTATGAGTAGTGAATCAATATAATGATGAGTGGGAAAAGAGTGAGTGTTGCACTTTAGGATCCTGATGGATACAAAGAACTTTGGTCCTCTTGGAGGCAAAAGGGGAATGTATGAGAGTATAGTTTTAAACCACGCTCTTATATGGGAGTGAAGCATGGGTGGTATGAATGTGCAGCTGAGGAGAAGGCTGGAGCAGTGGAGATGGTCCATGTCTGAGGCAATGTGTGGTGTGAATATAATGCAGAGATTTCGTATTGAGAGTTAGGGCAGGAGTGCGGATTACAAAAACCTGTTGTCCAAGGGCTGAGGAAGGGTTGTTGAGATGGTTTCGGACATGAGTTAGAGAATGGAGCGAAACCGAATACTTCAAAGTGTATCATCTGTAATTGGAAGGAAGGTGGAAGAGGGGTTGAAGAGATTTTGTGTGCGAGGGGCTTGAGGAACTTCCAGCAGGCATGCGTGATCCGTGTTGGATAAGGAGTGGAATGGAGACCAAATGGTTTTTAATACTTGACGTGCTGTTTGAGTGAGTGAGCAAAGTAACATTTATTGAAGGGTTCAGAGAAACCGCAGCCGGACTTACTCCTGGAGATGGAGATAACAGTGCCTGCACCAGAAGGAGGGGGAGTTAATGTTGCAGTTTAAAAACTGTAAGTGAGTAAAGCACCCTTCTGGCAAGAACAGTGATGGAGTGGAGAATGAATGGTGAAAATTTTTCTTTTCGGGCCACCCTGCCTTGGTGGGAATCGGCCATTCGTGATAATAAAAACAATAATTTATACCAATTA